>SMDT01002940.1:0-332738 GCA_005392925.1 Aquilaria sinensis
ATTAAGATCATTAAAAATCCATAATTCGGTAAAAATTTATGACAAAATTAATAATTAAATAATAAAATTAAAATTAAAATTTTCATTGAATTAATTCCATATCTGGGTGATTCGATAGAATCCATGGTTTGGAAAAAATCAGATTTTTAATAAAAGTGAATAAAAATTAAGTACCAAGATTAAAAGAAATCCATATTCGGATAATTCGATAGAATTTATGATATGGATTAATAAATAATTAAAACATTTAATAATAAAAACTAAATTCCATTAAATTCCGTATCCAGGTGATTCGATAGGATCCACGGTTCGGAAATATCAAATTTATTATAAAAAAAATTATACAAATTAATTATCAAGATTTAGAAGTCCATATTAATTTAAAAATCCACATATGGATGATTCAGTTAAAATTTATGGTTTGAAAATTAACTGAAATTATTTTAAAAGCAAGCAAAACAAAATTAAAATCAACTAAAGTATCAATTTTGGGCGTTAAAATAGAGTTATTTTAACGTAACCGTACTCCCAAACCCTCGAACTCTCGTAGATCATTTTTAGGTGTCCAATCGACCTAGACGAAACCAATTGGTGGCGACTCCCAAAAAACCGCCACGTTGCCACAGCTTGGCGACTCCACTTGGGACATATCTTCGTTAGTGAGTCAAGCCTAAAAGTTGATTTGCTTGTTCTGCTTTGCTTTTTTTTTTCTGTGGATTCATATGCTATATTTACTTATTGTAAACATGCATTATGCATTCACGACATGAAGCTCATACCCGAGCTTCCTCAATTCAACCACATTCTTTCAAAGCGGAATTGGTGTTGTTGTCCTTGTGAGACTATGGTCTCCAAGCCTTCACCGGTTTCAAGTAGCGAAGTAGTGTATTGCTTCCTGAGACGGATAGTCTCTGCTTGGGCCCACTAAAAGCTACGACCCGAATTAATCCTTTCCTTACATAAACCCTCGTGGGTAAGGAATTGGGCTGTCACTATAATTTAGTGATGGGATTTGGGAACTACTCTTGGCCTTTTTGATAAACCACCTTATGCATATAGAACTCCCCACTTAACCATAAAACTGACCATATAATTCCTATCATTTACCAACGCCATAAGCATGTCATTGTTATGCTATTTTGTTGCCTTACCCTTTGTTTTCTTCGTGTTTTATATTTATGGCTCTGACTTCTTTTCTCATAATAGCTCATGAGTTATTAATTGATATTTAACTTGTTACTAACCTTGTTTTTCTTTTGTTGTACTTCTATTTTGTGCAATTTTTCTTCATGCATCAAAACCACTCATCAAACTGTAATAACTTTTTGGTCTTTCTAATGACAACTAGAAGTCTTGAAGTTCCATGATAGTGGATAATCAAACTCACTCATTGCATGCATGCATTACATCATCATCATCATACATGTACAAGTAAAGTCTAATAAAATGAATCTTACTTTAAAAAGCTAAAATTGGCCCTCAACACCGATATTCAACTCGGCTCCAAACAAAACTTATGGCAGAGCAAACCGAAGGACGTCTCACAGATATTGAGTCCAAGATAGAAAGCATGGCCAAGCAAATGAAACAATTAATTGAGCTAATCAAGGGGAAAGCAACCCAAGTCCCCGTCAAAGAGCCACAAGATCCCACTTATCCCCCGGGATTCACCCCACAACGGATCTCAGTTCAGGAAAATCTTTTTCAGGAATCAGGTCCGTTTGCTAGCATTCACCTGAAACAAAATACTGCCTATGAAGAAAAAAAGACACTATCAAAGGAAGAAGGAGAATCTCAAAAGCTCGAGACAATAGAGAAAAGGCTTCGGGCCATTGAAGGAGGCACTATATTCGGATCTCTCTTGGTGGATGATCTCTGCTTGCTGCCAAATGTTGTGATTCCCTCGAACTTTAAGGTGCCAGACTTTGTGAAATATGATGGAACAAGTTGCCCCATCAATCATATTACACTATTTCTAAGAAAAATACAACCACTCACAAAAGACGAGAATGTTTGGATAGCACTTTTTCAAGAAAGCCTTACAAAGTCAACACTACAATGGTATCTAAGTCAAGACCCAAAGAACATTAGAACATGGAATGATCTCGCTCAAGCTTTCATCAGTAATTATAAGCATGTCATGGACTTGGCCCCCGGATCGCCAAACTCTCCAGAATATGGAGAAGAAGGAACAAGAGACCTTTAAGGAGTACACACAAAGGTGGAGAGACTTAGCCGCACAAGTTCAACCACCTATGATAGAAACAGAACTGATCACCCTGTTTATCCAAACACTAAATAGACCATTTTACGAAAAACTACTTGGGAACACTTCAAGTAGCTTTTCAAATATGGTATTATCTGGAGAAGAGATTGAATTTGGAATCAAAACAGGAAAGCTGGTCGATTCTTCAATTGGATGATGTTTCAATGAAAGAAGCGGAGCTGTCCAAAACATCATCTCCAAGTCCTATGGTCCAATACCACTCACGTTACAAGTGAAAGGATATCCTATTGAGACTGTAATCTTCAAGGCTCCCTCATCAGTACCACATACAACTCATGGGAAGAAAGCTACTCAAGTCGATTCAATTTCCACAAGCTACAAACCTGCTATCACCCATACCAACGGTAGCAAAGATTAAGTGGTCTCCTCTTCCAAGTTGGTATGACCCAAATGCCAAATGTGATTACCAAAAAGGTTCAATTGGGCATTCAACTGAAGATTGTGTGGCACTGAAACTCAAGGTCCAACAATTGGTCAATTCCAAATTGCTAGATCCCGATGTGATTGGTAATTGAAAGTGAAGATTTTGAACTGGAATTACATTGATTTTGGAAAGGCTCCAAGTCAGATCCGACCTAACAGTTTGCACACACTTTTGAATGACAGGGAATTCTTTGAGTAAACTTGTATCTTTGAGACCTTGCCAAAGTAATTTAATAGTAAAAATCTCCTAGATTTAGTCCAGAATCTAGGGTGTAGTCTTTGTTAAATGGACACCTGGTATTCTTTTTGTTGTCCAACAAAAAGATGTAATGTGTGCACTCTGCCACTTTTTACCAAAAATTCCATTTTTACATCTATCTCTCACTCTTTGCCATTACACTATCCATTATTGCCATCACACTTTACTTTGTAAACGATGCTACTCGTGGGTGAAAATGAAAGTTAAGGGAGATTTGATAGTAGTGATCTTGAAAGTGCTGCCAAATCTAGTAAGAAGGATTTCAAATGTTGCACCTCAACTCTCAAAAGGGAATTTGCAGTGGTTATCAACATCCTTGCAAGAAGTCTTGGGTTAGCTTCCAAAGAAGGTAGCTCTCATATTAAATGGCTTCGATGGCCTCCCAATTCTCATGAATGCTCAACACAAGAAAAGGTTCTTGGTTCTCTGCAACACAAACTCCAAAAAGGAAAGAAGTTCATCCCTTCCATCAAAAGGCAACAAGGGAAAATTCAAAACCAAAAAAAAAAAAAAAAAAAAAAAAAAAAAGACTGAGAGCAAGCACAAGCAAGTAAGGCCACTTGAGTCATCTCACTTCAAGAGGGCTATCAAGCATGTCATAATCATAGCTCACACAAAAAAATAAAAAAATACAAAAAACAAAATGGGCTCGAGTTAAAGTAAAAGAAAAAAAAGAAAAAAAAAAGAAAAAAAAAAGAAAAGAAAAGGGGCTCAAGTTAAAGCAAAAGAAAGAAAAGAAAAAAAGTGAGCTATGGATTCTAGACTGAAAACCTGCAAAGGCGGTTTAGAAGACAAAAGCAACCCTCAAACCAAGCGTACATAAAGATTACGATAGTTGGGGGGCAACAGATGAGGTCTAACTTTCTGGAAAATGTGGCAAGTTTGAAGTCATCACTATTGAGTTTTTCACCGTAATCAGATCTGCTCACGAGTAGTATTAAAAGACCCTTCTTTCACATCACTCAAACTTAACTTTCCTCAGACCTAACATTTACCTCTTGATATCATCCTCATTCAGCTAAAAGCCTATCATTATGAATCATGTTTCTACCTTATTGCCTTGCACAGTTTATGTCTTCGAGTTGGAAAGGGAAAGAATGACAGGATATTTTAATTAAAAACAAAGACCGTAAGTTACTTGGTCAAGCTTTGCAAATTGATGAAAGTTTTTCTTTAAGGCCAAACCATTATTCATTAATGTGTGTAGACTTAAAAGTGAGGAGATAGCTTGAGACTTTCTTTAAGAAAATGTGGTTCTTGTAAGAGAAATTCACGATTGAGGACCATCACAAAGGTCTAGAAATGCTCGATCTTCTTTTAAATCAAAGGCGAGATGATACCTTGTATCCACATAAACACCATATTCAGGGGGGCAAAGTAGTCTCTACGAAGCGTAAAAAGAGTACTACCAACAAAGAAGCTCAATAGACAAGGGGGCAAGTCTTATGGATCAGAACCTGAGTTTAAGGAAGAGTAATCATTCAGACTATAACATGGGGATGAGTAAGTGTCAGCACGGCCACAAGAAAAGGGGCAAAGAGACATTGAAAGATGAGCCTTCGATGGTATGAAATCCATGATGAGGTAAGGAGGTGTTCAAAATAACTCATGGAAAAGAATCACAAAAGGTAATATTGAAGGAAGCATACTCATGAAGATTTCATAAACCCAACCAGGGAAGAGAGACATAAAGTATGAGGCGGGCGAATATTAAGGAAGTTGAGACCAAAATTCAAGAACAAGTCAAGAAAATTTATTTGAAGGGCTTTCAAAAAAATTGGGTTCTTTTTGAGGCAATGGACAAGAGCTGAGAAGCATAAAGAGATTCAATGATAGTCCGAGAAAGGCAATCACAAGAAGGATCCAGCAAAGCAAAGACAAGAAGAACTAGATCCATGCAATCAAATAACGAACATAGTAAAACATAGACACAAAGAAATTGAGATAAACAAAAAGAAAACAAAAATCACAAAAAAAAAAGTGAGAGCCATCAGTTACACATGCTCTGCATTCATGCATTTCACATCATGCATGCATGGCTTTTGCATAATAGGGATCAAATGGAAAGCATATCCACGGCATCATTACAACAGTATAAGCTGAGACTTCAACTTCATCAGGTCATTCCAGTCTATCACTGGATGCACAGCTAATACGCTGGACCAAGCCGCGTCAAGAATTCAATATTATGGTCAAGGATAAGGTAGACATCAATAATGTCAAAATGCTGGCAATGGATTCAATAATTGAGGCTACACCCATAAGGACAGGATCGATGTCAGCTTATGGAATATCAAAGATAAGAGATAGCCATGGTCAAGGATAAATTAGACAATTTGTCAAAAGCCTGTCTGTCGATTCGATAATCGAGTCTACACCTGGAAGGACAGGATTGATGCGCTTAGCAGTATCCAAGATAATAGATAGCTATGGTCAAGGATAAGGCAGACATCAAGAAATATCGTTGACAATTTGTCAAAAGCTCAATGGATATCGAAAATAAGAGATAGCCAGTCACAAAGACTGGATAGACATCAACTCGAAATATTGTCGTTGACAATTTGTCAAAAGCTGGCAATGGATTCGATAATCGAGGTTTCACTCATAAGGACAAGATGGATCAGCTCAATGGAGCGTCAAAGATAAGAAATATCTATGACATCAAAATATTGTCAAAAAAAAAAAAAGTAGGATCCATTTTTCCGGTTAAGTGGCGGATACGGTACTCCGTGACTCTCAAGTCGGTTCTCTCAGTTGCCCATAATAACTGATTCCTTCACCCATTCTTTCTTTTACTTCCTCCTAAAAAATGGATCATCTTTCTTTTACTTCCTCCTAAAAAATGGATCCTACTCTTTCTACCTTGCGAAAATACTTTCCTTCTCTCCCAATGAACATTCTTAAAAAGATCTACCGAGTTTGCTGTGAACGATTAAGAGTTTTGATGCACAAAGGAATCCCTGAAGATGTGCGGTGGTTTATCGAAGCTAAGGTTTGTCTGGTAGGTGAAGTCCCAGATGCATTTGTGTCTCACGTGCCCGGCGTAGGCAAAAGCTCTTATGCCAAAAAGCGAAGAGCGAAAAGGTTACAAGTCTGTCATAAATGTGGTCGATAGACTTGTAATACTAAATGTCATTCTTTAGGAATGATCTCCGATAATCGAGAAGATAAAATATGATTCATCAAGAATGGCCCGAGTAAGGATTCATTGGATGATATCTGATGGACTCTTGAGACGCATTGTTGTGGATCAGTGCAACGTGAACTTCTTTGTTTATGGAGTATTTTTCATGAAGAACGAGAGCGTTATAGTCCTGGGAATCTGATTTTAAACGACCCTGTTTGCCAGCTTGTAAGAAAACTGGATGGGAAGCAAATCCTCGACTCATAGAAGGCGTTAATGCCGTTACTGGACGTAAAACCAGTAGAAGATGTGAGCCACAGTCACAATCACTGTACATACAATTTGTCATATTTGGAAAATTTACATTGTTCTTTTGACAATAATGTATTTGCTCTCGTAAGTGTAATCGACACGTTATCCTTTCATCACTATAAATACGTGTTCTTCTTTCCGGTTAAATAGCAGATACGGTACTCCGTGACTCTCAAAGTTGGTTATTTCAGTTTCCTACAATAACTGATTCCTTTCCATCATCTCTCAAATTCTTCTCTCATCAATGGATTCTACTCTTTCTACCCTGCGAAAGTACTTTCCTTCTCTTCCAATAAATGTTCTTAAAAAGATCTACCATGCTAGATGTGAAAGAATCAGATTTTTTATACGCAAGGGCGTTCCTGACAATGTGCAGTGGATAATTGAAGCTAAGGTCCGTTCGGCTGGTGAAGTTGCAGATGCATTTATGCCTCGTATGCCCGGCTTAGGTAAAAGCGCTTATGCCAAAAAGCGAAGAGCAAAAAGGCTAGATGTCTGTTATAAATGTGGACGATGGAATTGCAATACTAAATGCCGCTCTTTAGGATACATCTCCAAAAATCGTGAAGATAAAAGAAAATTCATTAAGAATGGCCTGCGTAAGGAATCTCTGGAAGATATCCGAGGGACTCTTGAAACGCATTCTTGTGGAATAGTACAACGCGAAATAGTCGATTTATGGAGGACTTACCATAAAGAACGAGACCGTTACAGTCCCCAAAATCTGACTGTAAACGACCCTGTTTGCCAGCTTGTAAGAAAACTGGATAGGAAGCAAATCCCCGACTTATAGAAGGCATTGAAGCCATTACTAGACATAAAACCAGTGGAAGATGAGAGCCACAGTTTTCCGATTGCTGTACATATACAGCTGTCACCCTGTTTTTTGAAATTTGTTTTTTCTTTTGACAATAACGTACTTGTTTCTGTAAGCGTAATAAACACGTTATCATTTCATCGCTATAAATGCGTGTTCTTCTGGTTCCGGTTAAGTAGCGGATACGGTACTCCGTGACTCTCAAAGTCAGTTATTTCTGTTTCCTACAATAACTAATTTCTTTCTTTCTTCTCTTAAATTCCTCCTTCATCAATGGAGTCTTCTCTTTCCGCCCTACGAAAGTATTTTCCTTCCCTCCCAATAAATGTTCTTAAAAAGATTTATCAAGCTAGATGTGAACGATTCAGAGTATTTATGCACAAAGGCATTCCTGATAATGTGCGGTGGCTAATCGAAGCTAAGGTTCGTTCGGCTGGTGAAGTTCCAAATGCATTCCTCCCCCGTATGCCCGGCTTTGGTAAAAGTGCTTATGCCAAAAAGAGAAGAGCAAGGAGGCTAGGCGTCTGTCATAATTGTGGATGGTGGATTTGCGGCACTAAATGTCGTTCTTCAGGGATGATCACCAGAAATCGTGAAGATAGAAGAAAATTCATTAAGAATGGCCTGCGTAAGGAATCTCTAGAGGATATCCGAGAGACTCTTGAAGCGCACTCTTGTGGAACAGTACAACGCAAAATAGCCGATTTATGGAGGACTTACCATAAAGAATGAGACCGTTACAGTCTCGGGAATCTGACTTTAAACAACCCTATTTGCCAGCTTGTAAAAAAACTGAATGAGAAGCAAATCCCCAACTCATAGAAGGCGTTCAAGCCGTTACTGGACGTAAAATCAGTGGAAGATGTGAGCCACAGTCACAATTACTGTACATATAAGCTGTCATTTGTCTTTTCTTTTGACAATAATGTACTTGTTTCTGTAAGCATAATAAACACGTTATCCTTTCATCGTTATAAATGCGTGTTCTTCTTTCTGGATACGGTACTCCGTGACTCTCAAAGTCAGTTATTTTCGTTTCCTACAATCACCAATTTCTTCCTCTTTTCTTTTAAATGCCTCCTTCATCAATGGAGTCTTCTCTTTCCGCCCTACGAAAATATTTTCCTTCCCTCCCAATAAATGTTCTTAAAAATATTTATCAAGCTAGATGTGAACGATTCAGAGATTTATGCACAAAGGCATTCCTAATAATGTGCGATGGCTAATCGAAGCCAAGGTTCGGTCGACTGGTGAAGTTCCAGATGCATTCTTCCCCCGTATGCCCGGCTTTGGTAAAAGCGCTTATGCTAAAAAGAGAAGAGAAAGGAGGCTAGGCGTCTGTCATAATTGTGGATGGTGGATGGTGGATTTTGCGGCACTAAATGTCGTTCTTCAGGGATAATCACCAAAAATCGTGAAGATAGAAGAAAATTCATTAAGAATGGCTTGCGTAAAGAATCTCTGAAGGATATCCGAGAGACTTTTGAAGCGCACTCTTGTGGAATGGTGCAATTTGAGATTGTTGGTTTATGGATGACTTTCCAAAAAAAATGAGATCGTTACAGTCTTGGGAATCTGACTTTAAACGACCCTGTTTGCCAGTTTGTAAGTTGAAAATTTTCCTTCTCTTCTGACAATAATATACCTGCTCCTGTAACTGTAATTCACGTGAGCCACAGTCACGACTACTGTATATGCTAACTGTCGCTTTTGACAAATTTCCTCCTCTTCCAACAATAATGTACCTTCTTTTGTAAATAAAATTATTGCTTTGTCTCTTCACCTCTATAAATACATCCTCTTCTTTTCATTTCTCACAAGGTTAAGGATAGGAATGGAGAAAACCTCAACTCATAAATCCCGAAGTATTTGTGTATTTTCTGGGGCTTTTCCTGGAAAAGATGAAGAGTATTTAAAGGCAGCCAACCATTTGGGTAGAGTATTAGCTGAGCGAAAAATACATTTAGTTTATAGAGGAGGTAGTGTCGGATTAATGAGAGGTGTAGCATCAGCAGCATCTCTAGGAGGAAGCCAAGTTTTGGGCATTATCCCTGGACCTTTGAAATTTGTTTCTGGGGGCACGATTGGAGAAGAATTAGTGGTTAAAAATTTGCAAGAGCGTGTGTTACAAATGCTTTTTAATGCTGATGCTTTTATCGCTCTACCAGGTGGTTTTGGCACATTGGGAGAAATCTTCCAAATTGCTTCCATGGCCCAACTTAATTTGCACAAGAAACCCATTGGGCTTTTGAATGTTAACAATTTCTTTACAGGTTTGATATCTTTTGTGGATTACGCTGTGCAGAAGAATTTCATATCAAGAGTGGCACGACGAATCATAATATCCACAACAACTGCTGAAGAATTGCTAGATAAAATGCAAGCTTTTGTTCCTGAACCAGATCCAGCAATGATTCAGATAGACTGGACACGACAGTCTTTCCCGACCAGTTCTATCCCATAATTGTCCTTTACCCGGCCTGTTGAAGCATTGTGGAAGAAGAAGCGATCTGATCTGTTCTTCTTGTCCTTTAGTTTTATTATCAGCATTTTCTTTCGTGTTTCAGTTTTTCTTTTCAGGGAATTTCTTTTTTATCTTGTAAGATAGTTTCGTTCATGCTGATATTAAAACCATAGGACAATGCCTTTAGTTTGGAATGGCTGAGTAAAGAGTAATTTTTATTGCTCTTGAGACGCATCCTATTAGGTCTACTAGTCATGACATTTTGGGGTAGTTAACCTTCAACCTTATTTGGATGACATATCTGTCAAAAGAATTTATATTTTCTGAAGAAAATATTAGATGAAACCTTGGATATTGATTCCAAACATCCGTTCCCTTTACATAATTTGTCAGTGTTATTGTCATCATCAAGATTCACTCATTTCATGGAAGTTTAAATTTTTTGCACTCGCCTATTATGAAAATTCACACTTTCGAAGAAAATTATTCCAATTTCAATTACTTTCATATAAATTTCGGCTCGAGGTCCTAAGGAAAGCTCCTTAGCCTCAAAATCAATCAATCAACTTTTCATTCAACGATAGGACTGTTCCTATCATAGAGGTTCTAAGGAAGGCTCCTTAACCTCAATCAATCAATCAATGGAACCTTTGCTTCGAAACGATAGGAATGTTCCTATCATCGAGGTCCTAAGGATGGTTCTTTGCCTCGCAATCAAATAATCAATTTTCCTTCAACGATAGGAGATTTTCTATCGCTGAGGTTTTAAGGATGGAACCTTTGCCTCGAAACCAATCAATCAATTTTCCTTCAACGATAGGAGAGTTCCTATCGCCGAGGTTTTAAGGATGGAACCTTTGCCTCAATCAATCAATCAATCAATTTTCCTTCAACGATAGGAAGGCTCCTATCGTAGAGGTTCTAAGGTAGGGCCCTTAGCCTCAAAACCAATCAATCAATTTCTTTTCAACGATAGGAAGGCTCCTATTGCAGAGGTTCTAAGGTATGACCCTTAGCCTCAATTTCAATCAATCAATTTTCTCTTCAACGATAGGAAGGCTCCTATTGCAGAGGTTCTAAGGAAGGCTCCTTAACCTCAAAAATCAATCAATCAATCAATTTCTCTTCAATGATAGGAAGGCTCCTATCGTAGAGGTTCTAAGGAAGGAACCTTAACCTCAAAAAATCAATCAATCAATCATTTTGCTCCTCAACGATAGGAAGACTCCTATCGCAGAGGTTCTAAGGAAGGACCCTTAACCTCAAAATCAATCAATCATTATTTCTCTTTAACGGTAGGAAGGCTCCTATCGCCGGGGTTCTAAAGTATGGAACCTTAACCTCAAAATCAAAATCAATCAATTTTTCTCCAACGATAGGAAAGCTCATATCACAGAGGTCCTAAGGTAAAGCTCCTTAACCTCAAAATCAATCAATCAATTTTCCTTCAACGATAGGAGAGTTCCTATCGCTGAGGTGCTAAGGAAAGCTCCTTAGCCTCGAAACCAATCTATCAATTTTCCTTCAACGGTAGGACTGCAATTAATCACTTTTCATTCATCGGGGTTGTAAGGATGGAACCTTTGCCTCGAAATCAATCAATCAATTTTCCTTCAACGATAGGACAGGTCTTATTGCCGAGGTTTTAAGGATGGAACCGTTGCCTCGAAATCAATCAATCAAGTTTCCTTCAACGATAGGAGAGTTCCTTCAACGATAGGACAGCTCCTATCGCCGAGGTTTTAAGGATGAAACCTTTGTCTCGAAATCAATTAATCAATTTTCCTTCAACGATAGGAGAGTTCCTATCCCCGAGGTTTTATGGATCGAACCTTTGCCTCGAAACCAATCAATCAATTTTCCTTCAATGATAGGACAGCTCCTATCCTCGGGGTCCTATGGATGGCTCCTTTACCTCGAAACCAATCAATCAATTTTCCTTCAACGATAGGACACTTCCTATCGCCGAGGTCCTAAGGAAAGCTCCTTTGCCTCGAAATCAATCAATCAATTTTCCTTCAACGATAGGACAACTCCTATTGCCAAGATTGTAAGGATGGAACTTTAACCTTGAAATCAATCAATCAATCAGTCAATTTTTCTTCAACGATAGAAGTCTTCCTGTCGTAGAGGTTCCTAAGGACATCTCCTTAGCTTCAAACTCAATCAATCAATCGTTTAATTTTCCTTCAACGATAAGACAGCTCCTATCGCCGAGGTCCTAAAGAAAGCTCCTTAGCCTCAAACTCAATCAATCAATCAATCAATTTTTCTTCAACGATAGGAAGGCTCCTATCGTAGAGGTCCTAAGGAAAGCTCCTTAGCCTCAAACTCAATCAATCAATCAATCACTTTTTTTCTTCAACAATAGGATTGTTCCTATCATATAGGTCCTAAGGAAGGTTCCTTAGCCTCAAAACCTCAATCAGTCAATCAATTTTTTCTTCATCGATAGGAAAGTTCCTGTCGTGGAGGTTCTAAAGCGAGTTCCTTAACCTCAAAAAGGAGAAGGAAAAGGTTTTTCTCCTTATTGATTTAGGCGGCGAGAAGGTTCTCAATGCTAAGCTAAGTCGGATGAAATTTGGTAACGACTTTGCATACATCATGTCCCATGAAGCATGCAAAGGGGGGCAGCTGTTGACTTTATCCCCAATTTCATCTGACCTTTTTTTTTTAATTAAAAAAATTTATTAATTTAAAAAATTAATTAATTAATTATTATACAAAGAGAAAGAGAAAATAAAATAGTTTAGAGGAGGGCATTTTGTTAAGTTAATATCTATATGAGTGTAAAAAAAAATTATTAAAAAAAATAAAAAAATTTAAAAAACTGTTATTATTAATTATTATTATTACAGAAAAAATTTTTAATTAAGTTAATTAGTTAAAAATACATTTTGTTTTCTAAGGGTTTGGGTAAAAATGATATATGTGTTGTATGAAATACAGAAGAAAACTCCATAAAAAATGACAAAATTGAAAAGTTTGCGGTAAAAATGACAAAATTGAGAAATTTTGGAAAATTTGACAAAATCTGGAAAATTCCAGGAGAATTTGGTAATTTTTCATGTCATTTTTGGGCCAAACAGACGTTTTTGCCCCAAATTGACAGAAAAAATAAAATTGTCTCAATCAGAAGTTTCAGGAACATCCCCAAAGTCAAATAGACGTAAAGGACTGAAACTGTCATTTTACCAAATTAGGAGATAAGTCTGTTTTTAATTAAATTTTGAATTTTTTTAATTAAGGGAATCCGAGGCCCCTTCCCCTGGGGGTGAAATATGCGAAGGAAGGACGAAAAAAATCAAGATTAGAGCTCCATTTAAAAAAGAGAAAACTGTAGAAACAGTCTCTGACCTCTCCTCCCTCTTCCCAGAAAACTAAAAACTTTCCTTTTCTCTCTTTCAGCCCACCGTTTCCCTCATCCGTCAACCTCCGTTTTTCGCGCGTCTCGCCTTCCTTTACCAACCATCGCACCTTCGCGTCTCACACTCCTCCGTCGCCAACCACCCCCCGTGCGTCTCGCCCTCCTCCGTCACCAACCACCCCCGCGTCTCGCCCTCCGCCGGTTCGTCCCTCTCTCTTTCTTCCTCTCCCTCTCCGTTTCCCTCTATCTCTCTCCCTCCTGCCACCGTTCCACCTCCGCCACTCGTCAGTTTCGTCAGCCCGACGAAGCCAGCCCAGGGTCCTCCTCCGTCATCGTCGTCGGAAAACAGAGAAAAAGAAACTAAAATCGTTTCCGGCCGGAAACGTTACCCGACCCGCCAATTTCAAATTTTAAATTTTTTGGGTACAACCCTGTTTTAATCCTTCATCTTTCCATGATTATTCATTTTGGTCACTAACCTTTTAATTTTTGCAGAACTAATTACTAACAACTAACTTTTATTATTATTATTATTATTAATTATTATTATTCCATTCAAGTCACTAACCTTTTAATTTTTGCAGAACTAATTACTAACAACTAACTTTTTATTATTATTACTATTATTATTATTATTGACATATAGTCACATAACCTTGTTAAATTTTTGCAGAACTAATTACTAACAAATAAACTTTTATTTATTATTATTATTATTATTATTATTATTATTATTATTATTATTCCATGGAAGGGTTATTATACCTCCTCAGTTTTTTAAGTGGATGGCCAAAAAGCCCTACTTTATTTTTATTTATTTATTTATTGTCTTTTAACTTTCCTTTATTTACTTTATGTGCTTTTTATTTGTTTATTTATTTATTTATTTGCATATGTTATTTAATTTGTGCAATTTTTTAAGTGGATGGCCAAAAAGCCCCCACTTTATTTTTATTTATTTATTTATTGTCCTTTATTTACTTTATGTAATTTTTTTTTATATAGATGGTTAAACTTATTTCACTTTTAGCTATAAAAAAATAAAATAATAACAAAATAAAAGAAGAATTTTTTTTTATGTGAATAATTAACCTTATTTTTTTAGTACTAATCAAGAATCCATTTTCATTAGAAAGCCCCCATCCTCTATTATTTTGGAACACATATTTTTTATTTCTTTAAAAAGTTAACCTTTTATTCCTTTTATTAAAAAATCTTAATTAGATAATTCCAAAAATAAAAATCTTAATTAAGTATATCTTTAAAATTTATGGATTAGATAATTTTTTTTAATAAAAATAATAAATTAAAATTAAATTAAAATAATAATAATAAGTATTAAAATTATTAAAAATCCAATAAAAATTATAATTAAAAATAATTAATTATATAAACAAAAAATTAAATTAAATTCCACAATGATCCGACGGGATCCATGGTTTGGAAAAATATTAAATTTTTTTAAATAAATAAAATAAAGTAATCCCAAAATAAAATAAAAAATATCAAATTTTTTTAAATATAAGATAAAATAATCAAATATATAATAATTTTACCACAAAAAATTTCAATAATTACTTTAAAAATATTTTGTCAAAATTAAAAAGATATGAATATCAAGACTTTTCTTTTACTTAGTTTTTTTTTTTAAAACAAATATATATAACTCTTTGGTTTCTTTATTAAATAAATAAAAAATCTTGATTTTAGATAATTAAATAATTAATTTTTGGTTCCTTTATAAATTAAGTAATTACTTAAAAATAAAAAAAAAGAAAAAGATCTTTCACCAAACAATCAAAAGAAAAAGAAAAAAAAAAGCATAGAAAAGAAAAATAAAATAAAATAAAATAAGAAAAAAGAAAGAAAAGAAAAGAAAAGAAAAAAAACCCTAAAAAATAATTTTTTTTAAATTAGTTAACATTAAGATCATTAAAAAATATAAAAGTTCATAAAAAAAATTATGATAAAATTAATAATTAAATTAATAATTAATTTAATAAAAAAAATAAGAATTAAAAATTTAAATAATTAACAATAAAATTTTTACAATTAATTTCCATATCCGGATGATCCGATAGGATTCACGGTTTGGAAAAATATAAACTTTTAAATGAATAAAAATTAAATACAAAGATAAAAATCCATATTAAGATAATTCGGCAGAATTTATAATATGGATTAAAATATTTAATTAAAATTTCATCAAATTCCGTGTCCGGGTGGTTCGATAGAATCCATGGTTTGGAAAATATCAAGTTTATAAAAATTAGACAAATTAATTACCAAAGATTTTAAAGCCCATATTAATTTAAAAATCCAAATCCGACTAATTCAGTTAAATTTTCTGTTTTGAAAATTAACTGAAGTTTATTTAAAAGCAAGCAAAGCAAAATTAAAATCAACTAAGGTACCAATTTTGGGAGTTAAAATAGAGTTATTTTAACGTAACCGTACTCCCGAACCCCCGAACTCTCATAGACCAATTTTTTAGGTGTCCAATCGACCTGAACGAAAACCGATTGGTGGCGACTCCCGACAACCCGCACGTTGCCACAACGGTAATAGATGACCAAACATGATATCAGCATTTGAGCCATTATCGCATAAGACCCTCTCTAAGTCATAATTTCCAATAGAAGCTGTGATCAATAAAGGATCATAGTGATGAAATTTAATCAAGGACCCATCATGATAGATTAGCTTGTTCATAGGGTTATCAAAGTCTATTAAGGCAATTTCATGCTCCCTTCTTTTACTCTTTCCCAGGGGTATACCTATGGTGATGCTTTGAATTACCCTTGCCTTGAGGGGCTCTTATTGGTTCTGTGCCTATAAAAGTCATACTCTTTATCTTCTATCCTTTTTTCCTCATCTCCTTTGTCATGTGCCTTTGGGGATGGGAGTTGAAGATAACGCTAAAGTTGCCACTACTTGATTAGGGATTTTGTATATTTTTTGAGCTAAAAACAATCTTCGATGTCATGGCCATTATTTTGGTGAAATTGGAAGTGCTTCTTCATGTTTTTCTTGTTGTCAGAGGCCTTGGTTCTCAGTTGCTAGATCATTGCCCTTTAGTTTTTGTAGGCCATTGGAACATTCAACCTTGTGGTCTTCAAGGGGGTAAAGGTTAGTCACTTTTTTTATTTTTTTTTAGGTTGGTTGCTTCCCTCAACTTGATACCAAGGTTGGGCTGGGAGAGCTTCAGTACTGTGATTATCATACTACAGTCCACCCATCCAAAGTTCTTCAATAGTTATATACTATTCGGCTCTTCTATAAAATTCACTTAAGGTTTCAGTGGGTCCTCCGAAAATTCCTAGAATAGCTAGGAGCCCCATTTGAAGCGTGAAGTGATCACCAGAATCCGCTTTTTTGGTTGAAAATTTGAGATGCTTAGGGCTCTACTATTAAACCTCTCAACAAAATCTTAGGCAGTATCACCATTCTTTTGGGTTATGTCAAACATTTGGATGGGCATTTTTGCCATCAAGTGACTTATAACAAACTACAGGGAGAAGCATGTAGAAAGCTCCATGAAATTTGAAATGGACCATGATGCAAAGAATTTTACCAAGTTGTGGCAGGTGCTGAAAGCGTTACCTCAAAGCATTTGCAGAGGGCACCATCATTGGTGACATGTAGCATCATGCTTCTATGGTATTTTGTCTGGTGCACTTGTGGATCGGTTCTTGCATCATGGTTTTTTAACCTTGGCATCCAAAACTTAGTTGGCATTGGTGCATCAACTATGTCTTAGATAATACAGGGACTCTTCACTAGTAAAATTTTTTGAAAGCCTTGACGATAAAAACTATAAAAACACATGCCTTTCTACTCGATCCAAACTTTTCTAGCAGCTTTTCCATTAGAATTATAGCAGGTCCCTCTTCTCCCTGATAATGATCTTCTAGTCATGAGGAATAATGCCTTTTCTTTGGTAAGGCACTTCTCTGGTGTGGAAAAATGCTCCTTTTTTGGTGAGAAGCGCTCCTCCAGCATAAAGAGGGATGTTCCTTAGAGTGTCTATAGAAAAGTGCTGGAACTTGCATAAGAGACCTACTGTGACTATCATAGGATGCTCTTGCTATGGCTATGATGTCTCCAGAGGAAGATGAGGTTGTTGGGTTTCGGGAGCCAAACAGCGCAGCGGAATTTAACCGAAACCCTCCAGGATCCAAGTGATACGGGGTAAACCGGGTGTTCAAAAATTTTCATACCTAATTTCTAGTTGAGATCTCTCACTCAACTGTAGAGTCGAATCACAAACTTGAACAGTTGATGTGTTCAAGCTCTCTATGGTATCCACACGAGCCTCTCGGGATCACCACGCTTCCACCGCGTCCCGGCAAATGCATTTCTCTTGTGCTCGCAGTGCTAGCTTGCATCCTCCAAGGAATTGCAAGAGAAGAGTGCGGCTGTCCTTTTTGGAAGGCTAGGGCAAGGAGACCTGCGAATTTCTCACTAGAAGTTGTATTTATAGTGAGACTCAACTTCTAGGCTTAATGGGTTTCAAAGCCCTAATCCAATTAGGCTTTAATTTTGGGCTTAATAATGGCTCAACTATTGGGCCCATTATTAATACGAAATTATTGTGAACCCAAAACCCAAATTATTAGCCCATGCACTCTAATGATCCAAATAGCTCTATGTGTGTGACCCAATATGCTCTTACCACATTGGCAATGATCATAAATCACATTTATGATCATAAGCAATGAGCGATGTCTAGCAACACATCATTGCTACCCAAGTGATAAGATTGTCGATGATTCGACTAAACCTTTATGATCATCCCCGATATATGCCATTGTCCCTTTGTCCAAGATATCAAGACTAAGCACGAGACATGGAATGTGTCACTCTCGTATAGCCCAATATTTGGTTTCTTGATTACCGAGTAGACCAAGTTAGATTGATGACATTGATATTGTATATCAACTCATCCGAGCATGGCCATGCATTTTCTAAGTCTCACTCTATCAAGGGGCCCAAAGATATCACTCCCGTTACATAAGAGGGACAAATCCCATCTTGATCATACAAATCCCTCCGCATGATATATGACATACCCAATGACCTCCTTCAAGTTCACTCAGTTACGAGCAACAAAGGAAAGTATCAAAGTATGTGACTCACATGTAGGGAACCTTAATGATCTTAGGTCGAAGGACTACATATACCATGATCACTATGAGAATCACTTATGACACTCGTATAACGATCCAAGTAGTGTTCTCATGGTGGGTCAGTCCAGTACACAAGTTCTCTAAGTTGTACCCATATGTAGACTACATATCTCATATTAGTCTCCATATATGCTAGTCGTTCTGTATTATTGCAACCCGTTCCACAATAATACTAGACCAGGGACATTTAAGAATATCATTGTTCTAGGGTTACAATTATGTTTATTACATTATGCAGAAACAAAAACGACGAACATAATTGCTGGACTAATGCCTTAATAAAAATATCATGACTCAATGTGAAAAAAATACAATCATCTCATGATTGGCTTTTTGGGCACAACACTAACAGAGGTAAGTTTGCAGTGTTTCCAAGTGCCATCTTAAACCGGGGTTTCAAAAACCCTTTGTTCTTGAGTGACATGTCTCTATGATCATGATGAAGGCTTGGGTTCCCATAAACGATGCCAAATGATGCTCCAGGACATCTTCTATGCAAGACATTGGTACTTCAGCAACAGGTGTGGATGAAGATGCTAAGGGAAGAAGGCTCTGTAAGAAAAGGGAAAACGAAAGCTAAGGAGGGTTCCCTGAAGTATTTTTCCTGAAGGGAGCCTCTGATACTTATGAAAGACTTAGGGTTGTTAGGAAGAGTACGAGAATGTAGAATAGGGTTTTGGATCCTCTACTTGGAAGGTCTCTTAGGAGTATTTATAGGAGGCTGAGCCAGGCGGTTACTTATCATGACATAAGCATAGTCAAACACGTGCATGCCCAAATCAAGGGGTCTAAGCTTCATAGTCTCCAAAGGAATGATCCTTACCAACTAGCCTGTATGAGTAAAATGATGCTTTGACATGATTTAGGGGTGAGGTGATAACATTTTGCTGGGGGTCCAAAGTGCCACATGGTGATATAGCTAGAAAGGGTAAGAAGTCCAGGCTACCTTGTTTGGCACCGTGGTTATTCTTCTTTGCCCAAGGGTACTCTAGTATAAAGGTTCTTGAATACTGATCTTCCTGGGGATGACTCTCTCTAAACCTTGTTGATGAACAAGACCAGCTTCTATTGTGTGAGTTGTTCGATGATAGACTAGAATGCTAGCCCTTCAGCTATCATGTACAGCTGAAACAGTGAAAAAGAAAATTAGAATAGCTGGAGTGGATGAAATAGCATGAAAACAAAGCAATTTAATGAAAAAAGTGCAAAATACATGGTTTTGATTAAGAAACAATGAAAACTGAGGCAACAAGGTTGGATGAACACAAAAAAGCCTGAAATAAAAATGAATGGGCTTTAGAATGAATGGATTATGAAAAAAAATAGAATAGGATAATGAAAATAGTAACTAGACTAAGTTAAAAATACTAGATATGCTCTTTGGCAGTAACTTATGGTTTTAATACCATGCAATACGAATTACTTAATTCCTAGATGAAGTGACACACAATAGAATATCTTCAAGCACCACAAACAACACCCAAATAGCTAGAATTAGACTTTCCACCACCAGCCTGCATGTATTAGTGATAATGTGTGAAGGAAGGCACACAAAGAATTTGTAAATTCTGGTTTATGCAAGTTAAGGTCACAAAGAACCCACAGAGTTCTTTCAAGCAAATTGACTTGTATTTAAAATCTATGTTTATATGAATTTGACATTTTAATAAGCATTTCAAGACTTAGAACTTGTGTGCAACCTATCTTAACTGAAATAGAGCATATAACTAAGCAAAACTCCTAGTTGGACTAGAATAACATGCATAACATGCAAATATCTTGAAGGATTGCATTCAACACATGTCCATGCATGTGACATGCATAATCCATGTACTAATCACTTAATTCATTGTAAACTTGCTAGACTTAATAAAAATGAACTGTATTAAGGCTACAAAACCTAGCTGGAACCTAAGGTGCACTCTTGAGTGTGCCCAGTGCATGCCTCGACCATGTCAAAAGTGATTGTTGGGTTTTTGCTCATCCCTTTATCCTCCCATCTACATTTGATATTAGCATTCCAACATGTTCATCTAGGGTAAAAATTTCTCTATTTGAAGCTAATACCAATTTGAAATTCCCTCCATAATGCCCTTTGCCTAGAATGGCCCCCTAATGAGCCATTCGAGTTTTTAGTTTCATATTAAATGACTATGCATTGGCAGAAATTTAAGGTGATTTAGTTACACTTTTCTAAGTAAAATAAATGGCTTAATGAGGAAGGAATCTATAGTTTCTTATTAAACTTAATAATTATGGAATTGTTGATAATGTTCAATGGCCGAAGAGTAAATTGCAAGAAGTTATGCAGTTTGTGGGCCAACATTGAACCAGCTGACTTATTTGCAAAGAAAGAAGTTGTAGAGGACTCAATTGGCAAAATTTGGAGGACGTTATTGTATTTTGGAATAAAATTCATTTAAAATTGAATATGGAAATTAAGTGAACCAAAGAGAAAAGAGCAAGATGACAATTGGACACAATTCAAAGTTGTGGGTTCAACATGAAAATTATTCTCACTGATTGCATGGAAGGATTTCTAAGGGATTGGAATTTAACTTGGCCCACTACATGAATCAAGTGTGAAACCAAATAAAATGTAGGAAATGCAAATAATAAGAGGAAGTGTTTTCGGGACACTATATTTGGCCAAACTATATTGTACCCCTAAAAGAGCTTATTGTACTAATGCTTATTCGTTACTGTGCTTCATACTATTTTTGTATTTCTACTTTTTTTTTTATTGTTTTCTATTGTTTATATTGTTTTCTTTATAGTTTTTTTTTGTTTCCTATTGCTCTTTTGCTATTTGTTGATATGCTTTATTCTACATTGCTTGTTGTTCTGCTCTTCTATTTTCTGTTGCAGGTTTACTAAATAACCTAGGAGCTACATGAATTGCATTGTTCCTTACTAAGTTTTCAATTAAAACTCATTCACTTTGCAATTTTTAGGTTAAATCTTATATACATTGTGCTGCTACATTTTTTTCCCTTTCTATTTGTGCTGCAAGTTAGCTTATTTGATTTTCGTTGGTTGAGTATGTTTCCTTACTCATTACTACATAGTATGGATAGAAATCTATTCAAAATTGTTTGAGTGTCTTGGTACAATGGCTTTGGTTAGACAAATGGAAAAATGGTGGTGGTGGACTCTCATGGTTATAAGGTTATAGGAACTACAACCCTCAATAAGGGATCTTAAACCATAGTTCTAGTGTATAGTGGATATGTAGTCTTCAAGTTAGGAATCAACTTTTAATTCTCTATATCTTTGGAATGAAAACTAATTTTGTACTTGAATTGATGATTACATACGAGTTGTGCTATATTGGCTGATGTATATAGAACTTCTAGAAATTCAAGAATGTTTCATAAGTTATTTTTAGAAAAATACTAGTTTTTCATTGATTTGATCATGGAACTATTATAAAAAGGTTGCTCGACACATCTAAAGTAGACTTGGTTACCTAAATATATTTACAAATGAATACTATAGTCAACATAGAAGAGTTTTGGCATAGTTTGACACATGATTTGGCTTTGATGTGAAACTATGCGTGCATGTTTAATTTACCTTTTGAAATAAACTAGAAGCTTTAATATGGTTTATAAGTCAAAACAAGAATTTTGACTAACAGCCTTGGTTAAAATAGTCTTCATATATGGTTTCAAGTTCTATCAGCAACTTTATAGCTTTCTCTAAAAACATTTGCATTTCCCTTGCTAAACAATTCCAATTGGATGTTGTAGACTTGTATGTAATAGTTTAAGAAATGACACTCAAGCCTTCTTATATGTTGATTAGTTACCATGGTGTCTCACACATATAGATTATGCACCTTAAAGGCATAGTAGTTTAGGATTTAAGCTATTTTAAATAAGGATACCTAATGAACTAGTGAGAATAATAGTTGAGAACAACATCCAAGGGTTTGCTAGAACAAAATAGCTATGGTGAGTACCTGCAAAGTGGGCGCAAAGAAAAGGAGGAGTGAAGAAAGGAGACCCCAGGATGTTTTCTTAGGAAAAGTCTCTGACACTCAAGTAAGTCCTTCTGGTGATATTAAAAAGGACTGTAGGCAATGATGATGATGTAGCTACAAAGGTGGCTGAAGCACCTGTTGGATATGCCCATCAAATTAATATGGAGCATTAGTGTTACCAGCTCACAAAAATGGGAGAATTACAAGTGTGTCATAATGGCTAAAAACCATTATATTGTGTAATTCTCACCCCCAAGAAAAGCCTTAAGGATTGCTTGTTTGTCAAGCAAGCTATGGACTTTTTTGTAAGATTTTGAAAATTCAGGTACTCAACTGCAAACCTTTCACAAAAGAGATTTGGAGAGTTATGGGAAGGATATGAATGGTGTGAAAGTTCTATTCAAGGACCAAATTGCTCGTAGAAGACAAGTATGGACAAAGGAAAACAAAAAAAGGCTTTAAGGACTTAAGTGTCCTATTGTGTGCCTTTGGTTGTCCATGTTTCTAACTTAAGTCAAATGGAAGTTTTGTGGGGTTATCCCACATAAGGAGGGGCTACTATGGCATGGGATAAGGAAGTCAAATGTGGGCCAAGAGATTAAGGTAAAGAAACCATGGTCTTGTAGCAAGGAAAATGACATAAAGCTTGGTTAAGCTTGTTAAGTGTGTTTAGTGCACTTAAGACCATATAAGTGTCCATTCTTGTCCTTATCTCCCAAATTTTGGCCTCCACCAGCAAAAAGGAAGCCAGCCCTCTCCTCCACACTTCCTCCATAGCCACCATACCTTCAAACTCAAAACTACTTGCAATTGAAGTCAAGGAAGCACAATTGGAAGCTATTTGGTGCTATTGCTTGAGTGCACCTAGGATCAAGCTCCAATTTCAGCATACCCATCAAGGTAAGGGTTCTCTTGCTCTCATGGGTTGTTTTCTATATTTTCAAGCAACCATGGAGCTAGGGCTAAGCTTGGAAGAGAGCCATGAGCTTGATGAACCAAGCTTAGTGAGGGGAGTGCACTTATTGAAGGTTTTGTGACCTAGTGTGAAGTGCACAATGATGGCAGTGAATTGAGGGTTTCTAGAGCCCAAAGTTAGTACTAACTAGTGTTAAAATCCTCCTAAGACCAAGCATTAGCTTGAGGAGGGCTGCCATAGTGATTTGGTTATGTTTATTATGTGTTTTATGGACTAACCTATGGTATATGTTGCTGCCACATTTCATGTGTTTGTTGGTTGTGAATGGCTGCTGCATTTGGTTGCTATATCTTGTATATATGCATTGTGTTTTTTTGTGTTTTAGTGTCTTTGGATGCAGGTTTTAATGATGGTCACATTGCCTATTGAATCCAAGTGTTACCCTTACTAAGTTTCTCAATGAAACTTACTCCCCTCAATTCTGTCATTTCAGGTCCAGCTGAAAGATCACCTTCAAACTAACCTTTGTGGTTTGATTTTTTCCCTAAATTTTCAGGTACTTAAACTTCCATATGTCTAGTTATGATCTGGAAAGTTTGGTGATTTTAGGAGCACATTTGGTATTTTTGGTGATGGTACTTATTGTGTTGTGCAGCAGCTGTCCAGCATCCTGTTTCTGGAGTCCATTGTGTCTCAGGCACTCCTGTAACCTAGGGTGCGTATTTAGCTAAGTTAAGACCATTTTGTAGTGCATGTATGCATGTACATGTAGTGTATGTAAAATGAGACAAGTATGTGAACATTTGAGTAATGTTTTGGCTATGTAAGTGATGTGGTGCAAAGCTGCCTAAGTGTGAATGATGGGCTGCTTACTTGTAAATTCTGTTTTAGCCACATATGGTTGTTAAATGCAAGGGAATGTATTTCCTATGTGTAATGGACATATATGGGGTAGCCTTGGAGGGCTTTCCCCTTGTGAATGAAGTGTTTGCACACTTATGAAATTTTGTATGGGCAAAATGGTCATAAAGTGACCAGAATTTTGACTCTGCACTTAAAGTTCTATATCTCCCTATGTAGAAGGAATCTTGGTATGAAATTTTGACCACACCTAGAGAACATCTAGAGGTTGAACTATGATTTAGAATTTCTGAATTTAGAGCCCTGTAGCCAAAGATATGACATTGCAAAGTTGGCTAAGTTACTGTTCATTTGGTCAGAATTTTGTAACCAACTTAAAAAATCCATAACTTGGTCCATAGGTGGGCTATTGATGTAAAACAAAATTCCTTGGTTTTCTCTAAGTCTCTACTTGATAATGGAGCAAACAAAATAGGGGTACATGGCTAGAATGATACAGTTTATTAGTGGAAGTTACAGGTGCAGTGGCTGGTCACTAGAACTTAACAAGATTGCATAATGTGTGGTAGCCAAGATTAAGACTTGTGCTAGTGTTTTCCTTCTTTGCTGCCATAGTGTGCATGAAATGTGAATATGTGTGTGATGGTTGGACCAATATGCATGTGTTTACATAGTGCCCAAGAGGGCCACTTAGGTATGCACACTAAGGGTAGTGTTCTGATGGCCTACAGAACATTACCAATCCTGGGAGTCTAAATTAATTTTGGCACCATAATTGGACTACCCCTGAGTGGGTAATAGATGTTGGTATCAGACATATTTATACATGTACATAGCATATAGTTGCATTGCATGCATCTACATACATGAACTCAGTTTGGTCAGCTGCTAGTGTCAAGTACCATTAAACTACCTATGATTTTTATATGTGCTCTATATGAATTATCAATGCAGGAAGTAAACATGGTTGCCACAAGAGAGGGGAACCAGAAGGCCTAATACAGACTCTGGGCAACAAAGAAATGGACAAAATAGAGGGAATTAGGGGCAACAGGGGGTACCAAACTCTAAAGTGCCTCAAGTTTGGTTAAAGCTTCAGAGGAACTTAACTCTAATCAATGAAAACTTAGCAAGGCTGATTCAAGCACAACAACAAGGAGTCCAAGTAGCTCCAGCAGAACCAGTTCAGGATGCACAGTAGCAACCAGAAAAGGATACTAGGAACACATCTGAATATGTTCCTTCTAGAAGCTTAGAAGACATAAATGATGAAACTATTGAGGAGGAAGATGAGGATAGGAGAAATCCAAGAGGAAGAAGACTAAGGTCTGAGATTGGTCAGGTATCTAGGACCAATCCCTCAGTCTATGACCATTCCTCCACTAGGAATGAGATTGAGGATGGCCATGAGAGAAGATCCAGGAGAACGCAGAGAGATCATAGAGAGCATCGCCATACAGAGGGCTCTCACAGATCTAGGAGACATAGATCAGAGGATCTAGAAGGCCTAGATGAGGTCAAACTATTGGAGAGGTTTCAAGGGCTAAGACCTCCACAGTTTGATGGAATAGCTAGGCCAAAGAAAGCTGAGGAGTGGTTAATCCTCACTCAAAAAATGTTTGAGAGGATGCCACTAAGTTCCACCAAGAGAGTGTCACTGGATACTTACAATTTAGTAGGTAGTGTAGAGATATGGTGAAGGAGTACCAGAGATAGATATGCTGTCCAGAAGGGCAGAAGGGTAGGAGAAGACATGGAAATGACTTGGCCAGAGTTTACCCAGCTATTTCAGGAGCAGTACATTAGTGATGCTATCAAGGATATGAAGCAAGCTGCAATTGATGCTCTAAGGTAGGACAACCTCAGTGTCCTAGAGTATGAGCACAAATTCAATCAGTTGGTGAGGTATACCCCTCAGTATCATGGACTGGAGGAGTTAAAGGCCAAAAATTTTGTCAAAAGGCTAAGGTCAGATATCAGAAAGGCTGTAAGACCTTTTGGACCAGTTACATACTATGAAGCAATGCAGAAAGCTTTATTAGTAGAGCAAGAGGAGTATGAGGCAAGGTATTTTCCCAGTTGACAAGGGGAAAGTAGCCAAGCAGGAGGCAAGCAAAAGAAGGCACCACATGGCAAGGGAATTTCCAGGAGTCCCTATTTTGGTGGTGAGGGCAAGGTTCAGGGGAAGTTCCCTAGCCTAAGGTGCCTTAACTGCAAGAGGTTTCATGGAAAGAAACCTTGCTATTTTGACACCCAAGCGTGTCTAAGATGTGGATCCATGGATCATTGGATCAAAGACTGCCCACAGGCTCAAAAAAGGCCAGAAGACCAAGGTCCAGTAAGGCCTATTGGGGCAGGACCTAGAGGGGGAGCACCTAGGGAGGGACAACAGAGGCTAGTTCCTCCAGTGCCTCAGCCTCCAGTGCAGAGAGCTGGCAGAGTCTTCCAAGTGGAGAGGCCAGAGACATCAGAGCAGGGAGGAGCACTAAGAGGTAACATTTACCTTAATGGTATGCCTGTTAGTGTTCTATTTGATACTGGTGCATCTGTGTCTATAGTGGCTAGGAAATTTGTTGATGCCATGAAATTGCCTACTGAAATCATGCCTAGGATATCCTTAGTGAAAACAGCAGGTAGTCAATGTCTTTTCACTAATGACCTAGCTAAGGATTGTGAGCTAGTAGTAGGAAAGACTAAGGTTATGACTAATCTGCTAGTGTTGGACATTCCTAAGTATGATTTAGTGCTAGGTATGAATTGGCTTGCTATGCATAACATAAGAATTGATTGTGCTAAGAGGGAAATCACATTGCCTGATGGTGAAGTGCATGCATTAGTGAATTCTAAGGAATTAGTGTATGAAATGCATGGCATGGAACTAGAGGTATTAGATGAGATACCTGTGATTTCTGAGCATGATTATTGTTATGCATTGAATGAATTGCACTGTGAAGAAGAAGTGGACAGAATACCTGTAGTGAGAGACTTTCCACAAGTCTTTCCTAAAGACCTGCCAGGTATTCCTCCACAAAGGGAGATTGAGTTTGAAATCAAGCTGCAACCAGAAGCTAGTCCAATATCCATACCTCCTTACAGAATGCCAATCACAGAGATGAATGAGCTCAAGAAACAACTTGATGAACTTCTTGAAAAAGGGTTCATAAGGCCAAGTGTTTCACCATGGGGAGCTCCAGTTCTCTTTGTGAAAAAGAAGGATGGATCTTTGAGACTATGCATTGACTACAGGAAGCTTAATGCAGTGACTATCAAGAACAAGTATCCACTCCCTAGGATTGAGGATCTATTTGATCAACTCAAGGGAGCTAAGATCTTCTCCAAGATAGATTTGAGATCTGGATACTTCCAATTGAGAGTAAAGGAAGAAGATATTCCTAAGACTGCATTCAGGACCAGATATGGGCATTATGAGTACACAGTCATGCCATTTGGTTTGACTAATGCCCCAGCTGCTTTCATGGACCTGATGAACAGGGTGTTCAGACCACATCTGGACAAATTTGTGGTTGTGTTCATTGATGACATCCTAGTGTATTCCAAGGATGAAAATGAACATGAACATCATCTGAAGATTGTCTTAAAGACTCTGTTGGAACATCAGCTTTATGCCAAGTTATCCAAGTGTGAATTCTGGATAAGGGAAGTGTCTTTCCTAGGACACATCATAGATGCACAAGGCCTTAAGGTAGACCCTGAAAAGGTCAAGGCAGTGCAAGAGTGGGAAAGACCAAAGACTGTGAAGGAAATCAGAAGTTTCCTAGGATTAGCTGGATACTACAGGAGATTTGTATCAGGCTTTTCCATGATTGCCTCAGTTCTTACTCATCTGACCAAGAAGGGTCAAAGATTTGAGTGGACTGAGAAGTGTGAAAAGAGTTTCCAGGAGCTCAAGCAGAGGTTGATTAAAGCTCCAGTATTGATTCTTCCTGATCCAAGTAAGCCCTACATCATATATACAGATGCATCTAGATCTGGGTTAGGTTGTGTGCTTATGCAAGACAGAAATGTCATTGCTTATGGGTCAAGGCAGTTAAGACCCCATGAGCAAAATTATCCTACCCATGACCTAGAACTGGCAGCAGTGATTTTTGCTCTGAAGCAATGGAGACATTACTTGATGGGTAGTTCCTTTGTGATCTACACTGACCATAAGAGCCTAAAGTACTTGTTCACTCAGAAAGAGTTGAACATGAGGCAAAGGAGATGGTTAGAGTACATCAAGGACTATGACTGCAGTATACAGTACACAGAGGGCAAAGGCAATCTAGTAGCAGATGCCTTGAGCAGGAAGTACACAGGACTTTTGAAAGGAGGATCCATAGCTGATCATGATGAGCAAAATAGTCTGCTATGCCTATGGCATAAATGGCATAAGTGGGAGGAAGCCCAAATTTACACATTGACAATTCAGTCTGGATGGATTGAAGAAGCCAAAAAGGCACAGGAGACAGATCCTGATCTGAAAAAGATCTCAGGAGAGGAAAAAGGTTCCTTGTATCAATCCTTTGCCTACAAGCAAGGATTACTGTACTTCAAGGACCGAATATATGTGCCTAAAGGAGCAAAGCTCAGGGATGAAATACTTGAAGAAGCTCACACAAGCAAGTTGAACATCCATCCAGGAAGTGAGAAAATGTATAAAGATTTGAAGACTCACTTCTGGTGGCCAAATATGAAGAGAGACATAGCTACTTATGTCTCCAAATGTGCCACATGCCAGAGGGTAAAGGTAGAGCACCAGAAGCCAGCTGGTATCCTACAGACTCTACCTATACCAGTGAGGAAGTGGGGCAACATAACCATGGACTTTTTGACTGGGTTGCCTATGACCAGATTAAGGCATGATACAATCTGGGTCATTGTGGATAGGCTAACCAAATGTTCCCACTTCTTACCTATGAAACTCACAGACTCCTTGGAGAAGTTAGCCCAGATGTATGTCCAGGAGATAGTGAGACTACATGGAGTGCCAGACTCCATTGTATCTGATAGAGATCCAAGATTTACAGCTCAGTTTTGGAGTGCTTTTCATAAAGCACTAGGAACCAAAATCCACCTGAGTACTGCTTATCATCCTCAGACAGATGGGCAATCTGAAAGGGTGATACAGATACTGGAAGACATGCTCAGGAGCTGTGTGTTGGATTTCAAAGGTGAATGGGACCAACACTTGCCATTGGTGGAATTCTCATATAACAATAGTTACCAAAGCACTATTGGCATGGCACCTTATGAAGCATTATATGGAAGAAGGTGCATGACACCCCACTGTTGGGTGGAAGCCTCAGACAGGCTAGAGTTGGGTCCTGAAATTATTGAAGAGACTACTGCCAAAATCAAGAAAATTCAAGAGAGATTAAAGGCAGCCAATGAAAGGACCACAGCCTATGTGAACAAAAGAAGGAGAGACTTGGAATTTGAGGTTGGTGACAATGTTTGGCTGAAAGTTGCACCAACCAAAGGCACTGTCAGATTTGGCAAAAGAACCAAGTTAGCTCCAAGATACATAGGTCCTTATGAGATCTTGGATAGAGTTGGCAAGGTAGCATACAGGTTAGCTCTACCGCCAAGCATGTCAAGTGTTCATAATGTTTTTCACATCAGTATGCTTAAGAAGTGTCTATTGGACACAAAGCATGCTATTGTAGTGGAAGACATACAGTTGGAACCTAACTTGACATATGAAGAGAAACCTATAGCTATCTTAGCCAAGGATACCAGAAGGTTAAGAAACAAACATATTCCCATGGTTAAAGTTCAGTGGTCACACCACTCTGAAAGAGAAGCAACCTGGGAAACTGAAAAAGACCTTATGGAAAGGTATCCTGAAGAATACCCGAAGCTAAAGGCTATTTTGGAGGACCAAAATTTTTAAGGGGGGGAGGATTGTTACCACCTCACAAAAATGGGAGAATTACAAGTGTGTCATAATGGCTAAAAACCATTATATTGTGTAATTCTCACCATAGTGATTGAAGTGTGGGGGGTAAAAGGCATGATCAACACCTCCTTAAAAGTGTTCCAAGTTAGTAACTTGGCCCCCAAGAAAAGCCTTAAGGATTGCTTGTTTGTCAAGCAACCTATGGACTTTTTTGTAAGATTTTGGAAATTCGGGTACTCAATTGCAAAACTTTCACAAAAGAGATTTGGAGAGTTATGGGAAGGATATGAATGGTATGAAAGTGCTATTGGAGGACCAAATTGCTTATAGAAGACAAGTATGGACAAAGGAAAACACAAAAAGGCTTTAAGGACTTAAGTGTCCTATTGTGTGCCTTTGGTTGTCCATGCTTATGACTTAAGTCAAATGGAAGTTTTGTGGGGTTATCCCACATAAGGAGGGGCTGCTATGGCATGGGATAAGGAAGTCAAATGTGGTCCAAGAGATTAAGGTAAAGAAACCATGGTCTTGTAGCAAGGAAAATGACATAAAGCTTGGTTAAGCTTGTTAAGTGTGTTTAGTGCACTTAAGACCATATAAGTGTCCATTCTTGTCCTTATCTCCCAAATTTCAGCCTCCACCAGCAAAAAGGAAGCCAGCCCTCTCCTCCACACTTCCTCCATAGCCACCATACCTTCAAACTCAAAACTACTTGCAATTGAAGTCAAGGAAGCACAATTGGAAGCTATTTGGTGCTATTGCTTGAGTGCACCTAGGATCAAGCTCCAATTTCAGCATACCCATCAAGGTAAGGGTTCTCTTGCTCTCATGGGTTGTTTTCTATATTTTCAAGCAACCATGGAGCTAGGGCTAAGCTTGGAAGAGAGCCATGAGCTTGATGAACCAAGCTTAGTGAAGGGAGTGCACTTATTGAAGGTTTTGTGACCTAGTGTGAAGTGCACAATGATGGCAGCGAATTGAAGGGTTTCTAGAGCCCAAAGTTAGTACTAACTAGTGTTAAAATCCTCCTAAGACCAAGCATTAGCTTGAGGAGGGCTTCCATAGTGATTTGGTTATGTTTATTATGTGTTTTATGGACTAACCTATGGTATATGTTGCTGCCACATTTCATGTGTTTGTTGGTTGTGAATGGCTGCTGCATTTGGTTGCTATATCTTGTATATATGCATTGTGGTTTTTTTGTTTTAGTGTCTTTGGATGTAGGTTTTAATGATGGTTACATTGCCTATTGAATCCAAGTGCTACCCTTACTAAGTTTCTCAATGAAACTTACTCCCCTCAATTCTGTCATTTCAGGTCCAGCTGAAAGATCACCTTCAAACTGACCTTTGTGGTTTGATTTTTTCCCTGAATTTTTAGGTACTTGAACTTCCATATGTCTAGTTGTGATCTGGAAAGTTTGGTGATTTTAGGAGCACATTTGGTATTTTTAGTGATGGTACTTATTGTGTTGTGCAGCAGCTGTCCAGCATCCTGTTCTGGAGTCCATTGTGTCTCAGGCACTCCTGTAACCTAGGGTGCGTATTTAGCTGAGTTAAGACCATTTTTTAGTGCATGTATGCATGTACATGTAGTGTATGTAAAATGAGACAAGTATGTGAACATTTGAGTAATGTTTTGGCTATGTAAGTGATGTGGTGCAAAGCTGCCTAAGTGTGAATGATGGGCTGCTTACTTGTAAATTCTGTTTTAGCCACATATGGTTGTTAAATGCAAGGGAATGTAATTCCTATGTGTAATGGACATATATGGGGTAGCTTTGGAGGGCTTTCCCCTTGTGAATGAAGTGTTTGCACACTTATGAAATTTTGTATGGGCAAAATGGTCATAAAGTGACCAGAATTTTGACTCTGTACTTAAAGTTCTATATCTACCTTTGTGGAAGGAATATTGGTATGAAATTTTGACCACACCTAGATAACATCTAAAGGTTGAACTGGAATTTCGAATTTTTGAATTTGGATCGCTCTAGCCAAAGATATGATGTTGCAAATTTTGCTACGTTACTGTTCATTTGGTCAAAATTTTGTAACCAACTTAAAAAATCCATAACTTTGTCCATAGGTGGGCTATTGATGTAAAGCAAAATTCATTGGTTTTCTCTAAGTCTCGACTTGAAAATGGAGCAAAGAAAATAGGGGGTGCATGGCTAGAATGATACAGTTTATTAGTGGAAGTTACAGGTGTGGTGGCTGGTCACTAGAACTTAACAAGATTGCCTAATGTGTGGTAGCCAAGATTAAGACTTGTGCTAGTGTTTTCCTTCTTTGCTGCCATGGTGTGCATGAAATGTGAATATCTATGTGATTGTTGGATTGATATGCATATGTTTACATAGTGCCAAAGAGGGCCACATGGGTATGCATACGAAGGGTAATGTTCTGATGGCCTACAGAACATTACCAATCCTGGGAGTCTAAATGCACAATTTTGGCACCATAATTGGGCAACCTTGAAGTGGCTAACAATCAGTTTGCTTGTAAATGTGTTATCATCTTAAAATGTATGTTGACATTGTGGTTTGCTATAGGGGATGTGGCAACCTTTCCCAAACTACCTGAACAAAGGTTCTGTTGGTTGGGAATAGAGCTTGACTGGGTCTGAGCTTCATCCTCTAGTCAACCTAGCTTTTTTTAGGAGACCGAGTCAAGTTGTATAGTCAATAAGAGCACTTTGTCATAAGTGAGGTGCTTTAACATTGGCCTTCTTGTGTGCTCCTTACCTAGATCCACACGGAGCCTTCTTAAGGATGGCAGTAGGCCTGCTAGAGATGTACCATCACAAGTCTCCTTATTGATTTGAGTTGTTCCTAAATTGTGCCTTTTGGCTTAAAGGGGCTTTTGCTATCACTTCATTGTTTTCCTAGAAAATGAATTTGTATGATGATTCAGATGCTTGGAAAATTATAGGAGTGGAAAAAGGAGCAGTTTTTGTTAACCACTCCGGGGTAGTCCAGTTATGGTTCCAAAATTGTGCATTTAAAATTACCAGGGTTGGAATGTTTCCATCAGAACAATACCCTTCGTGTGCATACCCAAGTGGCCCTCTTGGGCACTATGTAAATGCATGCATATTAGTCCAACCATTACACACATATTCACATTTTATGCACAAGATGGCAGCAAGGAAGGAAAACAGTAGCACAAGTCTTAATCTTGGCTACCACATATTAGGCAACCTTGTTAAGTTTAAGTAACCAGCCGCTACATCCAAAAGTTCCTCTAAAAAACTATATTAATCTAGCCATGTACCCCCTATTTTATTCACTTCATTATTAAGTAGAGACTTAAAACAAACCATGAAATTTGGTTTTACATCAATAGTCCACCTATGGACCAAGTTATAGATTTTTTAAGTTGGTTACAAAATTTTGACCAAATGTACAATAACTCAGCCAAATTTGGAACATCATAACTTTGGCTACATGGCTCCAAATGGAGAAATTCAAAAGCCTAGTTAAACCTCTAGATGTGCTCTAAGTGTGGTAAAATTTCATACCAATATTTGATTTACATAGGGAGATATAGAACTTTGAGGGCAGGGTGAAAATTCTATCCACTTTTGGACCATTATACCCATACAAAATTTCGTAAGTGTGAAAACACTTTATTCATAGGGGTAAGCCCTCCAAGGTTATTCTATACATGTCCAATACACAGAGAAATTTCATTCCCTTACAACCAACACCTTTGCATAACCAAAACAAAATTTACAAACAAGCAACCCATCTTGCGCACTTAGGCAACCTATGCATACCATCCACATGCATAGCAAAAGAGCCCATAATTGTTCACATACTCATCCAAACTTCACATACCTTACATGTACATGCATCCATGCACTAAATAATGTTCCTAACTCAGCTAAAACATGCACCCTATTTATAGGAGAGATTTAGACACAATGCACTCTAGAAACAGAATGCTGGACAGCTGCTACATAACACAGTAAATACCATCATTAAAAATACCAAATGTGCTCCTAAAATCACTATACACTCTAGATCAAAACTAAATACGTGGAAGTTTATGTCCCTAAAATTTTAAATGAAAACACAAATGACAAACATCAGTTTCGATGAGATCTATCCATAACACCTGAAATGGATAGATTTCAGGTAAGGTCAGTTTCACTTGGAAACTTAGTAAGGAGAACACTTATACTCTTAAGGTAGTGTAACCCTTGGCATCACCTACATCCAAAGGTACTAAAACATAAGAAACACAATGCATATATCCAACATAAAAAAACCAAATGCAGTAGCAAAACACAAACAACAAACACATGAAATGCGGCAGGAACAATTAATATTGGTTAGTCTGTAAAACATGCAATAAACATAAGCAAATCACAATGGAAGCCCTCCTCAAGCATAATCTTGGTCTTAGGAGAGTTTTAACACTAGTTAGTACTAACTTTGGCCTCTAGAAACCCCAACTTTGCTGCCATCATTGTGCACTTCACACATGATGACAAAACCTTCACTAAGTGCACTACCCTCACTATGCTTGGTTCATCAAGCTCGTGGCTTTCTTCCAAGCCTAGACCTAGCTCCATGGATGCTTGAAAATACAATAAGCATTCCATGAAAACAACATGACTCCTTATGTTGTTGGGTAGGCTGAATTTGAACTTGATTCTTGATGCACCCAGGTAGTAGCACTAGTATGCCTTCAATTGTAGTTCCTTCACTTCAATTGCAAGTAATTGCAAGCTGGGAGGTATGGTCGCTATAGAGGAAGTGTCGAGTGAGGTGGCTACATTTCTTTGCTACTAGAAGAGTCCAAATGTGAGAGATAAGGATAAAGATGGCAGCCTATATGGACTTAAGTGCTCAAACACACTTAACTAGCCTTAGCCTTGCTTTATGTCATTTTCCTCGGTACAAGACCATTTTTTATTAGTCTTAATTTCTTCGCCCATATTTGGCTTTCTTACCATGCTTTGGCTGGGCTTCCCTTGATGGGATAACCCCAAAATGTCTCCAATTGACACAAGTCAAAAACATGGACATCCAAAGGCTTACACTAGGACATCTATGTCCTTAAAGTGTTTTGTGTTTTCTCTGTCCAAACTTGTCTTCCATAAGTAATGTGGTCCTCGAATAGCACTTTCATACCATTCATATCCTTCCCATAACTCTCTAGAGCTCTTTCTTGAGAGTTTTGCAAAGAAGTACCCGAATTTCCAAAACCTTACTAAAAAGTCCATAGGTTGCTCGACAAGCAAGCAATCCTTAAGGCTTTTCTTGGGGACCAAGTTACCAACTTGGAACACTGTTAAGGAGATGTTGATCATACCATTTACCCTTCACACTTCAATCACTATGGTGAGAATTACACAATATAATGGTTTTTGACCATTATGCCACACTTTGTAATTCTCTCATTTTTATAAGGCGGTAACAATCCTCCCCCCTTAAACATTTTGGTCCTTGAAAATTTCCTTTAGATTTGGGTATTCTATAGGATACCTTTTCATAAGGTCATTCTTAGTTTCCTAGGTTACTTCCCTTTCAGAGTGGTGTGACCACTGAACTTTATCCATAGGAATGTTGTTTCTTAACCTCCAGGTATCCTTGGCTAAGATAGCTATAGGTTTCTCTTTATATGTCAAGTTAGGTTCCAATTGCATGTCTTCCACTGTAATAGCTTGCTTTGTGTCCAATAGACACTTCTTAAGCATATTGATGTGAAAAACAACATTATGAGCACTTGACATGCTTGGCGGTAAAGCTAGCCTGTATGCCAGGTTGCCAACCCTATCCAAGATCTTATAAGGACCTAAATTCTTGAAGCTAACTTGGTTCTTCTACCAAATCTGATAATGCCTTTGGTTGGTACAACTTTCAACCAAATATTGTCATCAACCTCAAACTCCAAGTCTCTCTTTCTTTTGTTCACATAGGCTGTGGTTCTTTCATTAGCTACCCTTAATCATTCTTGAATCTTTTTTATCTTCATAAAAGTTTCCTTAATGATTTCAGGACCAAACTCTAGCCTATCTGAGGCTTCCACCCAATAGTAGGGTGTCGTGCACCTTCTTCCAGAAAATGATTTATAAGGTGCCTTGCCAATGGTGTTTGAAAACTGTTGTTATAAGAAAATTCAAGCAATGGCAAGCATTGGAGCCATTCACCTTTAAAATCCAACACACAACTCCTAAGCATATCTTCTAGTATCTGTATCACCCTTTTAGTTTGCCCATTAGTCTGAGGATGATAAGCAGTACTCAGATGGATTTTAGAACCTAGTACTTTGTGAAAAGAACTCTAAAACTGAGCTATAAATCTTGGATCATTATCAGATACAATAGAGTCTAGTAATCCATGTAGACTCACTATCTCTTGGATATACATTTGAGTTAAGTTCTCCAGAAAATCTATGAGTTTCGTAGGTAAGAAGAGGGCACATTGGGTTAGCCTATCGACAATGACCCAAATTGTATCATGCCTTAATCTGGTCATAGGCAACCTAGTTAAAAAGCCCATGGTTATGTTGCTCCACCTTCTTACTGGTATAGGTATAGTTTGTAGGGTACTAGCTGGCTTCTGGTTCTCTACCTTTACCCTCTGGCATGTGGAACATTTGGAGACATACGTATCTCTCCTCATGTTTGGCCATTAGAAGTGAGTCTTCAAGTCTTTATACATTTTCTCACTTCCTAGATGTATGTTCAATTTGCTTGTGTGAGCTTCTTCAAGTATTTCATTCTTGAGCTTTGGTCCTTTAGGTACATAAATTCAGTCCTTGAAGTATAGTAATTATTGGTTGTAGGCAAAGGATTCAATGAAGGACCCTTTTTCCTCTCTTGAAATCTTTTTCAATTCAGCATCTATCTCCTGAGCCTTTCTGACCACCTTAATCCATCCAGACTAGGTTTTCAATGTGTAGACTTAAGCTTCCTCCCACTTTTTCCGGTTATTCCATAAGCATCGCACACTATTTTGCTCATCATGATCAACTATGGGTCCTCTTTTCAGAAGAAACGTGTACTCCCTGCTCAAGGCATCTGCTACCAGATTGCCATTGCCCTATTTGTACTCTATACTGTAGTCTGTTAGGTTTTGGGAGCCAAACAGCACAATAGAATTTAACCGAAACCCTCCAGGATCCAAGTGAAATGGGGTAAACCAGGTGTTCAAAAATTTTCATACCTAATTTTCGGTCGAGATCTCTCACTCAACTATAGAGTCGAATAACAAAACCTGAACAATTGACATGTTCAAGCTCTCTATGGCATCCACACGAGCCTCTCGGGATCACCACACTTCCACCATGTCTTAGTAGATGCGTTTCTCTTGCACTCGAAGTGCTAGCTTGCGTCCTCCAAGGAATTGCAAGAGAAGAGTGCGGCTGTCCTTTTAGGAGGCTAGGGCAAGAAGCTATGAATTTATCACTAAAAGTTGTATTTATAGTGAGACTCAACTTCTAGGCCTAATGGGTTTCAAAGCCTTAATTTAGCCTTCAATTTCAGGCTTAATAATGGCTCAACTTTTGGGTCCATTATTAATACGAAATTATTGTGAAACCATAACCCAAATAATTAGCGCATGCACTCTAATGATCCAAATAGCGCTATGTGTGCGACCCAATAGGCTCTTACCACGTTGGCAATGATCATAAATCACATTTATGATCATAAGCAATGAGTAGTGTCTAGCAACACATCATTGCTACCCAAGTGACAAGATTGTTGGTGATTCGACTAAACCTTTATGATCATCATCGATATATGCCATTGTCCCTTTGTCCAAGATATCAAGACTAAGCACGAGACATGGAATGTGTCACTCTCGTATAGCCCAATCTTTGGTTTCTTGATTACCAAGTAGACCAACTTAAACTGATGACATTGATATTATATATCAACTCATTCGAGCATGGCCATCCATTTTCTAAGTCTCAATATATCAAGGGGCCTGAAGATATCACTCCCGTCACATAGGAGGGACAAATTCCATCCTTATCATACAAATCCCTCCGCATGATATGTGACATACCCAATGACCTCCTTCAAGTTCACTCAGTTATGAGCAATAAAGGAAAGTATCAAAGTATGTGACTCACATGTAGGGAGCCTTGATGATCTTAGGTCGAAGGACTACATATACCATGATCACTATGAGAACCACTTATGACACTCATATAACGATGCATGTAGTGTTCTCATGGTGGGTCAGTCCAGTACACAAGTTCTCCAACTTGTACCCCATATGTAGACTACATATCTCATATTAGTCTCCACATATGCTAGTCGTTATGTATTATTGCAACCCGTTCCACAATAATACTAGACCAGGGACGTTTGAGAATATCATTATTCTAGGGTTACAATTATGTTTATTACGTAACGTAGAAACAAAACAACAAACATAATTGCTGGATTAATGCCTTAATAAAATATCATGACTCAATGTGCAAAATACAATCATCTCATGATTGGCTTTTTTAGGCACAACACTAAAATAGTCATATCCTTAATGTACTCTAAGCATCTCCTTTGCCTCTTGTTCAACTCTTTCTGAGTGAACAAGTACTTTAGGGTTTTTTGGTCAGTGTAGATTACAAAGGTACTACCCATCAAGTAGTGCCTCCATTGCTTTAAAGCAAAAATCACTACTGCCAATTATAGGTCATCGGTAGGATAATTTTGCTCATAAGGTCTCAACTACCTCAAGCAATAAGTAATGACATTTTTGTCTTGCATAAGTACACAACCTAACCAAGATCTATACGCATTTTCATAGATGATGTATGGCTTTCTTGAATCAGGAAGAATCAATACTGGAGTTTTAATCCACATCTTCTTGAACTCCTAGAAGCTCCTTTAACATTTCTCAATCCACTCAAATCTTTGACCCTTCTTGGTTAGATGAGTAAGAACTAAGCCAATCATCGAAAACGTTGATACAAATCTTTTGTAGTATCTAGCTAATCCTAGGAAACTTCTAATTTCCTTTATAGTCCTTGGTCTTCTCGATTCTTGCACTACCTTGACCATTTCAGGGTATGCCTTAAGGCATTGTACATCTATGATGTGTCCTAGGAATAACACTTCCTTTATCTAGAATTGGCAATTGGATAACCTAGCATAAAACTGATGTTCCAACAGAGTCTTTAAGACAATCTTCAAATGATGTTCATGTTCATTTTCATCCTTGGAATACAATAGGATGTCATCAATGAACACAACCACACATTTGTCTAGATGTGGTCTGAACACCCTGTCCATTAGGTCCATGAAAGTGACTGGGGAATTAGTCAAACCAAATGACATGACTCTACACTCATAATGCCCATATATGCTCCTGAATGTAGTCTTAGGAATATCCTCTTCTTTTACTCTCAACTGGAACTATCCAGATCTCAAATCTATCTTGGAGAAGATCTTAGCTCCTTTGAGTCGATAAAAAAGATCCTCAATCTTAGGGAATGCGTACTTGTTCTTGACTATCACTGCATTGAGCTTCCTATAATCAATGCATAGTCTCAATGATCCAGCCTTCTTCTTCACAAAAAGAACCGGAGCTTCCTATATTGAAGCACTTGGCCTTATCAACTCCTTTTCAAGAAGTTCATCAAGTTGTTTCTTGAGCACATTCATCTCTGTGATAGGCATTTTGTAAGGAGGTATGGATATTAGACTAGCTCCTAGTTGCAGCTTGATCTCAAACTCAATCTCCCTTAGTGGTGGAATACCTGGTAGGTCTTTAGGAAAGACTTATGGAAAGTCTCTCACTACAGGTATTCTGTCCACTTCTTCTTCTCAGTGTAATTCATTCAATGCATAACAGTAATCATGCTTAGAAATCATAGCTATCTCATCTAATACCTCTAGTTCCATGCCATGCATTTTATACACCAATTCCTTAGAATTCACTAATGCATGTGCTTCACCATCACGCAATGTGATTACCCTCTTAGCATAATCAATTCTTATGTTATGCATAGCAAGCCAATTCATACCTAATACTATATCATACTTAGGAATGTCCAATAGTAGTAGATTAGTCATAACCTTAGTCTTTCCCACTACTAGTTCACAATGCTTAGCTAGTTCTTTAGTGAAAAAACATTGACTACCTACTGTTTTCACCAAGGATATACTACGCATGATTTCAATAGACAAATTAATGGCATCAACCACTTTCCTAGCCACCATAGATATAGATGCACCAGTATCAAACAAAACACTAACAGGTGCACCATTTATGTAAATGTTACCAATCAGTGTTCCTCCCTGCTGTGATGTCTTTGGCCTTTCCACTTGGAACACTCTGCCAGCCCTTTGCACTCGAGGCCTTGGCACCAAAATAACTGGTCTCTGTTGTCTTTCCCTAGGTACTACCTCTCCAGGTCTTGCTCCAGTAAGTCCCACTGGACCTTGGTCTTTTGGCCTTCTTCCTTGAGCATATGGGCAACCCTTGATGCAGTGATCCATTACACCACATCTCAGACACGCTTGAATGTCAACGTAGCAAGGTTTCTTTGGATAAAAATTCTTGTACTTAGGGCACCTTAGGCCAGGGAACTTTTTCTTAACCTTGCCTTCACCATTAGAATAGGAATTCTTGGCAATTCCCTTGCCATTTGGTGGCTTCTTCTGCTTGCTTCCTATCTGCCTAATTTCCCCTGGTGCATTGGAAAAGTACCTAGTCTCATTCTCCTCTTGCTATACTAATAGAGCCTTCTACATTAATTCATAATATGTCACTGCCCCAAATGGCCTTACAACCTTTATAATGTCTAATTTTAGCTCTCTGACAAATATTTTGGGTTTTAACTTCTTTAGTCCACGATACTGGGGAGCATACCTCACCAACTGATTGAACTTTTGCTCATACTCTAGGACACTTAGGTTGTCCAACCTAAGAGTGTCAAATTCAAGTTGCTTCATGTCCTCGATTGCTTCACTGATATGCTGCTCTGGAAAAAGCTGAGTGAACTCTGGCTAGCTTATCTCTATATCTGTTCTGAGCCTTCTGCCCTTCTAGACAGCATATCTATCTCTGGTGTTTCTCCACCACATCCTTACACTACCTACCAAATTGTAGGTAGCCAGTGATACTTTCTTGATTAAGCTAAGTGGCATCCTCTCAAACATCTTCTCTTTGAACATCAACCACTCCTCAGGTTTCTTTGGCCCAGGTCCTCCACCAAACTGTGGAGACCTTAGTCCTTGGAATGTCTCTAATAGTCTGACTTCATCTAGGCCTTCTAGATCCAATTGTTACCTAGATTTGTAAGACTTCTCAACATCGTGCTGCTCAATGCCTTCTTCTACCTTTTCTCCCATGGCCTTCCTTAATCTCATTCTTGGTAAAGGAATGGTCATAGACTGAGGGATTGGTCCTAGACACTTGACGAATCTCAGATCTTACTATTCTTCCTCTTGGATTTCTCCTATCCTCATCTTCCACCTCATGAGCTTCATTATTTCTATTTTCCAATCTTCCAAAAGGAAGATGTTTAGATGTATTCCTAGCCTCTTCTTCTAATTGCTGGTGCACATTTTGAACTGGTTCTGCTTGTGCTACTTGGACTTCTTGCTGTTGTGCTTGTATTAGCCTTACTAAGTTTTCATTAATTATAGCTAAGTTCCTCTAAAGCTCTAACTAGACTTATGGCACTTCAGGGTTTGGTGCCCTCTATTGGCGCTAATTCCCCTTTTCCCATCTATCCCATTGTTGCCTAGATTCAGTAGGAGGCCTTTTGGGTGGTTCCCCCCCTGCTTGTGGCAACCATATTTACTTCCTATTCTTGATTCATCATAGAGCACATATAAACATCATAGGTATTTTAATGCTACTTGACAATAGTAGCAAACCAAACTGAGTTCATGTATGTAGCTAGCATGCATAACGAAACTATACACTATGCACATGTGTAAACCATGGTATGATACCAACATCTGTTACCCACTCCGGGGTAGTCTAGTTATAGTGCCAAAATTGTGCATTTAAACCTCCCAGGGTTTGTATGTTCTATAGGCCATCAGAACAATACCCTTAGTATGCATACCCAAGTGGTCCTCTTGGGCACTATATAAATGCATGCATATTGGTCCAACCAGTACACACATATTCACATTTTATGCACACTATGGTAGCAAGGAAGGAAAACACTAGCACAAGTTTTAATCCTGGCAATCACACATTAGGCAATCTTGTTAAGTTTAAGTAACTAGCCACTACACCGGAAACTTCCTCTAAAAAACTGTATTAATCTAGCCATGTACCCCCTATTTTATTAACTTCATTATCAAGTAAAGACTTAAACAAAACCATATAATTTGGTTTTACATCAATAGCCCACCTATGGACCAAGTTATAGATTTTTTAAATTGGTTACAAAATTCTGACCAAATGTACAGTAACTTAGCCAAATTTGCAATGTCATAACTTTGGCTACATGGCTTTAAATGTAGAAATCCCAAATCCCAGTTAAACCCCTAGATTTGGTCTAGGTATGGTCAAATTTTCATACCAAGATTCAATCTACATAGGGAGATATCGAAGTTTGAGTACAAGGTCAAAATTTTGCCCCACTTTTGGACCATTTTACCCATATAAAATTTCATAAGTGTGCAAACACTTCATTGACAAGGGGTAAGCCCTCCAAGGCTATCCTATACATGTCCAATACACATTGGAATTTCATTCCCTTGCACCAAGCATCTTTACATAGCCAATAAAAAATTTACAAACAAGTAGCACATCATGCACACTTAGGCAACCTGTGCATGCCATCCACATGCATAGCAAAATAGCCCATAATTGTTCACATACTTGTCCAAAATTTACTTGCATTACATTTACATGAATCCATGCACTACATAATGTTATTAACTCAGCTACAACATGCACCCTAGTTACAAGAGAGCTTTAGACACAATGCACCCCAGAAATAGAATGCTAGATAGCTGCTGCATGACACAGAAAGCACCATCACTAAAAATGCCAAATCTGCTCCTAAAATCACCAAACACTCCAGATCAAAACTAGATACATGGAAGTTTAAGTACTAGAAATTTTAGATCAAAACTCAAATCAAAAAGATCAGTTTGAATGATATCTATCTGTAGCACCTGAAATGGACAGATTTGAGGGGAGGTAAGTTTTACTTGGAAACTTAGTAAGGATAACACTTATACTCTAAAGGTAGTGTAACCCTTGGTATCACCTACATCCAAAGACACTATAACACAAGAAACATAATGCATATATCCAACATAAAACAACCAAATGCAACAGCCAAACACAAACAACAAACACATGAAATGCGGCAGCAGCAATTAACATTGGTTAGTCCATAAAACATGCAATAAACATAAGCAAATCACATTGCAGCCCTCCTCAAGTGTAAGCTTGGTCTTAGGAGAGTTTTAACACTAGTTAGTACTAAATTTGGGCTCTAGAAACCCCAAATTTTCTGCCATTATTGTGCACTTCACATTTAGTCACAAAACCTTCACTAAATGCACCCCCTCACTAAACTTGGTTCATCAGGCTCATGGCTCTCTTCCAAGCTTAGCCCTAGGTCGAAGGATGCTTGAAAATATAGTGAACATTCCATGAGAGCAAAAGAACTCCTTACCTTGTTGGGTAGGCTGAATTTGAACTTGATTTTTTATGCACTCAAGTAGTAGCACTAGTATGCCTTCAATTATGGTTCCTTTACTTCAATTGCAAGTAATTGCAAGCTTGGAGGTATGGTGGCTATGGAGGAAGTGTAGAGGTTAGGGGGCTACATTTCTTTGCTTCTAAAGGAGGCCAAATATGAGAGATAAGGATAAAGATGGCTACTTATATCGACTTAAGTGCACAAACACACTTAACTAGCCTTAACCATGCTTTATGTCATTTTCCTTGCTACAAGACCATGGTTTCTTAGTCTTAAGTTCTTGGCCAACATTTGACTTCCTTACCATGCCTTAGCTGGCCTTCCCTTGATAGGATAACCCCAAAATGTCTCCATTTGACTCAAGTCAAAAGCATGGACATCCAAAGGCCTACACGAGGACATTTAGGTCCTCAAGGCCTTTTGTGTTTTCTTTGTCCAAACTTGTCTTCCGTAATCAATTTGGTCCTCGAATAGCACTTTCATACCATTCATATCCTTCTTATAATTCTCCAAAGCTCTTTCTTGAGATTTTTGCAAATAAGTACCCTAATTTCCAAAACCTTACAAAAAAGTCCATAGGTTGATTAACAAACAAGCAATCCTTAAGGTTTTTGTTGTGGGCCAAGTTACCAACTTGGAACACTTTTAAGGAGGTGTTGATAATACCTTTTACCCCTCACACTTCAATCACTATGGTGAAAATTACATAATATAATAGTTTTTTACCATTATGTTACTCTTTGTAATTCTCCCATGTTTATGAAGTGGTAACAGTTTTTTATGACAATTTGATTACTACAACTCACAAATTTCAATCCATCTTTTTTTTCTCTCAACTTACAATTACTTTTTCATTATTGGTCATTTTTCGACTATTATCTCGTGATATCCCCACTGTTGTCTTTTAAGGTATTTTCTATGCTTCCTCTATTGTGTTCTTTTTTTCTTCGTGGTGCTCTTATATTGTATTCCTTTCCCGGAAAGTTGCACTATAGGCTGTAGCAGTGTTAGGGCTTATCGGTGATGGTTTTGTTACCTTTATTTCTAAATCTTAGTGCTCATTTTGGTATTCGGATAGGTTTTTCCTTCCTACTCTTTCATCTTAGCTTCTCATATGGTGGAGGACTTTTTGCTATCTTTTCAGGTCATGACCACTACAAATTGTAGTAGATGCTCTTGTCATCCTCCATTTAATGCTCAAGCTCCCAATAATGGGCTTGCAAATCGAAGCCCAGTGCTGAGCTCAAGGCAAAGATTGTGGACCTGTCACTAGGGTCCTAAGCTATGCTTCCAAACTAAGGCCATCTAACCTGTAAAGGTTGTGTGTCATGTCCTACATCCTAGGCGATATTTTTGTGGGGCCTCCCACCTTGGAGGACTAGGGCTATTTTTCTCATCAGGGCAAGATTGCCATATAGGAACTCTAACTTCAGCTAGGTTTTTGCCTTCTTCCTGCCAAGTTCATGGATACACTCGCCAACTTATTGGGGATAGGCATTAAATAGTTTAAACCGCTGAGCTATTTTTGCATCATCACTTTCTTAGTTTACAAAAAACTCTGTGGTTTCCTTCCCCTCCTAGCAACTTTCTTCCATTAGTACGATGTCAATGCTAGCTAGACAGGGAATGTCAACACACAAAGTGCTGGCAATGTTGGCTAGATAGGGAATGTAGCTAGGCAAAGGGTTTGAAAAAGTCTCAGAATCTTGCCCTTGCTTCCATTCCCAAGACGGTCTGCAACCACACTATTGCCAAACGGTAGGCTTTGGGCCCCACCCAATAATGCAATACCTAAAGACCTTCAGGAAACTTATTTTAGGCATGGAATTGGGAAAAAGCTTAAGTTGGGATTCTTGGCTATCTTATTTATTTTTGAGTTTATTTGTTTCCTTAATATTTTATTTTTTTTCTTTTATTACTATTTCCTTTATTCTTTCAAACCCTATAAATTGGGAAAACAAGACCTTTTGGAGACAATTTTTGATATTATTGAATTAAGAGAAATTTCCCTTCCCTTGATTTTCTTCTTCTTCTCCTCTTTGCTTTCTCTTTTGGTTCTAGTTCCTACCACAGTGAGCCATGATACTCTAGCAACAACTCTACCAAAATTGCAATGAATAACTTAAAGAAATAACAAGCAATGATGAAACAATCAAAGAAGTACATAAAGTTAATGCTACTAATGAGTCTAGTTGAAAAGACTAGAGCAGACTAATAAAATTGCTTTTTTATTAAAAAATACTAATATTTTTTTTAAACATTAACTTATGCAAAGGATTGAATACCTAAGAACGAAATACAGGTAAAGCTAACTATGAAAGATTTAGAAACTTAAAGAAAGTTTAATGCCTACTATAAAATTAAAGTGGAAGAAATAAGATTTTTTTTTCAATAACGCTAACCTCCCTAAACCAAAGAAAATCTTGTTGCCCACATGAGTGGTGAAGTGGCACTGGTCCTAGAGTCCAAAGCACCTTTATTGTTGAAACTAATTCTCATGCCAAAGGGTTGATCAATTTATAAAGATAATGGGCTAGTACTTGTGCAACTAGGTTAAGGATGCCACTGTCCCATTTGAAATTCACCAACGGTTGCAAGAATAAAAAAAAAGCCTAGAGGATAGGCTTGACTGACGCCGATGGGCTCTTAGGCAATAGCAACAAAGAACAGAGGGCCTTCACAAATTTCTTTTGACCGCTAGCAATCTTGTTTGATTTTGTCTTTAGTCCCTTTTTTTTCTTAGCAAGGATGGATGAGAATTACGCCACTATAATCTTCAAGGGAAATGCCCAAGGTCTTCACAACTTGTGTCAAGCACGGTTTAAGCTTGTCAATGCATGTCTGAAGCACTTTCTTTGCCAACTTCTTTGCTATAGGCATAACCTCCTCATTATCTCTTTTCACACAAGCTAAATGTGGTGAGAGCAACTCTATGGAGATATCATCAATTCCTTCCAGAACAAGTGTTATAATTGTTTCCATGGATGAGAAGACATTCTCTAGGTGATGGGTGATAGTTTATTACTAGTTTAAAGAAATGCTGGAACATCATCATAATCAGCGCATCACATTCAAGTCCCAGCATCACCACACAATACCTGACCTTGGGTACAGTTTTAAGAATGGAAGTCCTTTTAGCGTAGGATCTACTAGACTTGTCAAAAATGGAGAATTGGGGGTAGTTATTCGAGTTATCTCGCTAATACAAGATGCAACAAGAACTTTGACATCACACTATTAAAATAGAAACCTGGTCACCGAATCCAGAAATTAAAGGCCAAAACACTAGACTTTTGGGGAAGAGATGAAACAATGTTATAGTTTTTTGAAAGAAAGAGAGGGGTGGTGTGAGTGACTCTGATGCAAAGCCTCTGAAGTTGGTGGTTAAGAAGATAGTGAACAATATGAAAGACAATGGTGAAAAATCTGTGTCCAAGCATCCTGCTAATAAGAAAAAATGATCTCGGAGGAAAGATGTCTTAGAGAAGGGTGAATAAAAGTCTCTAGAGATGATTGAGATTGAGGAAATTGATGTCTCTCCAAATTAATTAAATCAATACTATGATGAGTCTCATTTGGAAGAAATCCCTAAAGTAGTTTCTAAGATAAAGACTTCAGTGAGCAAAGAGAAAGCTTCTAGGTCTGTTGAATAGAATAAAACTTTGGTTGGTTCGAAGGTCAAAGTTTGGTGGCCAAAAGATAAAATGTTCTATCAAGGCATCATTGATTCATTTGATATCATTAAAAACAAGCACAAGGTTTTGTACCATCATGGTGATGAGGAAATATTTAACTAAGAAGAGAAAAGTGCAAGTTTAATGTAGATGAAAATGGATCAAGTGATGATAAGGGAACAGATTATGCAAGTCCTGATGCTTCACTTGAGATGCCGCCAAACAAAAGGATGAAGGGTGCTGAGAACTCAACTGAGCAATCACTTGTGGATGTGTTACCACTCTTAGTGCTTCTATACAGTGATAAGATTTAGTGAGCTCAAGTCTCATACAATACATGTCCTGTAGGCCAAGCAGAACATGTACACTATATTTATCCAATTGGCCCCCTTGGTCATTATGCAAATATATGTATATTGGTCCAACCATCACACATATATTCAAAAAAAATTTCATTTGGAAGTAAGGTTGGCAGTCAAATTCTTTATTCCCAGCCAATATGGAATTTGACTAAAATCCCCAAGTGCATGTACAATCATATGCACATTTGGTGCTATTGGTGCCCATTATTCATGTGTCCAAACTTTCATACCATGTTGAACTCCAATTCTACCCCTATTCTTCTATGCCCTAAAGGTTTTAAACCTTTTAATACACATAAAAATTGATAGGCAAACAGGTTTGAGACATTAAATCTATCTAAGATTGCCATTACGGATTTTACACTCAATCGGGTAAAATTGACCATGTGAATAATTCCTAGCAAAAATCAGCCGTAACTCTTGCTATAGGGCACCAAATCTAGTGATTCAGAATTAAAATTACTCATCTTCAAGTGTTCTAAGTGTGGCCAAAATTTTATAGCTAAACTCATTAAGCACAGAAAGTTATATCTATTAGAGTATAGGGTGCCAAATTTGAGCAACTAGTGACCATAATGCCCATACAAAATTTCTTAAAATTCATACACTTCATTTACATGTACAAAACCAACATGGGTAGTTCCATACATGTCTTAAATACATGGGGAAATGGTTCCCCTAGATTTTAAGTCAATACATAAGCATCAAACACCATAGTTTTCAAAATAGTCCATAAGAACCAATATGGACAAAATTACACACACTTCAAACTACACTCCATTGATCCATATATCATTCACAAAATGTACGTATAGCATGCACTAATCATTTACATACATTTATGCACTACATACATGCCATAAATTAGTTAATACGTGCACAAAGCTTCTTGGAGAATTTCAAAAGCACTAAGCACTCAAAAAACTTAAAAGGACTAGCTACTATGTAAGGTAGAAAATACCATTACTAAAAAAGCTAATGTGCTCCAAAATCCTGAAACTTCCCAGTTTAGAACTAAACATATGAAATTTAATATAACTAAAATTTCACATAGAAATTCAAATGACATCTATCAGCTTGAATACTCTTTTTCAGGTGCTCTTGAAACGGACAAAAATGGGGTAAATTTCTTGAATGAAATTTAGTAACGGCTTATCAATAAAATCTTGAATTCCCAGCCATATACCTGAAGTCAAAAGACACTAAAACACAAAAAAGCACAACAGATATACATGAAGACAACCATCCAAATGCACAACAAACATGGCAACAAACAAATGCAATGCCGGCAACAATACAACATTAGAGTTAGCTCATAAACATTAAAAAAAACATTATGTAATCCCTATGGCAGCCTTCCTTAATCTAATGCTTAGTCTTAGGAGGTTCACTGGTCTTAGTTAGTACTATCTTGGGCTCTAGACACCCTAAATTTTACTGCCATAATAGAGCACCAAACCTGTAGGGTTGAAACCTTAGGTGCAATTTTCCCCTTAACCTAAACTTGGCTCTCTTCCAACCTTAAAGTCTTAGCTTCATGGATTTTTGGGCATTAGTATTGAATGGTAAATATCCATGGAACCTAGATAAAACCCTTAAGTTGGGGTATGAATGCTAATTATAACAAGTGTTGCACAATAAACTCAAAAAATAGGGTTTTTCTTGTTCTTGGTGCATTTGATTGCTTTCCTTTGTGATTTCTTGAGAGCTGGAGATATGGAGACTACGGAAGGTTATGGAGGAGCTAAGGAAAGAACTCTATCTAGTGAGGGCCAAAAATGACCAAGGAAAGGAAAGAAATCAAGATATTTTCCTTGGTTTAATTAGTTAATCTTAACCCTCACTTAGGTCACTATAAGTATACCTTAAGAAAAGACTTTTTGGCTAATCTTTAGCCCACCTTTTTGGCCTTATAAGTGGAAATAAAAGGATAGGACTACGCTAGAAATGGCCATCTTTGACCCTTGTCAATGATCATCCCATTCTTAACTTATTTTTGTGAACAATTGTAAACCTAATGGTGCTAGGTTCTTTAATAATAGCTTTTGTTTGCTTTACGCAATTTAGCCTCCAAAAAAAATTCTTCCATACCATTCAAATCCCTTTAAAACCTCCTTTTAAAGTTGTACGATTGAGTACCCAAGTCTTGAAATCCTATAATAAATTCCATAGGTTACTTGTTAACCAAGCAATCCCTTAGGGTTTTCTTGATGGTCAAGTAACCATTGTCTAGAAATTTTGAAGGAGGTGTAGATTATAGGCAACAATAAAATAGCTAACAGTTCATCAAATGCTGTTGGCAAATCCAAACATGATGATAGCAATACATAGAAGTCTGGCAAATCTAAGGAAGATGGATCTGACTTGATCGAATTTATGAAATCAAAGGATGATGCCTCAAAGTATGCTAGGTCCAAACAAGAAACATGCTCCATCAAATGCTACTTGGATGTTTGAGGAAGACCTTCATAAGTTGGACCGAGAGCACTTAGATTGGTATTTGCAGTCACACTTGATGGAGTCGAGTTTCTTCCAACCGGGGGAGAATGGTCCAATACCTAAAGACTGTAGGCAAACTTATTTTAGGTGTAGAATTAAAAAGTTCCAGTTAGGATTATTTTTTATCTTATTTATTGATAAGTTTATTTGTTTCCTTAATAGTTTATTTTTTTATTTTATTATTATTTCCTTTTTTCTTTCCAACCCTATAAATTGATGAAACAAGACCTTTAGAGATAGTTGTTGATGCTATTGAATTAAGAAAAATTTTCCACCCCCTAGTTTTCTTCTCCTCCTCCCCTTTGTTCTTTTTTTTGTTATAATTCTTATCAGCCCTACACCACCCAACTTGTTTTTATCTGACTAATCCCGATTAGGCCAAATGCTCATGTCTGGGGTGTACCCCCTGTAGTCACCAATGTGGTTGTTCTTGCTTTACTGGTCATAAGGGTCCATCGAAGCTTTAACTTTAATCGACAAAACTTTTTGAGGCGTGCCTAGGCAAAAAAGAAGTTAATCTCCACTGAGTCTTCATCAAAGGAGTCATGGACTAGTGTTTAGGAATGCTTTGGTCATACATATTGGTGGTGTTGATTTAGCTCCCAACGTCGTATTTGCCATTGCTATTTTCAAGGAGTGATTATTCAAGCATCTGCCCCTCATTCTTTGGAAACAAGGGACATGGGTGGAGTTCTTGAAGAAAATGTCCAGGTGCACTCCCAAGCAAAGTCATTGATGACAATAGGGCCTATGAAGGTGGTCTCCTCTTTTCTCGAGCAGAGGCAATTTTGACAGCTTAGCCCTTACTAGGTCCTCATCATTTCCAACCTAAGACACTGCCACAAGTAAAAAAATCTTAACTAAAGTTATACTCGTGGCACTAGCATCAATTTCCATCATTGGGTTTCTAATACGAGGTTTATAGTTTAGGTCAACTTCCTCCATTACCTGAGTGCCCTCACTAGGTTATATGGGTTGCCGTACAACAAGGCTAGTAGGTTGATGAAGCTTTAGCTAGTGGGTGCATATAGCATGAACCCTACATGGAGATTTGTTCCTCAAATGACATCTTTATAGATCCTTGGCCAACATCATTAAAGATGTGGCTCTTCTAGTCTATGCTCACTTTTAAGAGTTACTAGTACATCGAAGACTACTACTTAAGTGCTAAGGATTATTTTTGAGAGATGAATGTAGCTCTTATCTTAGTAAGGGATTTTTTACCTTCTCCTTTCTTTTCTCATTTCTTCGTATTCTTCATTTTTTACCCCTCCTTTTTTGGATAGGTGACCTTTTCCATATTGCTATAGTTCTTCTCGACTAGGAACACGCCAAGTAAGTGGTTGTCTACTGAGAGCTATTAACAGTCCAATCTAATGAATGGCACATTTTACCAAGAAGCAAGCTAGCAAGGTCTCTAATTGGCTGCCTCTTTGATAGTGCTCAAGCTTCATGAAATAAGGAGCTTACAAGTTATGAGGAAGTGTTGTGCCATAGTTGTAGAAGCAAATGTCAGGACTGGAGAGTTGCCTCTTAGATTTCCCATCAAGCTTGAGCAGAAGCTGACGCTTCGGCTATGGAATGCACTTACCTCCAAGCCACAATCCAGGAGCTCGAGCAAAGTTTGAGCAAGTCTAAGGAGGGCCACAGGGATTAGGCTTATGAGATAGCAGGCTTGAGAGCTTAGGTCAAACTCCTCAAAGGAAAGGGTCTTAACAATTACAATCAGGGTCTGTACATTGCCCCATATCAAGTGCTAAGGGAATTCCTTAAGCTGGCTTTGAGCTTTTTGGAAAAGATCTTCTACCTGCCAGGCCTATTAGTGAATGGTGAAGAAAAAAGTTCAATAGCCCCCAAGACCTAATCCACTCTCCCATCAAAGTGGATGATTCACCCCATGGTGATCCTAAAATGAGTCGCTCTGACTGACACCCATGCCATTGTTTCTTTTGTTGGGTTGATGATAACTAGTACCACTAGTGCTTATGGTACTAGCATGTAATCTATAGAGTTGCCTTTCATGGCCTAAGTAATTGGCTCCTTAGGGAGCAAGTTTACTAGTTTTAACATTGGAATGGCCTAGGCTGATTTTGGCTCCAATGTTAAAACTAGTAAACTTGCTCCCTAAGGAGCCAATTACTCTAAGGCTGATTTTGGACAGTCTCATTGAGACTCAAGAAAGGAGGAAGGTGTCAAAGAGTTTATAGATACGCTATTGTGTTCTAATAGAGTTGCATGTTTTATTCATGAAAATATGTAATTTAATAGCCATCCATAGCCCTTCGTGCTCAACTAGTAAATTTCCAATGCCTTTCCTTCAATTGTTTGTTGCAAACTTTTGCCTTTATTTATTTCTTTGGAAGCACTAGTGAGGTTAAGTATTACTTAATTTTATAACATCTAACTCCTTTCATTTTATTTTGAGTTATTTCTATGCTTAAAAAGTAGTTTGAATTGAGCAATTTTTGGATTCCGTTGTGTGTTTTAAGTGTCAATTTTGTGCAAGTGTCCACTATGCCACTCACAATACTGAGTTCGTGAGTTCATTAAGCTCAATATCTTTTCAGATACTTAGCTCGGACTACAAAGTTTTATGTCTAAGTTTATACCTCTGTCTTTTCTTGATGGTGGCATCCCAGCATTTTCTCGAGCACCTAACTAAAGTTCTTTCTTGATAACTTATGTTGGAAAGTGTTCTAAGTCAGTTTTACCATTCTGGTGTATGCAAATTCCGACTCATGGCATCAGGCCTTTGTAAAGTTCCACAAGGAAAACTTTTCCTAGCCTCTTTTATGGAAATTTACTTTTGGCATCTTACTAATAGCTTACGTACAATTTGATTATTTGGGTGTTTCAACTATTCGACTCGAAATAAAATTTTGTAGGAAAAAAACACAAAAATTATGGAGGCCTTTTGATTAGGAGAAGCTCCAACCATTCATAAAGTATCAGCACTCGCTCATTTTGTCTTTAGAAGTGAGTGTTTAAAAAAAAAACAATTTTACCTAGAGCTCTATAGCTTTTTACAAAGCATAGTCCTGTGGTGATTTACAAAATGTTGTGATGAAGTAGTCGAAGCTTTCTTTCTAATCCATCCTAGCTCTTTACTCGGCTTCTTTGGCATAAGGAAAATAACTCATCAGCTTTTTTCCCTTTTTTTTTTTTGGAAATCATTCTTTTCGTCAATTTCAGGTGTGTCATCAGTTTTTTTATTTGTCTTTGGGAGATGACTCTTATCTACACAAGTTTGATTCATTCCTTAATATAGTTTGAAGGTCATCATTTCACCATTCTAGGCAGCATTTTTTGACTTTGTCGCCTTTCCCTTTTTTTCTATCTATGATCCAATGTTTTCTCTTATGGAATTTTATATTGACATGAACCTATGGGTTTAGTTTTTAAATTAATTGCGGTTATGTCAATTAGGTTATTTTTTTTTACTTGTGACTTTGACTAGGAAATGTTCTTATCACCAAGCTTGTGTCACTTTAGTTTACTAGTGGTCAGTGTTTCCGAGCACCCTCATAAGTGTGTTATACTTTCGTGACCTAATGCCCTAAGATCTAGGAGTATCCCGCATTTTACTGGGGGTTACTCATGTTGCAGTGTCGGCATCAAGCTCTACCTTGTTTATGACCAACATATTAGTTGGTCTTTTTTGTTGGCTTCCAAGGCCAATTCCTTAACATATCATGATGATTTCAAAACTACTTTTCCGTCACGGGGTACTCCGCCTTGACATATGGCTGGTATTTCCTAGCCATTTCCAAGTGATGTAAGTCATTATGCTATGATATACCCTATTCTTTCCTTCTACCTAGCACTGACATGTCATAGATAGTACTTAGTTTCTTTCATATAATGTTATGACTAATTCTAAGTATGTACTAGGCAGTAGGAAAATAATAAGAGTTTGATTGATGATTATTAACCCCTCAAGGGAGCTTAGCATAAATCTAGCTGGTGTGTTTCATGCGCTACATTCCCTCCATGATTTAATGCTGCCCCTCAATCTTCCTGCCTGTACTTCTATTCCTAAAAAAGCACAAGGAGATCTATGGGCATTCTTTCTCATCATTGAAGATGCAAATGTCTTTCTCCCTTGATGTGAATGTCACGGTCAAGTATTGACTATTAGGATACATACGGAGCAATTCCCATGCCCATTTTCTGAGAAAGGCATTATATAGAGATAACACATCCATGGTAATGAATCTAATGATGGTAAAGGCCTAAAGTTCCTTCCTGTCACCTAGTGCCTTTCTAATCAGCATGAGCGTGAGCTCAACCAACTTTAAGACTACCAACTCCTCTGTTCTAATCCCATCAGTACGTTTGGTTATTGGCTTCAACTTACTTCTTGTGATCCTGGGCATAGAAAGGACATTCAAGAAAAACATGTCCGCATTTAAACCATCATCAAATAAAGCTTTTTTCATTTCCCATCTTATTATCCTGGCTAAGATAACAAATGGATCATCATGGGGAAACTTGGCCATGATCTCATCTGCTTGAGTAATTTTGACTATGGTTGTCATATTAGAGATGGTATAGTTCTCGGGCCTTCCTTTTCGTCGCTCAGGATGGGCTTCCAACTGTAAGCACATAAATCACTCTTGAGGATAGGCTTCATTTTCATCTTCTTTTATCAGAGTCATAGCCTTCATCCCCTTCCTCAGTTTTTTTTTTTTCATCCTTGTTGTGTGGCTATTGTTGTTTCAAAAATTGTTTCAAGTTTTCTTACTTGATGAGGTTCTCCATGTAGTTCCCCAACTGGTGGCAATCTCCTATATCATAACCCGGTTCTTTGTGAAACTGACAATACTTGTTCAGACTCCTCTTGTTCATGGGGCCAAAAGTCTAGTGCCTTAGAACACCTCTTTGTTGCTCAAAGGCCGTTAGTACATTTTCCCTGGTTGTGTTATGATCGATATCCACTAGGTTGCCTCCCATTTTTTGTTGCTTCCCATTTTTGACCTTCCTGATTGGTAAGCTAGAGGTGGAGGTTAAAAGCTTAGGGATGAGGACTGTTATGCATGGTAAACCTCTATTCTTTTTCCTGCCCCATTGGCAACTACCATATCCTCAGTATTCAAATACTAATTGGCTTTTTCAAAGAATTCATTTGGTGAAGTAGGAGATTGTTGTTAGTGGAGCCAAAAGATGGGGAGAATCATACTTCTACCCCTCAATCATGGCCATTATTCTAATGTCATGGTGTAAGTCTTTATGATTGAACACTTTAATATACTTATGGATTAACTCTTTTTTATCCAAGTAGAGGTCAAACAGCTAAAGGTACCCTTTAGCTGAAGGTTAGCTTTTGACAAAATGTTGGACAAATGCATCTTTAGGAACAAAGAACAAGACTAACTCACTTCAAAGAGATTTTTAAACCAAACAAAAGCTAGTTTGGTGAGGGTTACTAAAAAGCCTTAAACAAAGTTTTATCTTTCGTAGTGTTAGTGTAAGTCCCGCAACAAGTCAAATAAAAACAAAGTGGTGGGGCCAACACAATTTTGAAATTGGTTTTTGCTTTTCTTGTGGGTCAAAATTGGCAATGAAATTGAAATGGCCGAGGGAGCAAATCGCGGTGGAGAATGCCGTAGACTTCCCTATAAATAGGGATTAGTTTCTTTAGTTTAATTCATTCGATAGAGCCAAAAAGTCACATATTGGCTGTGAGAAAAATATAGTGAGAGAAAGATTTATTTTGGCAAGTGACAAAATAGTGAGGTATTTATTTGGGGTGTCTTGGGAAATACTTGAGTGATACTATTTTGGCTTATTCCAAATAATGTTTTTATCTCTGGGATTTTGTCTGGAGAAATTTCTCTCTTTGTAAGCACACCATTTACCTAGTGGAGAAAGGCTCGAAGTCGATTCTGTGGACGTAGCCCAAAATTAAGGGTGGAACACTTAAAATTTTGGTGTCCACTTCTTTACACTTGTTCTTGTCCATTGTACCCAACTACAAATTCGCATCCGCTATGCGCATCCTAACAAGTGGTATCAGAACCAAATTTGGGTAAGTGATATCTCCTTGTCGTATGCTCTGTGGTTGCCCCTAAAAGGTGGATCTTCCAGATCAGAAAATTAGTAGTTTTATCATTCACCTTAATGTGTTAGGCACTACTCTCGTACATAATCACTAATGAGTTTGTGACAAACCTGATTGCTAAAGAAGATATGGGTGAAAGCTCTGGTTCAATAGCCAGATTGAACACAAAAAAATATTCAATTTGGAAGCCAGTGATGGAGGATCTACTTTATTGTCTTGATTTGTATAATCCTATTATGGGTGATTTAGCAAAGCTGGAGAACAAGCCAGAAGATGATTGGAAGAAGCTCAATCACAAGATAGTTGGCACCATTAGGAGATGGGTGGATATGAGTGTATTCCACCAGGTTTCAGTAGAAACAAATGCAAAATATCAGTGGAAGAAATTAGAAAGCTTATTTGAGAGGAAGACCGCTCAGAATAAAGCTTTCACTATATGAAAGCTTGTTAATTTGAAGCTTAAGGAGGGACAATTAATTTTCGAGCACTTGAATGATTTCTAGAACTTGATCAATCAATTGGCTACCATGAAGATGGTGCTTGACGATAAGTTGCAAGCATTACTCCTTTTGAGTTCTTTACCTGAGAGCTGGGAGACCTTGGTGATTACAATCAGTAATTCAACCCCAGATGGCAAACTCACCTTGAGTTTGGTTAAGGACAACTTGTTCAATGAGGAGACAAGGAGGAAAGACTTGGATTCTAAGCATTCACAAGCTCTTGTCATCGAAACTAAAGGAAGAAGCAAAAGTAAGGCACCTAAGGGTAGTCGTGGTAAATCTCATGATTGCTCAAAGTCAAGAGATGGAAATGGTTGTCATTATTGCGAAAAACCTGGTCATATAAAGAATCATTGCTGGAAGCGGAAGAAGGATGAAAAGAATAGGGAGAAAGCTCCTGATGACATAAATACGGCTACAGTCACTGAGTCAAATGGTGATGAGTCAGTTACGCTAGTTTGTGCACAAGGGGACTGTGATCATATTATAGTTCCAAATGTCCAATGGATAGTTGATTCAGTAGCATCCTATCATGTTTCTCGAAGAAAGGAATTATTCTCCACTCACAAGGAGGTTGATCTCAGGATGGTGAAGATGGGTAACACTACCCAGTCTAGAATCTTGGGGATCAGTGAGATTGTTGTGCAGACTACTTTGGGTGTCACTTTAGCATTAAGGGATGTACGTCACATTCTAGATATAGGACATAATCTTATTTCAGTGAATGTGCTTGACCGTGAAGGTTGTGATCAGAGTTTCAGGGGTAGAACGTGGAAGCTGAAGCATGGTTCTTTACTAGTGGCAAAATGTGATCTTTGTTGCACTTTGTATAGGACACGTGTTCATGTTTATGGAAATAGTTCACTAAATGTGGTTGAGGTTGATGTTTCTATGAATTTGTGGCATAAACGGCTGGCTCATATCAGCGAGAAAGGGTTGGAGACATTGGCAAAGCAGTCCCTCATTCCTATTGCCAAAGGTACTTCACTTGACCCTTGTGATTACTGTTTATTAGGAAAGCATCATAGAGTTTCTTTTCGTGTTCCCTCTACACGAAAGAAAACCAAGCATGACCTAATACATTCTGATGTTTGTGGTCCCATCAAGGAGGAATCTTTGGGAGGTAACAGGTACTTTGTGACTTTTGTCGACGATGCTCCATGAAAGACTTGGATGCACTTGCTAAAGAAGAAGTGTCAGGTGTTTGACTGCTTTAGGACTTTCGATGCCATGGTCGAGAGGGAGATTGATGTGCACTTAAAGTGTCTCCATACGAATATGGTAAGGAGTATACCACTAATGAATTTGAGAGGTATTACAAAAAGTGTGGTATTCGTCATGAGAAGACGGAGCCCGGTACACCACAACATAATGGTGTGGCTGAGAGGTTGAATCATACCTTTATTGAGAATGTCAAATGCATGCTAAAGATGTTTAAGTTGCCAAAGACATTTTGGGGTGAAGTTATAAGTACTGCTATTTATTTGATTAATTGGACTCTATTAGTTCTTTTGGGTTTTCTAGTCTCGGAGAATGTTTAGCCAAGTAAGAATGCTTCTTATTCACATTTGAAGGTGTTTGGTTGCAAAGCATTCATGCATGTACCTAAGGAACAACAATCAAAGCTTGATAGTAAGGCCAAACCATGCATACTTGTTGGTTATGGCAGTGAAGAATATGGCCACCGGTTATGGTATCCAGAGAAAAAGAAGATGGTTAGAAGCAGGGATGTTGTCTTTAGAGAACATTAGAATATAAAAGATATTAGGCTGCAATAGGAGGTTTTTGATACTACTCCTGATGTTGATGATCTGACATTTATGCCTATTCCATCTGAGAATGCCACAGATGGAGTAGCTTCAGAACATGGGCAAAAACAACCAGCCATCGTTAATGAACAGGTTGATGGCAATGACGGTGGTCTTAAGCAGGGGGAGCAACCCCCTCTATTAGAAGAAGTAGTGTCTTAGCTAAAGAGATCTACTAGAGAGCATCATCCATCTACCAGGTATCCCAGTTCTAATTATGCCATACTTGTTGATGCATGGGAGCCTGAGAGCTTCCTAGATGTGCAATCATGTGCAGATAAGGATCAATGGATCATTGCAATGCAAGATGAGATGGATTTTCTTCAGAAAAACAACACATATGAGTTGATGGATCTACCTAAGGGTAGAAGAGCATTGCAGAACAAGTGAGTATTCAAGTTTAAGAAATATGGTGATAAGCTAGTCCAGTATAAAGCTAGTTCGGTGGTGAAGGGCATCCATCAAAAGAAGGGAGTTGACTTTGATGAGCTTTCTTCCCCTACGGTGAGGATGTGTTCTATTTGGGTTGTACTTGGACTAGCAGCCAGTCTAAATCTTGAGTTGGAGAAGCTAGATGTAAAGACTGCATTTTTACATGGTGACTTAAATGAGGAGATTTACATGGTTCAGCCGGAAGGATTTAAAGTGAAAAGGTAGGAGCACATGGTCTGTAAACCAGTGATGGTATCTCCACCTACATGTCGCGTGAGGGAGAGATTGTTAATGTATGTCCTGGTACAAGTCAAATAAAAACAAAGTGGTGGGGCCCACACAAGTTTGAAATTGGTTCTTGCTTTTCTTGTTGGTTAAAATTGGAAACGAAATTGAAATGGCCAAGGCAGCAAATCGCAATGGAGAACGTGGTAGACTTCCCTATAAATAGGGACTAGTTTTTTCAGTTCAATTCATTTGATAAAGCCCAAAAGTCATATATTGGCTGTGAGAAAAATACAATGAGAGAGATTTATTTTGGAAAGTGACAAAATAGTAAGGTATTTATTTGGGGTGATTTGGGAAACACTTGAGTGATACTATTTGGGCTTATTCCAAATAGTGTTTTTATATTTGGGATTTTGTCTAAAGAAATTTCTCTCTTTGTAAGCATACCATTTATTTAGTGGAGAAAGGCTCAAAGTCGATTCCGTGGACGTAGCCCAAAATTAAGGGTGAACCACGTAAAATTTTGGTGTCCTCTTCTTTACACTTGTCCTCATCTGTTGTGCCCAGCTAAAAATTTGCATCCGCTATGTGCATCCTAACACGTAGGTTTATTGATTGTGGCACATACATTAGGATCTCCACAGCCATTATATGGTTCCATTCGGGGCAATAAGGAAATTGGTGGCAAAATGGCCTTAACAATCTCTTTAGGAAATGGTTGGGTGCCACTTTTTCGGAAGCCAATCAACTGAGACCAAATGGGATTTCATGAGATCTGCGATTTCATCCTTGCTAGCCTCTCACAGATATCGCTCGATAGAATCTCTAACTGCAATTTAGTGGGCCCGTTGGTTATGTGAATGCTTAATTTTCTCTTTCCTGTTGCTAGCTTCTGATGACTCGTTCTGCGCTTAGGTGATACGAGGGCCCCTAGTAGGCCTTATTCAACCAGTATTTCTTCCAACCTCTGAGATATCATTTCCATAACTGTTTGTCAAAAATCCTTCAAGACTACTCTTGTGAGGGTACTGAGTTCATCATCCATAGGATTTTAGACATCCCATCCTCCATGCCTGCAAGTGTTCACCATATCATCTGTTGCTGCTCCTATTGACAAAGTCAATTTGGTGGAGTACAGACTCCAAGGGTTTGCTGGGACAAATTAGCTGTAGTGAATACTAGCAAAACAAGAAATATCAATGGGAAAGTGAAGGAAGGAGACCCTGGGATGTTTTCCCATAGGGAGTCTCTATTGCTTCAATTAATCTTTCCAGTGATATTGTAGTGGACTTTAGGTAGTGATGATGATGTACTCAAAAAGGTGAGTAGAGCACCTAAGGTGGGTGAAGGACCTATTGTATAAGCCCATCTAGATTAATCTAAAATGTCGGTTAACTTGGTGAGCTGCTCCTCATCCCAGAGCGGACACTGACATTGTGCCCTACTGTGGGAGATATGGAAGCCTTTCCCCACCTACCTATATGATGGCAATGTAGGGTAGCTAATAAAGCTCAACTGGGGTCTAAGCTTTATCCTCGGCTCAATCTTGGTCTTTTGGGGACATCGAGTTGGGTTGTATAGTGATGAACAAACTTGGCCATTAGTGAGGCACTCAGACATTCGCCCTCCCAAGTTTTGCTTCACCTAGATCCCTAATGAGCCCTTTCAGGGATGCCACCAAGGATGCCAGATATTCGCCATCTCATAATATTCTAATGTACTATGTAGTGTGTGTGTGTGTGTGTGTGTGTTCAATAAGCTGTAATAATAGTTGGCATTAGAGTAGGTTCTCTAAGACCTTAAAAAAAGAGTCCTATAAGCTGTAGACCATAACAGTGTGTGTTAAGAGTTAGAAAGAAGGAATAGGAGCCATAACTGAAGGAACTTTGGAAATTATTTGTGGTGACTGGTGGATATGAGCAACAATGTTAACTCGGTCACATGGAACTAAATAAAATAGAATTGAGCATGAAGACCTTGGGATCATAATGCCATTTTTTGTTATTCGATCGTAGAGTGGTACAAACATGGTTTACGAACATTTATGGTCCAGGTTTTGATTTACTAAAACTAGGCTTGTAATCTTTGTAGTTTTTCAAAGTCGATCGTGTTGCAGCAAAGTGTTTATGTACTTTCCATGTTCTAATTCTATTATGGATAGAAGAATGCTAAATTTTCCAGTACATATTTATAATTTTTCAATGTTTGAACTGACAGTTTACTTTTAGTTAGTAAAAATTTTTTGGGCTAAGCTTTTACATGTATGTTTTGCAAGTTATTTGGAACTTGTTGAGTAGTTTTGGTTCAAACATTGCTTGGTTTGGATAGAAATTACCATTAAAGTTGGATTCTATATGGTTAAATTATTTTTCATGGGGATTAAGGGTTGAAGCTTCATCTATGCTTCCAAAGTAGGGTTTCAAGGTTCAAATAATTAGTTTTATTTTGAAGAAAAAAATATTCTTGCAAAGAATGATTTAACAATGCAGTAAGAAGTTTTACAATGACCTGTCAAACCTCTGTTTTCAAAAAGGTTGTAACCTATAGCTTTTACAGATATTAAGTTGATAAACCCGCCCAACTTTTGGTATTGATTTATTAGGTCAAACAAATTGTAAATGGTTTTAGTGTTTCACATTGTTAGTCCCTATAGTAAGGTAGCATGTTTTGGTTCAATAATTGGTTCACAGGGACTTAATTTACTAGTGCATGTGGTGTCTTTCGGCATTAGTACAATTTCTAGATGAACCAAACTGATTAGCTCAATAAGGTTAGTGAGTTAAAAGGAATTCATGGATTTTTTTGCACCATTAAGTTAAGGACATTCTAGATTGGATCTCCTATACACTGTAAACTACTTTTTTTTTTTTGCCGTAGATACAAGAAATTATGTACACTAGTTTTTTTTTCTTGTTAACTATGACCTTAGAGTTGATTTTGAGGTTTACAAACATTTTTTAGTTGAAAGCTTATAGACAAGTATGACTTCACATTTTAGACTTGTTTAACTTTTCAAAACAGACTTTAGCTCTAGGTTATTTGTTTTCTCGCTGGTTTTAGAAGGGCAAGGCAAGGTTGTTCACTTTGATTTAAATGGTATTGTACAATACTAAAATGAGTGGCGGTTAATCAATTGAATTTGGTATATTGGACAAAACTTGTTATGCAAAGCAATAACTAATGGTCTAGAATTTGGAAGTAATGGACTGTTACTATTAACATTGTTACCTCCGAAGTAAAAGCTACTAGGGCATGATAAAGATGCTCACAAGGCATGAAACTGCTCAGTAATGACACCACGTAAATGAATGAACATGAAGTGTTAGTGAGCATTAAGGCTCATGAAGAATTAAAGTTTAACTGAAACAATTATGTAGAGCAAGTTTAAGAACTAGTCGGGTTATACACTAGCAACGCACATTGATTAGGTACAGGAGGGTACTAAAACTAGTTTCTTATTGGACCATGCAAGAATTAGTATAGATTACATGAATTTTGTTGGCTATTATATTAAGTTGAGGTGCTACAAGGTATGAAACTGGCATTTCAAAAATTTAAGTTTTATGATTGGTGAAAATGATGGCATGGTTAAAGATTAGATAACAATTTAAGGCTGTGGATAGAATGCAAGACACTAGAAGTTCTACAAAGCATAACCACAAAACTACTAGATTGACCCGCATGTTGGCCTCCATTAAAGTTCTTTTGTTAATTATAAAATTTTATATGTGGGTCAAGATTGTTAAATAAAATTTTTCTAGGGAAAGAAATTGGTACTCCAGAATGCATTATACCTGGAATTCTGCCGAATAACTCCAAAGTATTAGGTTTGACTTTGCAATTGGCTTTCTGATGCGATAAGACCTGGAACTTGAGGTTTTGAAAACACAAGTGACTTCATATCCTACTTCACTAATTGTTATATCATGGCAATGTCATGCCTAAAGTTGTAAGACTAATGTTTAGGAGTTTTGTTACTTCATATGAACCCACTACAATATTTGTAACTGATGGCCAGGAAATTGCCAAGTGGACCATGTTCCTCGGGAATGATAGAGAATGAACATAAGAAGCAGAACTAAGAAGAGCTTCATGATGATGTTTGAACATTAGAGTTATGGGATGAAAGTGATACCATTCTATTCAAAGGGTATAAAATTGTACCAAGTGTGAAATAAATTAGAAGCAACATAAGACAATAGCTAGGAAAGCATGGTTAAAAACTACACTAAAGGGAAACATTGTTGGTGTGTGTCGAGTCTAAGCAGTTTAGAGCAAAAGCCACAAAACTAAGCTTTTGCACTTGAACCAAAGAGAACCCAGCAAGCTCAAGGGACCCTTTGAGGATCACTGTAGGACTAATCATCATTTGAGTTAGTTATAGATTTAATCATCAATCTCTTTGTGGATTTAATGCCCATATCTACTAGGGAGTTTACTAGTGCTAATGGTGTACAAAAGGCTGAACTTGTGAAGAAATTGCATGTGAAGATTCAGATGTAAACAAAGAAGAAAACTCAATAGCATGTAATCTCTTTAGGCAAGGGCCACATGAAGATTATGTTTTAAGCTAGGAGATTGGGAATGGGTATACATAAGAAAGGATTGCTTCCTAGCACAAAGGAGGACCAAGTTACTACCATGAGGGGACGGACCTTTCCAAGTTGTTAGGAGGATTGATGATAACGCATACTAAGTAGACTTGCTAGGGGAGAATAATATAAGTGCCACTTTCATTGTTATTGACCTTCTTTCTTTGATAATGGACCAGATTCAAGGATGAATCTTTTTTAGGAAAGGGGAGTTGGTGTGAACCCAGCAAGGTGAAGGGACATATTGAGAATCACTTTCAGGCCAATCACGAGGAAAAGAGCAAAGGAGCTCAAAAATGCTCTACATGGGCACGTTGAGGAGCTCTTCAAGGACTATGAGGCTAAGGATGTGTGTAGGAACTAGAATAAGTTGAATCAGCAAGGATAATCACCATGGGACAACATGCTTGAAGTTAAAAAACACATGCCCCCTAATGCAACCTTTCACCATAGTGCATGCGCTTCAGGGTGCCACAGTGTACCATAGGGCTCCATGAAGGTGTGAACATGTGCCTACATCCTAAGCTAGTCTACCTATGTTATTTATTTAGCTTTGAGTATGTTTCAACGTAAAGTAGGTGATTTTATGTGCATGTGACCTATTTTAGGCTAAAGGCTTGCATAGAACAATCACATGGTGGTGTATGTTTAGTTCACAACTTTTTCCACTACAATAATGAATAATGTGGATGTGTTAAATGTCTTTATACTTATGAGTATGCAAACTCACAGTCATGCAATCATATCATTAAAGTATAGCAGTGGTAGGTACCAAGATCATTTCCCCAACGAACGGAGTTATCTACTATACTCAATATTTTTCCCCCTAATGTAACTGACAAATAAAGGGTTATTGTAGTAATGAACTACAAATTAAATAATATATGTAATACAGCAAAAATAAATAAACACCTCATTATTAGTAGCAGAAAACAATCAAACAATCAACAATAAAATACTTCATACTTAGATTTAAATCCCCTTACAAATCTATTTCATTGTTCTTAGTTTAGTTTAACAAGCATATGAATTGCTTGGATCATGGAGAAATACCTAAATTAGATTAGCTCTCTATTATTCTCATTTACTAACACCTATTTTTAAGCCACTGATAAGGTAACTAGTCCAACCGCACTTCCTAAGAATGTATGACTAGTTCTACAAACCAACTACTAGGTTTTATCCTAGTACAAAGGTATTAGGCCCCACTTATTACTCCTTACTACAACAATATTATTACCCACTCTGAGGTAGTCCAGTTATGGTGTCAAAATTGTTCATTTAAAACTCTCAAGGATGGTATGTTCTATAGGCCATCAAAACAATACCCTTAGTATACATACCTAAGTGGCCCTCTTAGGCACTATGTAAATGAATACATATTGGTCCAACCATTACACACATATTCAAATTTTATGCGCACCATGGCATTAAGGAAGGAAAACATTAGCACAAGTCTTAATCTTTGCTAACACACATTAGGCAATCTTATTAAGTGCAAGTGACCAGCCACTGCACCTAAAAATTCTTCAAAAAAACTATATTAATCTATCCATATAACCCTATTTTCTTTGTTCCATTATCGAGTAGAGACTTAGGGCAAACCAAGGAATTTTTTTTTCCATCAATAGCCCACTTATGGATCAAGTTATGGATTTTTTAAGTTGGTTACAAAATTCTAATTAAATGAATAGTCACTTAGCCAAATTTCTAACATCATATCTCTGGCTACAAGGCTCCAAATTTAGAAATTCTATTTCCCAGTTCAACCCCTAGATGTGCTCTAGGTGTGATAAAAATTTCATACCCAGATTCCTTGTACATAGGGAGATATCTAACATTTAATGCAGAGTTGAAATTTTGGTCATTTTATGACCATTTTGCCTATATAAAATTTCATAAAAGTGTAAACACTTCCTTTACAAGGGCAAAGTGCTCCAAGGCTACCCCATACGCTCCCCCACATTCCCCTTCGTTTCCCCACGTTTCCCCTATGTCCCCCGAGAGAAATGTGGGAGGAAGGCGTATTTCCCAGGGGGAAATGCAGTGGGATGGAAGGAATACATGTTGGTCATGTAGTCCAATACAAAAATGAAATACACTTTCTTGCATCTAGCAACTTTATGTGGCCAAAACAGAATTTACAACTAAGCAGCCTATCATTCACACTCAGGCAGCTTTGCACCACATCACATACATAGCCAAAACATTACTCAAACGTTCACATACCTATCTCATTTTACATACACTGCATGTACATGCAGACATACACTACAAAATGGTCTTAACTTAGCTAAATACGCACCCTAAGTTATAGGATTGCCTGAGACAATGGACTCCAGAATAGGATGTTGGACAGCTGCTGCATAACACAATAAGCACCATCACTAAAAATACCAAATGTACTCCTAAAATCACCAAAATTTCAAGATCACAACTAGACACATGGAAGTTCATGAACCTGAAATTTCAGATGAAAACTCAAACCACAAGGGTAAATTTGGATGTGATCTTTCTACTAGACCTGAAATGGCAAAATTGAGGGGAGTAAGTTTCGTTATGAAACTTAGTAAGGGTAGCAGTCAAATTCAATAGGGAATATAACCATCATCAAAACCTACATCTAAACACACTAAAACACAAAACCACAATGCATATATACAAAATATAGCAACTAAATGCAGTAGCCATTCACAACCGTCAAACACATGAAATGCGGTAGCAACATAAACAACAGGTTAGTCCATAAAACATGCAATAAACATAAATAAATCACTATGGCAGCCCTCCTCAAGCTAATTCTTGCTCTTAGGATGATTTTAACACTATTTAATGCTAACTTTGGTCTCTAGAAAACCTCATTTCACTACCATTTTTGTGCACTTCACACTAGGTCACAAAACCTTCAATTACTGCACTCCCCTCACTAAGCTTGGTTCATCAAGCTCATGGCTCTCTTCCAAGCTTAGCCCTAGCTCCATGGTTACTTGAAAATACAAAAAACAATCCATGAGAGAAAGAGATCCCTTACCAAAGTGGGTTGGTAGAAAATCAAGCTTAATCCTTGAAGTATCCAAGCAATAGCTCTAGTTTGCTTCCAATTGCTTCCTTTTGCCTTCAATTTCAATCATTTGCAAGTTTGAAGGTGTGGTGGCTATGGAGGAAGTGTGGTTGTGTTCTTGGGTTGGAGGAGGCCCAAAATGAGAGAGGGATAAGTGAGTTGACCACTTAAATGGGCTTAAATGAGCTTAAGGCCACAAAACACACGTAACAAGCTTAACCTTGCTTTATGTCATTTTCCTTCTCACTAATTATGGTTTCTTTGTCTTAAACTCTTTGGTCCACATATGCCCAAAATTTTTGACCCATTTACAAGCCATAGCCAGCCTCCCTTAGGTGGGATAACCCTACAACTTTACCCTTTTAGTTAAGTCAAAAGCTTGAACACCTTGAGGTTTACACTAAGACATTTAGGTCCTTAATGCCTTTAGTGTTTCCTTTGTCCAAACTTGTCTTCCATGAGCAATTTGGTCCTCCAATAGCACTTTCATACCATTAATATCCTTCTCATTATCTCCAAATCTCTTTTGTGAAAGTTTTGCAATTGAGTACCTGAATTTACAAAATCTTACATAAAGTCCATAGGTGGCTTGACGAACAAGTAATCCTTAAGGCTTTTCTTGGGGGCCATGTTACCAACTTAGAACACTTTTAAGGAGGTGTTGATCATGTCTTTTACCCCCTAGACTCAATCACTATTGTGAGAATTACATAATATAATGGTTTTTAGCCATTATGACACACTTGTAATTCTCCCATTTTTTTCAGGTGGTAACAAATATCCCTTCTACCCAATGATGATCTACAACAAACATATCAAATACTACCTACGTACATTCATCATCCCACATTGCAATAATAGGCTTGTTACCATTAATTAATGCAACAAAGCACACTAGATAGATCACAAGAAAACATAATTTTGTTAAACCAAAAGTAATCATAATCACAATATTATCCTAGGGTTCATCTACTCTAAGTATGAGCATAGAATTTACTTCATCATCCCAAAAAATAGACATGACAGAAACAAAGAAAAAGTAGGAAAAGAAATCTCGATCTCTAAATTACTTCTCATCTAAGGAATCCTTGATTTGATGTACGTTAATCGGTGTTGATTATCGAAACTACCTTCGATAGCCTTATTCTATGAAAAATCAAGTATTTTTCTATGCATTTTTGCCTCTTTTTTTTTTGTGAATTAACTATATAAAACCCTAATAGCAATTGAAAAAGGTTTGTGATATAACCATGTTCAAAGATGTGTCCCTCCCCTGGAACATAAAAATCATAAACATTTAATGGCACAATTATGCTCAGGGGCATGTAGGTGGACACAGGCGTCTAGCATGTTAGAGACAGACATGAGCATGGATGAAATAATTTTTACTACAAATGTTACCAAAACTTATAATTCAACTCCAAATCTTGCACAAAATCCTTCCTAACCCAAACAAAGTTGAAATATGACCTAAAAAAGTATGAACCAATTAAGCACCAAAATCTAACAAAAAGACATCAAAAGACAAGCAATTATCAAGGAAAAGGATATAGACAATATATATAAACATGATCGTATCATATTTTTCTACCATACTTGAACTTCTAATTGCCCTCAGGTAAAAATCAAGAGAAAATTTGAAAAATAAAAATAGATTCAACTCTTAAGCAAAAGAGTTATTAAGAAGGATTAAAACTTTAAGGGTCTTGAGAATTAACAAGACTATCAAGTATGCAAGACTTTCATTCTAACACTTTTGAAAATAAAACATTTCAATTGAAACAATTCATTCACAAGCGAACAACCCATATCTGCCAAAACTTAAGGAAACATCAAATTTTTATGTAAAGTAAAAAGCATAAACCATACTAAGTTGAATCTTACCATGCACAATGATTCACACCATAAAACCATGGACATGGGTGACCAACTAAACTTTTCACTTCCTTGTTTTTTTTTTTTTGTTTTCTGAAACATTCCTCTTCATATGTTTAAAAATTTTGCGGCAAGTGTACACTATAGGAGCATTTTCTATATCCAAGTTATTTTAGAACACAATCCAAAGTGACTTTCATCATACTCATGCTTCTAGCATTTTTTCGAGCTGTGATTGACTTTTGCCTTAGAAGAAGACAATGACTTACTTCAACACTAAGAAACAACGAAGTAGAAACTTATTCATACCAATTTTTGTTCCTTAGTTAACAAAAAACCACATATCCATTAACCAATTCTTACCACAAAGCCAACATAGAAACTCATAACTTAGCATGATTTGAATAGTGTACCAAACACAAAAACTAGGTGCAAAAATAGCTCTTAAAGCCCATCTTCTACTAGCTTGATAATGAATTGCAAAAAAAATTCTAAAACAATTAAGCACAAAACTGAATGACCTTGAGAATCACTTGGTTTTTCAGTTAAGAACTCAAGACATTAAATTAACAATCACTTTCTATTGATAAAAACATTCTTAATAGTATGATTAAAAACAATTTAGCTCAAAAAGTTTAAAAGTTTTCAAAATTTTCAAGAAATTCAAAATTTTCCTAAAAAGAAAAGAAAGCTTAAACTTTAAGCTACCCACTCCCCCACACTTAAAATGTACGTTGCCTTCAATGTACAAACATGGAAAACAAAGTAAAAAGATAGGGTTAATGAAACCGATATTGCTCTATAAAATTTGGTTACTTTATTGCAAGTCAACATTCCGGGAGATTCATAGAAAGTTTGATCGAGCTTCACATTCAATAGTAAGACTTCCATGAAAATAGAAAAAATGATGATTAACAAACTAACGATAGAAACACTAAGTAGAAATATAAAGGAAAGTAATAGTAGGAGCAACCAATTCTCCAATAACAATGTCTAAATGAAACTAAATAAAGATAAAGCAAATAATAACATCCATAAAACAAAAATATAAAGGTAAATGGTAAATGGTCCTGAAATCATCATGCATCCCAAGGTAGAGACGATCCTGAAATTGGGGGCTTGGTTGTAGCCTCTAGAGTAATCATCATCTGTGTTGGCTCAGTGAGACCCTTAGCAGTCCTAACCTCGGTAGTCAGCTCAACAATCATAGGATCTATAGTATGCTCTCCAATGTCCTCTACAATAGTATCGTCCTCAACTATCTCTTTGAGTCTCTCCACAGTTGTGTCAGCAACCTCCATACTCCCAGACATGTCTCCCTCAATGGCTCCATTAACCACGACATCCTCCTGCTAGCAAATAGCATCCACTTTCGATGCTATGAAAGTGGTGGCCTCATATACCTCATCCACTACTTGTTGGGTCTCATCGCCTTGATCCAAGCCTTCCATGCTAGACAGCATTTGAAAATCATCAGTCAAATCATCGTCTTGTTGGGAAAAAGAAGACGGAGCATAACTGGAATTTTAGAGACTCCAAAATGTAGAAAGTAGAAGTACATGGCCTCCCCTACACTTAAACACCTTCCCTGGAGAGCAAAAAGATAAGCCTCAATGGAAAACAAGGTTGTTTCCATGAACTCAAGTCTTTCCAAGGTAAGTGCCTACCTCTAAAAAATCACTAGAAAAGTAGGTGCCTCTGCACTAGCAGAAGTGGAAGTATCCTAAGTCTCAATAGCGGCCTACTCCTCGCCTTCCATCTCTTTGTGATCCCTTAGATTAAGCCTTGTCGAGTCATCAGGGAATGTGATCTTCCTCAACATCCTCATTGACTTGAATGAGTCCAACTTTGCTTGCCCGTAGTAAAGTGTCTCACTAGAGGGTGGACTGACGTTCTTCACTAACCTTAAAAATGAATGATCCTGCATGAAAGGCCCCGATCCTCGGCTTGTGGGCGATATAACATATCCATCAAGAAAAAGCATGACCTAAATGATGGCACACATGGCTAACAATGCAATATAAGACAATGCAATATAAGTGAAACTTATCTCTCTTGGTCACAATGTCAATGCCCTTCCTCCTGCCAGTGATAGAATGGGCAACTAAATAGTGCATATAATTGACAGTCGGCAATCACAAGTTGGACGCCTTTGACACTTTAGGCTGGTAAGCCACCGCATCATCAGCAACCTCATGCCAGAACTCCTAAGGTGTAGTGGCAGTAGTACCAAAGTCACACAGCAAGCCTTGTGCTCATTAGACTCAATATGCTCCTGGTTGTAGAAACCACATAACCACTAGAACTCATCGATGCTCATGGCGTATCTTTGCTCACCCAGTTGAAACTTAACTCCACCATCCCTAGTCCAATTGATGTTCTTAATGTCAAACTCTAGAGTGCTTAAAAATTGAAGCATCAATTCACTATAGATGGGCTCTTGAAAGTCAGACATGGGTAACACCCATAAAAGTCTACCAAAACTTGCACAGCATCAGCCAATCCTAATTAGGCCAGAGTATCCCAGTTTATAACTCCATTGGCCATTAGAGGCTTCTCTACTAGCTGCTCAAATCTGTCCTATTGATAATCCTCCTTAACATCTAGTAGTGGATTGGACTTCTTCAGCCTCTCTACTAATTTCTTGTTATTGATTGGGAGCATTCCTTGGCACTTAGTCATTCTTGAAAGGAAGAAATAGTCCCCAATGCAATAATAATTCTCAAATCCAATTCAGTAATCCATAATCATGAGAATTAGAGCTTTCAACAAAAATTAACTTGCAATCCCTTATATAACAAAACTCAATCCAACTTAGGCATTAAGGTGATTAGGCTTAGTAACAAAATCTAAATTAATAACAATTCAAGGAAAAAAAATTAATTCAATTCAAATTCATGCTCTTTCTTATTACTGAAGCAACCTAATCCACTACCACACGAAAAGACTACTAAGCCTTAAATCAGTCAAATTTCAGTCTAATCAACAACAACAGGTAATTTTTAGCAACTAAACAATCATCCAATCATCAATTCAAGTCCCACCATTTATAAAATCAACAATGCATAACAAGAAATTCACCAATTCCATGAACTATTACAACCGAACTTTCCAACTTTCAATACAATAACCAAACAACCCAACATTCACAAACCATGCAAAAAACTCATAACTAACTTTAATGGTGATGAAAAATTAATGATGTAACTAAAAAATAACTCTAACCCAATGTAAAAAATCCATCAAACTATCCCTAAAAATCAAATAAACTTGGGAAGAGTGATAGTTACCTAAATGTAGAGAAAAATGAATATATGGGCAACGAAATCAGTAGTCTGGCTCAGAAAATAGGTCCTCTAATAGTGGAAAACCTTGCCCGAGATGTAAGGAACCTAAGATTTTAGTTTGGGAGCTTGGGGAAGAAGCTTGGAAGGGTTTCATGTGATTTAGGGAAGAAAGATCGCAATCATGTATAAACATAGATGAAACACAGGCATGCCTATGCCAGTGCTCACTAAATTTTCTCAAACACACTTTATCAAATGGCCCTGACACTGGTCATGCTTGGTGTCTAAACCTTAAAATTTTTAAATCATGAAGTTGAAAAATAGGGTTGAACATGGGTGTGGAAGTGACCGTGTCTGGTGAACATGCTTTGAAACATGGGCATGAAATGAATCATGTTTGGCAATTAGAACCCAAAATTTTTTAACAAAATAATAGTAACACAGGTTAAAACATAGGCATATAACTGATTGTGTTGGCAAAACATGCTCTTAAACACGGTCTTGCAAATGACCATGTTCAAAGTCAAAAGTTTAAAAATTTTTAAAAAACAAAATAAGTACACATTCTTTGACACGGGTGTGACCAATACCATGTTTAGTGGACACGTTTAACAACTTGGTCATGTTTTTAGCTGTGTTTAACTTCTAGAATTTTTAACTTTAAAAAACACGAGTAAGAATATGGGTGTGATAGAAACTATTTAAAAAAATGGGTAAGAATACGGGCATGATAGAAACTATGTTCGTCGACATGGTTATGAACATGGGCGTGAAGTGAATCGTGTTTAGCTATTGTAACTTAAACTAAAATTTCACTTTGAAAAATTAACTTTTCAAAGTAAACATGGTTGTGTTTAAAACTTTGTTGACAGACACGGTCTTGAACATGGGCATGTCAAAGGGTGTGTTTAGGGTCTGAAACTTAAAAAAATTTGCAAATTTATCTAGAATTAAATTCATCTTTTCCTCCCTCCTTGAATGGATGTTGCTTCCCAAAATGACATAATTTCCTACATAAAAACATAGAACATGGAATTACGTGGCAACCAAAAACAATCACACCAAAAACAAGAAAGCTAAAAACAGAAAATATGACTAAATGGAAAGGAAAAGAAAAGGAAAATTTGGTGCTTGTGTTGCCTTTGAAAAAGCACTTGGTTTAGTGTCATTGGCTTGATGTCTTGCTTGATTGCTCAAGGAGATTCTTCCTTCCTCTTTAAGACCTTCACATCCACATGACCATCTACCTTTTCATGGAAGGTTGGACTATAACTTTCTCTTAGATTCGGCTCGATATTAGCAGGTAGAGCAGCTTGCAACCTTTCTAAAAGTATTTTAGAAAGTTTGCCAAGCTGAGTCTCAAAATTTTGGATACTCACTATCATGTTCCTTAATTTTGATTTAGTGTATCAATTTAGGCATCAAAATGTTTCACACAATTTGAGATTAATTTTTCATTGGTCATCTTTTTTTCTCGTTGCAGTCGAGGTTGAAAACCTAGTGGTTATTGTTGCCTCTAATTACTCTAAGAGAAATTAGGATGATTCCTCCATCCCAGATTATAAGTGTTGTTATATGGGTTGTTTTGTGGCGTCGGAGGATTCCCAACAAAATCCACTTGCTTAGTCTTACTCAACCAATTCTACATTCAGCAATCACTGCTTGAATTTCATTCTCTACAAATTTCACATTGCATCACCATATCTTGTTTTTAGCTAGCAAGAATATTTTTGAACTTCCTTATTAGAGCTTCAACTTGGTTAGCTAAGGCCAAATAAGTGTCAAAATTCTAAACTATAACTACTTTGCTTGGATTAATTCTAGATGATGATTTCCAAAGATAATTATTCATAGCCATATCTTTAATCAAATCATGTGCTCTTTCGGGCGACTTGTTATTCAGAGTGCCACTAGCTGCTTCATCAATCATCTGCTTGGAAGCATAATTTCAACCATTGTAGAATGTTTGCACTTGTATCCATGTACATGCTTCATGATTTAGACACCTTCTAAACAAATCCTTGAATCTTCCTAACCTTCATATAATGTTTCAAAATGCAACTAATTGAAAGCAGTAATATCGTTATAGGACCTTGAAGTCTTGGCTAGAGAAAAATGCTTTAACAAAAACTTCATGGCAAGAGCATTCCAAGTGGCCATAGAACCTCTTGGAAATGAAGTCAACCATTTCTTTGCTTTTCCTCTTCACAAAATAAAAAACCACCTCAACTGAACATTATCCTCGCTTACTCCATTTATCTTGAAAGTATCACATATCTCTAGGAAACTAGTAGTATGAGCATTAGGATCCTCATCCACCAACCTATCAAATTGAACACAATCATACACCATCCGAACAATATTTGGCTTGATCTTGAAATTGTTGGATTGAGAGATGGTCTAACAATACCTAATTTCATCCCATGAAAAGAAGGCTTAGCATATTAAGACATAGTCCTTTCTTGATTACAGTCTTCCATGATTAACAACTTTTGATTTTTTCCTTGTCACTCTACTTCAGGTTGTACAGACTCAGTGCTCCCATTGAAATGAACTTTCCTTAAAGTTCCTTCAATCCCCAGAACAGTGTCCACTACTTCATCAAGATAGCTACAAGTCATGTACAAATTCTCCTACAATAAAATAACAAAAAATAATTACACTAAAAACAAACTAAAAATTTAGAGAAAAATACTGTATGAAAATAAATGGCTAGATTAATAAAGATCAATCTTTCATGTAACAATCTCAACAAATGATCCTCGACAATGGCGCCAAGAAAAATGGTGTGTGTTTTAGTTCACAAATTTTTCCACTACACTAATGAATAATGTGGTTACATCAAATCTCTCTATACTTATGAATATGTGAACTCACAGGTAAGCACACCTATCATTAAACCACAACAGGCATATGAGTTGCTAGGATTGTGGAGTACTACCTAAATTAGATTAGCTACCTATTACTCCCGTTCACTAACCTTTAATCTTAAGTTGCCGATAGGGTTGCTAGTCTTACTGTGTTTCCTAAGAATATTTAATAGCCATGTTCAAGGTCATGTCCCACCCATAGAACAAAAACATCATGAATATTTAATGCCATGGTTATGATTAGGGGCTTGTAGTTGGACTCAAGTGTGTAGCATGTGAACAAGGGCATGTTGGCCATTGACATGGGCATGTTTGAAATCATAGTTGCTCCAAATTTTTTCAAAACGTGCAATTCAACTCCAAAACTTGCACAAAATCCTTCCTAACCTAAATAAAGCTTAAATATGACCTAAAAATAAAATATAAACTAATTAAGCACCAAAATTAAACAAAAACACATCAAAAAATTTGGAATTAGTAAGGAAAAGCATATAGAAAATATGTGTAAATATGAGCATATCACATTGTCTCCTTAGTGTGTCTTGTGGTTAGTTCAAGTCAAACTAGGATTTCTTACTAGATTAAAACTCCTAGGCCATTATTACTTAGGGATTTTGTATTTTATAGATAAGGAAGATTATTTAAGGTTGCCCTTAGGTATCATCTTGCCACAGACTTTAGAGTATAAAAAATTGCTATTCAAGCATACTCTTGAGTTCTTTGTGAACTTTTTAAGGGCCTAATCCTTATAAGACATCTTGACCTTTCTCCCGTGGGGAGTGTCCTCAGGATCTTTTGTTAATTAAGATATTGCGGTCCTGCACTTAGTTGCAGTTGGCTAAATTAATACTTGTGGTTCTCTAAAACATTTCACACAAGTAGTTGATTACCCTAGATCTCGAAGAATGTAAGCATAACTTTGGTTTCAAGTAAGCAAAATAAATACTTAAATCTCTATTAAGGAAATTACAAAAATAGTTTCAAAATTCCACTAAAGTCACAAAAATAAAAATTTGATACTTCAAGTACTAAATCATTGTACATCATAATCGTAAAAAGTTAATGTACATTACAAGAGTAACCACAGTGTTCATTTACATTATAAAATTCCAAACATTTCTTGTCATACTAGAGGCATGTCTTATTAATTTGCCTACTTAATTTGAGATCATAATCTAGATTTCACCAAAGCTCAAAGCTCTTGTAATGAATGTTTTTTGTTACCCTTGTACATACTTTAGTTTTTTGACCACTTAAGCCAAACAGATTACTTGGTTAGTACATGCATATGACTACCAACCACTTTGAATCAATATTGATCCAAAATGTTGATTAACAACAATAAAAATTTGGCATAACAGATGTTCCCTCATGTTAGGCCCAAGCATAACTGCACAACATGCAAACTTAAGGGTTAAGAATTTGTTGATTCTCAATTATAGACATATAACTCGCAAAGAGAATATTAGGAAAATGTATATATAACAATATATAATGCAATCTAGTGTGAGCTCATAATTTATACACCTTGAGGTCTTATCTATTGGTCACTAAAAAATGTTCTATTGTGCTAATGTAACCTTAACTGAGTTCTACTTCTTTGCAAGAACTTTGATTTTGCCTTAGCAAGCATGGTGACTTGCCACTTCTTTCTTACCATTTTTCATAGTATACAGGAGTTCTTTCTAAACTTGGTGGCTTAGCCTATATTAATGTGCTCTAGAAGCTTAATTTTTTTGTCATAAGTAGCTAGTCAAGCTTGAAAGTAACCAATTAGACGTAAGGATTAAGCTTAGGGATGCATTATACTATTTACACATAGCTTAATGTGAAAAAATTTGCCGTTAAAATTAAGTGAAAGTTAGGATTAGGATCTTACCAAAGGTAAAAATGTGTTTCTACCTCTCCTTGGTCCAAACTAGCAACATCCACAATGAATCCTTCAACTTTGAGCTTCAACTCATGGTAAAAGGCTTAGAAATATGGGTTGGCACTTATTGGCTTGAAAATGGCATATGGAAATGCTTGAGGAATAAGATGATAAAGCTAGGCATCTTATCTCTTCTATTTTTCTTCCTTTTTGTCCTCTTAAGTCCCACTTCTTCACTTACTTTCACTTTGCTCCAAATGTCGCACATAACTGTTAGTTCCTTAACTCATAAATGTAATTGAACTAGGGATCTTTAAAGCATTTTAATGTTCTCCTCTGATAGCTCAATCCCCTTTAAGACACAAAATTGAGGGTTTTCACAAAATTGCTATTTTGCGCTTTGTAACCTAACTTAGCTCAAGCGTTCACAATACTTACTTTATGATACATCAACTTAATAAAACCATTACATAGTGTGCAAATTGAGTTTCTAAGCATGAAAATTCAAACTTGCCTCGGGATGTTTCCATAAATTTTAGAGAGCCGTTACAACTTGAACTTGAAAATTGAGGGATCCATGTCTTTTTCTTGTGTTGTTTTCCATTCATATCATTTCTACCGATATGTTGGCTTTGGGTAGGCAAGTTTCTCTAGTAGGAGGAGTGTTCTTAGACCTTGAAGGATCCTAGGGTATGTTTCTAGGTCAATATATCAAATGAGTTTGCATCAAATGGTATGAAAGCCACAAATCCATCTAAACACATGCAATTTTTTTTTTCCATATGTTTGCTTCATTCTTCTCAATTTGATTCCCATTAGTTCTATTTTTTTTCATCTAGTTTCACACTAAACCATATTGTTTTTTATGTTTCAAGCCTATTTATTTCATCCTTATCCTTCTTCTTCTCAGTTTGTTGAGTTTTTGTCCAAAGTCCCTTTATTTAATATCTAAAACATTGAATTTATCTTTTTTTCTTTCTGGCTATGTTCTTTAGTGTCAAAAAAAAGAGAAAAGAAAGGATCAGAAAAAGAGTGAAAGGGAAGAAAAAAAGTATCTCATTATAAAGGTGTTTCTTGTGCAACAATTATTGGTGTTTTTAGTTATTTGAAAAAAAAAATTTCAAAGGATTTGTTCTTGCAGTCTTTTATTGTGAGAACTTCTTTATCCATCAAAATTTCTTGGTGAAAACATAAAGGCTTTTCAACACAAAAACCATACTTCTCCAAGACCTTCATTTATCATGAGTTTTTTTTTCTTTGTGTGTTCTAAGTATAGTACATTTAGAACTTGGGTGACAAGTCTTTTATAGCAAATTTCACTAATAAATTAAGGGTAAGTGTTGTTGAAAAAGTTAAACACATGAGGGAGTGTACAAAGGGCTTCAATTTTTAGGAACCATGTATGTTAGAACCGAGAAGGACTAAAAAATTAAGGTAATACTTAAGCAAGTTGTTGCTAGGCTAGAGTTAACTGAGAGGAAGCTCATTGAAGTAACCTCCCAAATGCCATTCATGTAGGAGATATCTGACTAGGGTAAAAAAAAAACACCCTAAAGAAACAAACAAGTGGTGCATCCAAGAGAGGAAGGTTATGATGAAGAGGATGAAAAGGTACATGCGAGTGCTAGCCAAAACCCACCTACAAGGCCCATAAAAGGCCAACTATGGGTTGATGAAAACTTGAGCTCCATCATGCTCAACATTTCACCCTTCCAAGGTAAGAGTAATCTAAAGGCTTACTTGAATTGGGAGGCCAATGGTGGAGATGGTCTTCAATTGTCACATCTATTTTAAGGTAAAAAAGTTAAACTAACTACTATTGAGTTCCTTAACTATGTTCTTGTTCGATGGAATCAAGTAGTTCAATCTTGGTGAAGGAATAAGGAAGGCCCTATTCAAGCATGGGAGAAGCTTAAGGCAGTGATGAGAAAGAGGTTCATCCCTAGCTATTACCAAACGGAGCTCGATCAGAAGCTCTAACAGTTGGCCCAATAAGCTAGGTTCGTGAAGGATTATGCTAAGGAGATAGAGATGGCTATGAGTAGGGATAATCTTGAGGAGCACCAGGAGACCACAAATGGCTCAGTTCTTGAGGGTGTTCCATGTAAAGATTGCAAACATAGTAGACTTATACCCCTATGAAGTTCTAAAGGACTTAAAGGGCTTAGCTATTATGGTGGAAAAGCAAAATAGGTGAGAGGTTATATGGAACTCATAGGGAGGGATTTGAAATTAGACGCCTAATTAGAACAAGCGTGCTAGAAGGGAGCTACCATCCCAAAGTGGAAGCACCTTTACATAAGTAGGCATTTACATAGCCAACGGATAAAGGTACACCTACACCTAGGATTCATACAAGAACTAGAGGCATTGAGTTTTTTGAGTATATAGTAAAGGACATGATGCATCTAATTATATCAACAAGAGGGCCATGATCATTAATAACCTTAGAAAGCTTGTGCTGAGGAGGAGTAAGACCTATAGAGAGACATGCCACTATTGGAGGGTGATAGTGACAAAGAGTCCTTGGTCTTTCATGGAATAAATGCAAGAAGAGATACTTTGCTTATGATAAGAGCATTTAGTGTTCAAGCTCAAGAGGAGACAGATCAAAAAAAGAATTTCTTCCATACACATTGTCTCATTTGTGGGAGGGTAAGTCGTTTGATCATTAATAAGGCAAGCTGCTCAAATGTAGTGAGTACCACTTTAGTGGAGAAACTACACTTGCCCACACAAAAGCACCCTAATACCTATAAGTTGCAATACCTAAATGATATTGGAAAGGCCTGAGTTGCTAAACAAGTCCTTGTTACTTTGGATATAGGGAGGAACAAAGACGAAGTGGTGTGTGATGTGGTGCCCATGTAAGTAAGGCATATTTTGTTAAAAAGGCTATGGAAATATAATAGAAAAGTCATGCATGAAGGGTCTAAGAGTATTTAGTCCTTTATTTACAAGGACAAGCCCATTACCATTGTGCCACATACACCACAACAACGTTTGGAGGACCAAAGGAGGATTCAAAGTCAAGATTATGGATAATTTGAAGAAAGAAAAGAATGGGGTAGCTTGAGAGAATAAAATGAGAAAGAAGATATGAAAACATCCTTGAGGTCAAGAGAAGAGGAATCCAATAAAAAATCAAGAGTGGGAAGGCAATAGGTGAAAAGAATGCCATCTTACTGAGATGAAGGATGTAAGGAAAGCCCTCAAAGTACAAAGACTAGTGCTGCTTTTAGTTTGCAAGGTTACTTTACTTGCTACAAATGAGCTAACCAACTCTCTTTCTAGTGTTGTTGTGTCTTTATTAGATGAATATGAGGATGTGTTCCGAAATGAGCTAAATGAACTACACCCATCTAAGGCATTAAGTGTTACCACCTCACAAAATGGGAGAATTACAAGTGTGTCATAATGGCTAAAAAACCATTATATTGTGTAATTCTCATCATAGTGATTGAAGTGTGGGGGGAAAAAGGCATGATCAACACCTCCTTAAAAGTGTTCCAAGTTGGTAACTTGGCCTCCAAGAAAAGCCTAAAGGATTGCTTGTTTGTCAAGCAACCTATGGACTTTTTTTTAAGGTTTTGGAAATTTGGGTAGTCAACTTCAAAACTTTCACAAAAGAGATTTGGAGAGTTATGTGAAGGGTATGAATGGTATGAAAGTGCTATTGGAGGACCAAATTACTTATGGAAGACAACTAAGGAAAAAGAAAACACAAAAAGGCATAAAGGACCTAAGTGTTCTAATGTGAGCCTTAAGATGTGTATGTCTATGACTTAAGTCAAATGGAAGTTTTGTGGGGTTATCCCACATAAGGAGGGCTGATAAAGGAAGACAAGGATGTTCAAATGTGGGCCAAGAGATTAAGACTAAGAAACCATAGTCTTGTAGCAAGGAAAATGACATAAGACAAGGTTAAGACTACTTAAGTGTGTTTAGTGTACTTTTGACTATTTAAGTAGTCAAGACCACCTTTGCTCTCTAAATTTCGGCCGCCACCAGCAAAAAGAAAGCCAGCCCTCTCCTCCACACTTCCTCCATAGCCACCATAACTTCAAACTCAAAACTACTTGCAATTGAAGTCAAGGAAGCACAATTGGAAGCTATTTGATGCTATTGCTTGAGTGCACCTAGGATCAAGCTCCAATTTCAGCATACCCATCAAGGTAAGGGTTCTCTTGCTCTCATGGGTTGTTTTCTGAAATTGTCAAACATCCATGGAGCTAGGGCTAAGCTTGGAAGAGAGCCTTGTGCTTGACGAACCGAGCTTAGTGAGGGGAGTGCACTTATTGAAGGTTTTGTGACCTAGAGTGAAGTGCACAGTGATGGCAGCGAATTTCTGGGTTTCTCGAGGCCCAAAAGTTGGTACTAACTACTGTTAAAATCCTCCTAAGACCAAGAATTAGCTTGAGGAGGGCTGCCATAGTGATTTATTCATGTTTATTGCATGTTTTACGGACTAACCTATGGTTATTGTTGTTGCTGCATTTCATGTGTTTGTTTGTTGTGAATGGCTGCTGCATTTGGTTGCTATATCTTGTATATATTCATTGTGGTTTTTGTATTTTAGTGTATTTTGATGCATGTTTTAGTGATGGTTACATTGCCTATTGAATCCAAGTGCTACCCTTACTATGTTTCTCAATGAAACTTACTCCCCTCGATTCTGTCATTTCAGGTCCAGCAGAAAAATCACCTTCAAACTAATCCTTGTTGTTTTAGTTTTGATCTGAAATTTTAGGTACATGAACTTCCATATGTCTAGTTATGATCTGGAAATTTTGGTGATTTTAGGAGCACATTTGGTATTTTTAATGGTGGTACATATTGTGTTGTGCAGCAGCTGTCCAGCATCCTGTTTTTGGAGTCCATTGTGTCTCAGGACCTCCTGTAACCTAGGGTGCGTATTTAGCTGAGTTAAGACCATATTGTACTGAATGTATGCATGTACATGTAGTGTATGTAAAATGAGATAAGTATGAGAACATTTGAGTAATGTTTTGGCTATGTAAGTGATGTGGTGCAAAGCTGCCTAAGTGTGAATGATGTCCTGCTTACTTGTAAATTCTGTTTTCACCACAAAAGTTGTTAAAAGAAAATGAGTGTAATTCCTATGTGTAATGGACATATATGGGATAGCCTTGGATGGCTTTCCCCTTGTGAATGAAGTGTTTGCATGATTTGGAAAAATTGTATGGGCAAAATGGTCCAAACGTTGGCAGAATTTCGACTATGGACCTAAAGTTTAATATCTCCCTGTGTAGAACGAATCTTGGTATGAAATTTTGACCACACCTAGAGGAAATATAGAGGTTTAACTGGGCTTTATAATTTTTGGATTTAGAGCCCTGTAGCCAATGATATGGCATTTCGAAGTTGGCTGAGTTACTGTTTATTTGGTCAGAATTTTGTGACCAACTTAGAAAATCCATAACTTGGTCCAATGGTGGGCTATTGATGTAAAACAAAATTTCTTGGTTTTCTCTAAGTCTCCACTTGATAATGGAGCAAATAAAATAGGGGGCATGTGGCTATAATGATACATTTTATTACTGGAAGTTACAGGTCCAGTAGCTGGTCACTAGAACTTAAGAAGATTGCCTAATGTGTGGAAGCCAAAACTAAGACTTGTGCTAGTGTTTTCCTTCTTAGCTGCCATAGTGTGCAGAAATGTAAATATGTATGTTATGGTTAGACCAATATGCATGTATTTACATAGTGCTCAAGCGGGTCACTTGAGTATGTACACTAGGGGTGTTGTTCTGATGACCTACAGGACACACCAAACCTGGGAGTTTAAATGCACAGTTTTGGCACCATAACTGGACTCCCTCAGAGTGGGTAACAGAAGTTGGTATCAGAGCATGGTTTATACATGTACATTGCATATAGTTGCATTGCATGCATCTACATATATGAACTCAGTTTGGTCAGCTGCTAGTGTCAAGTACCATTAAAATACCTATGATCTTTATATGTGCTCTATGATGAATCATCAATGCTGGAAATAAACATGGTTGCCACATGGAGAAGGGAACCACCCCGAAGGCCTCCTACTAATTCTAGGCAACAAAGAAATGAACAGAATAGAGGGAATCAGGGGCAACAGGGGGTACCAAACCCTGAAGTGCCTTAGGTTTGGTTAGAGCTTCAAAGGAACTTAGCTCTAATCAATGAAAACTTAATAAGGTTGATTCAAGCACAACAGAAAGGAGTCCAAGTAGCTCTGGTAGAACCAGTTCAAGATGCACAGTAGCAACCAGAAGAGGATACTAGGAACACATCTAAATATGTTCCTTCTGGAAGCTTGAAAGACACAAATGATGAAACTGTTGAGGAGGAAGATGAGGATAGGAGAAATCCAAGAGGAAGAAGACTAAGGTCTCAGATTGGTTAGGTGTCCAAGACCAATCCCTTAGTCTATGACCATTCCACCACTAGGAATGAGATTGATGATGGCCATGAGAGAAGATCCAGGAAGAGGCAGAGAGATCATAGAGGGCATCACCATATAGAGGACTATTACAAATCCAGGAGACATAGATCAGAGGATTTAGAAGGCCTAGATGAGGTCAGACTGTTGGAGAGGTTCCAAGGCCTAAGACCTCATAGAAAAGATGTTTGAGAGGATGCCACTCAGCTCCACCAAGAGGGTGTCACTAGCTACCTACAATTTGGTAGGCAATGCAAAGATGTGGTGGAGAAACACTAGAGATAGGTATGCTTTCTAAAAGGGGAGAAGGCTAGGAAGAGATATTGTGATGAGCTGGCTAGAGTTCACATAGCTATTCCAGGAACAGTACATTAGTGATGCCATCAAGGATATGAAGCAAGCTGAATTTGATGCTCTAAGGCAGGACAACCACAGTGTCCTAGAGTATGACCACAAATTCAATCAATTGGTGAGGTATGCTATTCAGTATCATGGACTAGAGGAATTAAAGGCCAAAAGATTTGTCAGAGGCCTAAGGTCAGACATTAGAAAGGCTGTTAGACCTTTTGGAGCAATTACATACTATGAAGTAGTGCAGAAAGCTCTATTAGTAGAACAAGAGGAGTATGAGACTAAGTACTTTCCCAGTGGACTAAGGGAATGTAGTCAGGCAGGAGGCAAGTAGAAGAAGCCACCCCATGGCAAAGGAATTGTCAAGAGTTCCCATTTTGGTGGTGAGGGCAAGGTTAAGGGGAAGTTCCCTAGCCTAAGGTGCCCTAAGTGTAGGAGGTTTCATGGAAAGAAACCTTTGCTACTTTGATACCCAAGCGTGTCTAAGCTGTGGATCCATGGATCATTGGATCAAAGACTGCCCACAAGCTCAAAGAAGGCTAGAAGACCAAGGTCGAGTAAGGCCTATTTGGGCAGGACCTAAAGGGGGAGCACCTAGGGAGGGACAGTAGAGGCCACTTCCTCCAGTGACTCAACCTCCAGTGCAGAGAGCTGGCAAAGTCTTCCAAGTGGAGAGGCCAGAGACAACACAGCAGGGAGGAGCACTAAGAGGTAACATTTGTCGGGTTTCGGGATCCAAACAGCGCAGCAAAATTTAACCGAAACCCTCTAGGATCCAAGTGAAACGGGGTAAACCGGGTGTTTGAAAATTTTCATACCTAATTTTCGGTTGAGATCTCTCACCTAACTGTAGAGTCGAATCACAAAACTTGAACAGTTGATGTGTTCAAGCTCTTTATGGTATCCACACGAGCTTCTCGGGATCACCACGCTTCCACCACGTCCCAGCAGATGCGTTTCTCTTACGCTCGCAGTGTTAGCTTGCGTCCTCCAAGGAATTGAAAGAGAAGAGTGCGGCTGCCCTTTTGGGAGGCTAGGGCAAGGAGACATGCGAATTTCTCACTAGAAGTTGTATTTATAGTGAGACCCAACTTCCAGGCCTAATCGGTTTCAAAGCCCTAATCCAATTAAGATTTAATTTCGGGCTTAATAACGGCTCAATTATTGGGCCCATTATTAATACGAAATTATTGTGAACCCAAAACCCAAATTATTAGCCCATGCACTCTAATGATCCAAATAGCTCTATGTGTGCGACCCAATAGGCTCTTACCACGTTGGCAATGATCATAAATCACATTTATGATCATAAGCAATGAGCGGTGTCTAGCAACGCATCATTGCTACCCAAGTGACAAGATTGTCGATGATTCGACTAAACCTTTATGATCATCACCGATATATGCCATTGTCCCTTTGTCCAAGATATCAAGACTAAGCACGAGACATGGAATGTGTCACTCTCGTATAGCCCAACCTTTGGTTTCTTGATTACCGAGTAGACTAACTTAAACTGATGACGTTGATATCGTATATCAACTCATCCGAGCATGGCCATGCATTTTTCTAAGTCTTACTCTATCAAGGGGCCCGAAGATATCACTCCCGTTACATAGGAGGGACAAATCCCATCTTGATCATACAAATCCCTCCACATGATATGTGACATACCCAATGACCTCCTTCAAGTTCACTCAGTTACGAGCAACAAAGGAAAGTATCAAAGTATGTGACTCACATGTAGGGAACCTTGATGATCTTAGGTCGAAGGACTACATATACCATGATCACTATGAGAATCACTTATGACACTCATATAACGATCCATGTAGTGTTCTCATGGTGGGTCGGTCCAGTACACAAGTTCTCCAACTTGTACCCATATGTAGACTACATATCTCATATTAGTCTCCACATATGCTAGTCATTATGTATTATTGCAACCCGCTCCACAATAATACTAGACCAGGGACGTTTAAGAATATCATTATTCTAGGGTTACAATTATGTTTATTACGTTACGCAGAAACAAAACAACAAACATAATTGCTGGATTAATGCCTTAATAAAATATCATGACTCAATGTGCAAAAATACAATCATCTCATGATTGGCTTTTGGGCACAACACTAACAATCTCCCACTTGCACTAAAGCCAATCATCCATGTATCTAATACCGATGGACCTAGAATGGCTATCATGCTTTTGCTGCGTAAGGGGCTTTGTCAGTGGATCAGCAATGTTGCTATCTGTCGAAGTCCTGCATATCCTTACATCACCCCTCTCGATGATCTCCCTGATGAGATGATAGCGTCGGAGTATGTGTTTGGATCGCTGGTGAGATTGAGGTTCCTTAGCCTGTGCGATTGCTCCATTGTTGTCACAATAGAGCTCTATCGGGTCGGCAATGCTTGGAACCACTCCAAGTTCAGTGATGAACTTCTTGATCCAAACTGCCTCCTTCGCAGCATCAGAGGCGGCAATGTACTCAGATTCTGTTGTAGAGTCAGCTACTGTCTCTTGCTTTGAACTCTTCCAGCTCACAGCACCACCACCAATACAAAACACATAACCAGATTGCGATCTAAAATCATCCTTATCGGATTGGAAGCTTGCATCGGTGTAACCCCTTACAACGAGCTCATCTTCACCTCCAAAGACCAAGAATGCATCCTTAGTCCTTCGTAAGTACTTAAGGATGTTCTTAACAGCTGTCCAATGACTCTCACCGGGGTTCGATTGGTACCTACTCGTCATGCTTAAGGCATATGAGACATCAGGACGAGTACATATCACGGCATACATGATAGATCCAATTGCTGAAGCATATAGAATCTTACTCATGCGTTCTCTCTCCTTGGGTGTACTCAAACACTAAGATCTAGAAAGAGTTATACCATGTGACATGGGTAAGAATCCTTTCTTGGAATCCTGCATGCTAAACCTCTTTAGCACCTTGTCAATGTATGTACTTTGACATAGGCCAAGAAGAATCCTTTCTACTTTAGACTGTAGGCCAATAAGCTTTCTAGATCTATCTCTATAGATCCTGATGCCTAACACATAGGCTGCTTCACCCAAGTCCTTCATAGAGAAACATTTCCCCAGCCAAGTCTTCACAGACTGTAGCTCAGGAATGTCATTCCCGATGAGTAGTATGTCATCTACATACAACACCAAAAAGACAATAGCGCTCCCACTAACCTTCTTGTAGACACAAGGTTCATCTTCATTTTTGATAAAACCAAACTCTTTGATTGCTTCATCAAAACGAAGATTCCAACTTCGAGAAGCTTGCTTCAGTCCATAAATGGACCTTTGCAACTTGCACACTTTATTGGCATTCTCAGGAGTGACAAAACCCTCAGGTTGTGTCATGTACACATCCTCAAGTAGCTTTCCATTTAGGAATGCAGTTTTGACATCCATTTGCCATATCTCATAATCATAGTGTGCAGCAATAGCAAACAAAATTCGGATGGATTTAAGCATAGCAACTGGTGAAAAAGTTTCATCATAGTCAATACCATGAATTTGCTTGAAACCTTTTGCAACCAATCGTCCCTTAAAGGTAATCACATTACCATCCATGTCAGTTTTCTTCTTGAAAACCCATTTGCACCCTATGGGTTTTACCCCTTCAGGTGGGTCAACCAAAGTCCATACTTGGTTTTCATACATGGATTCCATCTCGGATTTCATGGCCACTAGCCACTTCTCAGAGTCAGGCCCCGACATAGCTTGTTGGTAGGTTGCGGGCTCATCCTGATCCATGAGCATCACATCACCAGTGTGAGTCATGAGAAATCCATATCTCTCAGGCTCATGCCGAATCCTACCAGACCTACGTGGGCTCTGTGCTACAGGAACAGACTCTTGAACCACAACATCTTGTGGTGTCTGTTCAGGTTCCATTTCAGGTTTGATGTCTCCTTGTTGTTCTTGAATTTCTTCAAGTTCTACTTTCCTCCCACTAGTTTCTTTAGAGATAAACTCTTTCTCTAAAAAGACACCAGTTCGAGCAACAAACACTTTTTGCTCAGAAGGATTGTAGAAATAGTAACCCTTTGTTTCTTTGGGATACCCAACAAAAAGGCATTTTTGAGATTTGGGCCCTAGTTTGTCAGAGGATTGACGTTTCACATAAGCGTCACAGCCCCAAATCTTCATAAAAGACAAATTGGGACGCCTCCCACTCCATATCTCATATGGTGTCTTTTGAACCGATTTAGATGGAACTCGGTTTAGTGTAAAAGCGGCTGTCTCTAGAGCATGTCCCCAAAAGGAGTTTGGAAGGTCAGCTTGACTCATCATAGAGCGAACCATGTCTAACAGAGTTCGATTTCTCCTTTCAGATACACCATTCCATTGAGGTGTACCTGGTGGAGTGAGTTGTGATACTATACCACACTCCTTCAGATAGTCAAGGAATTCTCGATCCAAGTACTCTCCACCTCGATCTGATCGAAGCACTTTGATACTCTTCCCGAGTTGATTCTCTACTTCATTCTTGAATTCTTTGAACTTTTCAAAGGATTCTGACTTGTGTCTCATGAGATACACATAGCCATATCTGCTGAAGTCATCAGTGAAAGTAATGAAGTATTGGAAACCTCCTCTAGCTTGTGTAGACATAGGGCCACATACATCACTATGTATGAGTCCTAGTAAGTCATTAGCCCTTTCACTTTGCCCTGTGAATGGGGCTTTGGTCATCTTGCCCAACAAACATGACTCACATGTCTCATATGATTCAAAATCAAATGAGTCCAAGAGTCCATCCTTATGGAGCTTGGATATGCGGGTCTCATTTATATGGCCCAAGCGACAGTGCCAGAGATAGGTCGGGTTCGAATCATTTAATCTGACCTTCTTGGTATTCACATTATAGATTGGATCTTCGAGGTCTAGAACATACAACCCATTGCTAAGTTGAGCACTACCATAAAAGATTTCATTCAAATAAATAGAACAACATTTGTCCTTTATTATAAATGAAAAACCTTTCTTGTCCAAACAAGAAACAGAAATCAAATTTCTACTAATAGTAGGCACAAAGTAGCAGTTGTCTAATTCTAAAACTAATCCACTAGGTAAAGTGAGAACATAAGTCCCTACGGCTAAGGCAGCAACCCTTGCTCCATTTCCAACACGTAGGTCCACTTCACCTCGGGCCAATCTTCTACTTCTACTTAGATCCTGCACATTTGCACAAATGTGAGATCCACATCCAGTATCCAATACCCAAGATGAGGAAGTAGAAAAGTTAGCCTCTATAACAAAAATACCTGAAGTGGAAGTCTTACTTCCCTTTTCCTTAGCAAGTTCTTCAAGATAGAGCTTGCAGTTGCGCTTCCAGTGTCCAGGTTGCTTACAATGGAAGCACTCCCCTTCCTTTGCCACACCACCCTTTGGTTTCAATGCAGCTGAAGAAGAATTAGCATTGGACTTTCCATTAGCTTTATCCTTCTTCTTGTTGGCTTTTCCTTTTCCCTTGCCCTTTTGAACCATCAAAATGGGCTTAGCCTTCTTAAGGTTTTGCTCAGTAGTTCTCAACATGTTGAGTAATTCAGGGAGGGACTTGTCAAGGTCATTCATGTTATAGTTCATGATGAACTGACGGTAGCTTTCAGGCAACGATTGCAAGACTACATCAATAGCCAACTCTTTCTGAAGAGCAAATCCCAAATTCTCAAGATTCTCAATGTACCCAATCATCTTGAGCACATGAGGACCCACGGGACTTCCCTCAGACATCTTGCACTGAAACAATGCCTTAGAGGTCTCAAACCTCTCATGCCTAGCTTGCTCTTGGAAAAGCATTTTGAGATGTTCGATCATATCGAACGCCCCCATGTTCTCATGTTGCTTCTGAAGCTCAGATTCCATGGTAATAAGCATGAGGCATGCAACATCCAAAGCATCATCAGAATGCCTCTTGTGAGCATCCCTTTCAGCTCTTGGAGCAGTGGCAGCAGGCTCATTCGGAATGGGCTGCTCTAGGACATAAGCCTTTCTCTCTTGCTTGAGGACTATCCTCAAGTTTCGGTACCATTTGAGAAAGTTGGTCCCATTCAGTTTTTCCTTCTCAAGGATCGATCGCAACGAAAGTGTCGATGTGTTTTGTGCCATGGTTATCTACAACAGTAAATATGCAGTGTAAGAGTCATGTATTTTAATTCATTTAATAAGGACTTTTATTAAACGATACTCCCACTATTTTCCTCAAAATAATAACCCTCGATATTATTTTGGAACACCTCGGCGCTAAGGTATTCTAGTGGGCCAAGATCCATATTTGACCACAACCTGAGTCAGCTTTGGCTTTTCTCTCAAGTTACAGCTATTTAGGTAGGCAACTCCTTGCCAATTGCATCTTATGCAACTCTTGGATTGTTGGGTGAACAACACTTGTCCAACCTCATCTCATGAGCTTAAGCCCAACTCAATGCCTCTAAGTCCCTAATCCTATTAGGATGACTTAGTTAAGTCAGACCCAAAGTTAGCAATTTGGATATCACTATTATCCCATCACGCCTTACCAAGATGAACATAGGTGCTTTGCTTTGGCAAACCCACCTAATGTTGATCAAAGTCTTGACGAGTGCCAACATTTGGAAGGCATCACATTTAATGACTTAATATTTGTTTGAGGGATTTTTCTTTTGATCTCACCAATTTGTTATCTCCGGTTGTTTTATACATGCATCACATACAAATATAAAACATGCATCACATGCTTATAAGAAATTAAACGTGACATGGTTATAGCCCAAAGTATGCGATATTCTCAAGCCAATGAGAATATCATAAAAGCCTAAGAAAAGAAAAGGTTCTTCACAAGCTCATTCTCTTCCTTTCTTGTTTGCCCTTTTTGTTGTCACCTCTTTGGACATACCACCTTGGATGATCCTTGGACATACCAACTTGGATGATCCCATAATGCACCATTACATCAATAATAGAAACCTCGAGTTACATTCAAGGGGAGTAAGGTGAGAAGAGAATGTACAATGAGAGTGATAAGAAAAGGCACGACTCACAGGCCGTATTTACAAGTACAACCAATCAAGGGCTATAACCATGCACCATGCTTCAAACACCAATCAGCATATCATGTCAAATCTCATTCAACAAAGATGCATGCCAATTTTCGCGTGTTGATTAACCAGTTTTTATTTATGTGGCGCTTCGCATACGGCGGTCCCGCTGGCCGGTCAGCGGGGCCGGTGGTTCCGCTGATCGGTCAGCAGACGGGGTCAAGGGGAGCCGCCCTTGCGGGGGGCGTGGGGGGCAGCGCCCCCCGGCACAAAAAATTGTCTTACAATTGCTTAGCCCGAAATCTTCTATTTCGAGCAAGTAGGCACCCGAGACTCCTCCATTCGAGCCACCAAAAATACCTTACTTTCGGTGCCCGAACAGGCCGAATCCGAACAAAGCTAGGGTTTTTGCAACTATTGCAAGAATCCTAATCCATATAGGTATCTCATACCATTCAATTTCGGGTTAATCTCATTAACCAATTAGTGTCATTTCTTCATATACGTCATATGTTCATTACGAGTTCCGGTTTCATGCATCATGAATCAATCTAATTAATCATGGCCGAAAAGCAACCGAACACATAACATCATGCGATTCAACATCAATCCCGATTTAGGGTTTCACCAGTAGCTCTGATACCACTGTTGGGTTTCGGGAGCCAAACAGCGCAGCGGAATTTAACCGAAACCCTCCAGGATCCAAGTGAAACGGGGTAAACCGGGTGTTTGAAAATTTTCATACCTAATTTTCGGTTGAGATCTCTCACTCAACTGTAGAGTTGAATCACAAAACTTGAACAGTTGACGTGTTCAAGCTCTCTATGGTATCCACACGAGCCTCTCGGGATCACCACGCTTCCACCACGTCCCGGCAGATGCATTTCTCTTGCGCTCGCAGTGCTAGCTTGCGTCCTCCAAGGAATTGCAAGAGAAGAGTGCGGCTGTCCTTTTGGGAGGCTAGGGCAAGGAGACCTGCGAATTTCTCACTAGAAGTTGTATTTATAGTGAGACTCAACTTCCAGGCCTAATGGGTTTCAAAGCCCTAATCCAATTAGGCTTTAATTTCGGGCTTAATAATGGCTCAACTATTGGGCCCATTATTAATACGAAATTATTGTGAACCCAAAACCCAAATTATTAGCCCATGCACTCTAATGATCCAAATAGCTCTATGTGTGCGACCCAATAGGCTCTTACCACGTTGGCAATGATCATAAATCACATTTATGATCATAAGCAATGAGCGGTGTCTAGCAACACATCATTGCTACCCAAGTGACAAGATTGTCGATGATTCGACTAAACCTTTATGATCATCACCGATATATGCCATTGTCCCTTTGTCCAAGATATCAAGACTAAGCACGAGACATGGAATGTGTCACTCTCGTATAGCCCAATCTTTGGTTTCTTGATTACCGAGTAGACCAACTTAAACTGATGACATTGATATCGTATATCAACTCATCCAAGCATGGCCATGCATTTTTCTAAGTCTTACTCTATCAAGGGGCCCGAAGATATCACTCCCGTTACATAGGAGGGACAAATCCCATCTTGATCATACAAATCCCTCCGCATGATATGTGACATACCCAATGACCTCCTTCAAGTTCACTCAGTTACGAGCAACAAAGGAAAGTATCAAAGTATGTGACTCACATGTAGGGAACCTTAATGATCTTAGGTCGAAGGACTACATATACCATGATCACTACGAGAATCACTTATGACACTCATCTAACGATCCATGTAGTGTTCTCTTGGTGGGTCGGTTCAGTACACAAGTTCTCCAACTTGTACCCATATGTAGACTACATATCTCATATTTGTCTCCACATATGCTAGTCGTTATGTATTATTGCAACCCGCTCCACAATAATACTAGACCAGGGACGTTTAAGAAGATCATTATTCTAGGGTTACAATTATGTTTATTATGTTACGCAGAAACAAAACAACGAACATAATTGCTGGTTTAATGCCTTAATAAAATATCATTACTTAATGTGCAAAAATACAATCATCTCATGATTGGCTTTTGGGCACAACACTGACAACATTTACCTCAATGGTATGTGTGTTAGTGTTCCGTTTGATACTAGTGCATCTGTGTCTACAGTGGCTAGGAAATTTGTTGAAGCCATGAAATTGCCTACTGAAATCATGCCTAGGATATCCTTAGTGAAAATAGCAGGTAGTCAATGTCTTTTCACTAATGACCTAGCTAAGGATTGTGAGCTAGTAGTAAGAAAGACTAAGGTTATGACTAATCTACTAGTGTTGGATATTCCTAAGTATGATTTAGTGCTGGGTATGAATTGGCTTGCTATGCATAACATAAGAATTGATTGTGCTAAGAGGGAAATCAGATTGCCTAATGGTGAAGTGCATGCATTAGTGAATTCTAAGAAATTAGTGTATGAAATGCATGGCATGGAGCTAGAGGTATTAGATGAGATACCTGTGATTTTTTAGCATGATTACTGTTATGCATTGAATGAATTGCACTATGATAAGGAAGTGGACAAAATACCTATAGTGAGAGACTTTCCACAAGTTTTTCCTAAAGGCCTGCTAGGTATTCCTCCACAAAGGGAGATTGAATTTGAAATCAAGCTGTAACCAGAAGCTAGTCCAATATCCATACCTCCTTACAGAATGCCCATCACAGAGATGAATGAGCTAAAGAAACAACTTGATGAACTTCTTGAAAAAGGGTTCATAAGGCCAAGTTTTTCACCATGGGTAGCTCCTGTTCTCTTTGTGAAAAAGAAGGATGGATCTTTGAGACTATGCATTGACTACAGGAAGCTTAATGCAGTGACTATCAATAACAAGTATCCACTCCCTAGGATTGAGGATCTATTTGATCAACTCAAGGGAGCTAAGATCTTCTCCAAGATAGATTTGAGATGTGGATGCTTCCAATTGAGAGTAAAGGAAGAAGATATTCCTAAGACTGCATTTAGGACTAAATATGGGCATTATGAGTACATAGTCATGCCATTTGGTTTGACTAATGCCCCAGCTGCTTTCATGGACTTGATGAATAGGGTGTTCAGACCACATCTGGACAAATTTGTGATTGTGTTCATTGATGACATCCTACTGTATTCCAAGGATGAAAATGAACATGAACATCATCTGAAGATTGTCTTAAAGACTTTGTTGCAACATCAGCTATATGCCAAGTTATCCAAGTGTGAATTCTGGATAAGGGAAGTGTCTTTCCTAGGACACACCATAGATGCACAAGGCCTTAAGGCAGACCCTGAAAAGGTCAAGGCAGTGCAAGAGTGGGAAAGACCAAAGACTATGAAGGAAATCAGAAGTTTCCTAGGATTAGCTGGATACTACAGGAGATTTGTATTAGGCTTTTCCATAATTGGCTCAGTTCTTACTCATCTGACCAAGAAGGGTCAAGGGTTTGAGTGGACTGAGAAATGTGAAAAGATATCAGGAGAGGAAAAGGTTCCTTGTATTAATCCTATGCCTACAAGCAAGGACTACTGTACTTCAAGGACCGAATCTATGTGCCTAAAAGACCACAGCCTTTTTGAACAAAAGAAGGAGAGACTTGGAATTTGAGGTTGGTAACAATGTTTGGCTAAAAGTTGCACCAACCAAAGGCACTGTCAGATTTGGCAGAAGAGCCAAGTTAGCTTTAAGATACATAGGTCCTTATGAGATCTTGGACAGAGTTGGCAAGGTGGCATACAGGTTAGCTCTACCGCCAAGCATGTCAAGTGTTCATAATGTTTTTCACATCAGTATGCTTAAGAAGTGTCTACTGGACACAAAGCATGCTATTGTAGTAGAAGACATACAGTTGGAACCTAACTTGACATATGAAGAGAAACCTATAACCATCTTAGCCAAGGAAACCAGAAGGTTAAGAAACAAACATATTCCCATGGTTAAAGTTCAGTTGTCACACCACTCTGAAAGATAAGCAACCTGGGAAACTGAAAAATACCATATGGAAAGGTATCCTGAAGAATACCCAAAGCTAAAGGCTATTTTGGAGGTCCAAAATTTTTAAGGGGGGGAGGATTGTTACCACCTCACAAAATGGGAGAATTACAAGTGTGTCATAATGGCTAAAAACCATTATATTGTGTAATTCTCACCATAGTGATTGAAATGTGGGGGGTAAAAGGCATGATCAACACCTCCTTAAAAGTGTTCCAAGTTGGTAACTTGGTCCCCAAGAAAAGCCTAAAGGATTGCTTGTTTGTCAAGCAACCTATGGACTTTTTTGTAAGGTTTTGGAAATTTGGGTACTCAATTGTAAAACTTTCACAAAAGAGATTTGGAGAGTTATGGAAAGGATATGAATGGTATTAAAGTGATATTGGAGGACCAAATTGCTTATGGAAGACAACTAAGGAAAAAGAAAACACAAAAAGGCATAAAGCACCTAAGTGTTCTAATGTAGGCCTTAAGATGTGTACGTCTATGACTTACGTCAAATGGAAGTTTTGTGGGGTTATCCCATACAAGGAGGGATGCTAAAGGAAGATAAGGATGGTTAAATGTGGGGCAAGAGATTAAGACTAAGAAACCATAGTCTTATAGCAAGGAAAATGACATAAGACAAGGTTAAGACTACTTAAGTGTGTTTAGTGTACTTTTGACTATTTAAGTAGTCAAGACCACCTTTGCTCTCTAAATTTCGGCCTCCACCAGAAAAAAGAAAGCCAGCCCTCTCCTCCACACTTCGTCCATAGCCACCATACCTTCAAACTCAAAACTACTTGCAATTGAAGTCAATGAAGCACAATTGGAAGCTATTTGGTGCAATTGCTTGAGTGCACCTAGGATCAAGCTCCAATTTCAGCATACCCATCAAGGTAAGGGTTCTCTTGCTCCCATGGGTTGTTTTCTACAATTTTCAAACATCCATGGAGCTAGGGCTAAGCTTGGAAGAGAGCCATGTGCTTGATGAACCAAGCTTAGTGAGGGGAGTGCACTTATTGAAGGTTTTGTGACCTAATGTGAAGTGCACAGTGATAGCAGCGAATTTCTGGGTTTCTAGAGCCCAAAAGTTAGTACTAACTACTGTTAAAATCCTCCTAAGACCAATCATTAGCTTGAGGAGGGCATCCATAGTGATTTATTTATGTTTATTGCATGTTTTACGGACTAACATATGGTTATTGTTGTTGCTGCATTTCATGTGTTTGTTTGTTGTGAATGGCTACTGCATTTGGTTGCTATATCTTGTATATATGCATTGTGGTTTTTTTATTTTATTGTCTTTGGATGCAGGTTTTAATGATGGTTACATTGCCTATTGAATCCAAGTGCTACCCTTACTAAGTTTCTCAATGAAACTTACTCTTCTCAATTCTGTCATTTCAGGTCCAGCAGAAAGATCACCTTCAAACTAACCTTTTTGGTTTGATTTTTAATCTGAAATTTCAGGTACATGAACTTCCATATGTCTAGTTGTCATCTGGAAATTTTGGTGATTTTAGGAGCACATTTGGTATTTTTAATGGTGGTACATATTGTGTTGTGCAGCAGCTGTCCAGCATCCTGTTTTTGGAGTCCATTGTGTCTCAGGACTTCCTGTAACCTAGGGTACGTATGTAGCTGAGTTAAGACCATATTTTAGTGACTGTATGCATTTACATGTATTGTATGTAAAATGAGACAAGTATGAGAACATTTGAGTAATGTTTTGGCTATGTAAGTGATGTGGTGCAAAGCTGCCTAAGTGTGAATAATGTGCTGCTTACTTGTAAATTCTGTTTTGACCACATAAAGTTGTTAAAAGAAAGGAAATGTAATTCCTATGTGTAATGGACATATATGGGATAGCCTTGGAGGGCTTTCCCCTTGGGAATGAAGTGTTTGCATGATTTGGAAAAATTGTATGGGCAAAATGGTCCAAAAGTTGCCAGAATTTTGACTCTGGACCTAACGTTTAATATCTCCCTGTGTAGAATGAATCTTGGTATAAAATTTTCACCACACCTAGAGGACATCTAGAGGGTTAACTGGGATTTGGAATTTATGGATTTAGAGCCTTGTAGCCAATGATATGACGTTTTGAAGTTGGCTGAGTTACTGTTCATTTGGTCAGAATTTTGTGACCAACTTCAAAAATTCATAACTTGGTCCTTAGGTGGGCTATTGATGTAAAAAAAAAGTCCTTGGTTTGATCTAAGTCTCTAATTGATAATGGAGCAAATAAAACGTTGGAGCATGTGTCTATAATGATACAGTTTATTAGTGAAAGTTACAGGTGCAGTAGCTGGTCACTAGAACTTAAGAGGATTGCCTAATGTGTGGAAGCCAAAACTAAGACTTGTGCTAGTGTTTTCCTTCTTAGCTACCATAGTGTGCATAAATGTAAGTATGTGTGTTATGGTTAGATCAATATGCATGTATTTACATAGTTCTCAAGAGGGTCACTTAAGTATGTACACTAGGGGTGTTGTTCTGATGACCTACAAGACACACCAAACCTGGGAGTTTAAATGCACAGTTTTGGCACTATAACTGAACTACCCTGGAGTGGGTAACATTAAGCATCCTATTGACCTTATTTGAAGGGAACATATCCTAAATAAGCCTGCCTATAAGAGTAACTCTAAAGAAACTAAGGATATATAAAAACAAGTAAAAGAGTTTTCCTTCAGAGGCTATGTGAGCAAGCGCATGAGTTTATGTGTTGTGCCTATTTTATTCATACGAAAAGAAGATGGCTCATGGTGTATGTGCATCGATTGTAAACCTGTCAACAAGATCACTATAAAGTATCACCACCCCAAATCTAGGTTAGTTGATATGCTAGATGAATTAAATGGCTATAGTATTTTTTTTCTAAGATAGATTTGAGAAGTGGCTATCTTCAGATTAAATTAAGGTAGGGGATAAATTGAATATAGCCCTTAACATCAAATTGTGATTGTATGAATAGTTGCCTATGCCTTTGGGCTCACAAATGCACCTAGAAATTTCAAGAGATTGATGAATCACATTGATCGATTACTTGTTGCCGAAGAAACTTAAGTTCCAAGTAGAACTTGAATATATGTGCTTCGCACTTGGTCCAAGAATAATAAATTAATTGATAGGGGAGGAAAGGAATTTGGAAATAGAATCAAGGAAGGGAAAAAGCATTATGGAAAAATGAATTAAAATAAATTTGATTGGAAAAGAAGGAGAAGAAATACTAATATGCCAAGGAGTTGATATAAAATAGGAAAGAAAAGAATTGCACAAAGTAACTTGAATCTTTATTAATTTATGTTTAATCCATGAATTAATGGCCTTATTTAAAGTAAATTTAGCTATGCTAGTTGACCAAACAATGTTAAAATGGTATAGAAGTCCAAACCACTCAAAATACTAGTTTTGGACTCCTAAAGACATTGTAAGTCCAAAATAAGTGCACAATCCATGTGGTGTGTATCCCATGTTCCAAAATCTATAAATTATTTGAAAAATAAGCTAAACAAATGAATTAAACAAGAAAAACTAAATAAAAATGTCTAGAACACATTAAATGCTTAAAAAGGCTCTAAAGGGGCTCTCGGGTGCACCCTTATGTGCCCTTTGTGCATTAACTTGGCCCTCCTCTAGTTCGCCATGATTTCTTGTCTTCTCTAGCCTGGATCTTCATTTAATTAATATAAATGGATGAATTCAGGTCCTGGACACCTTTCAGTACATTGGAAGCCTGCATGCCAAAGTGGGGCTCCATATGCTCCAAAATTAGGGTCTTAAATGCTCCTTACTTGTCTTTGGCTCTTTCCCTTGCTATAAGTCCTATATGAAACACCAATGGGTCCTTGAATGTAATTAAGCTTGTTATTACTCCATCATCTCCCCGTTCCTCAAAAATATTTGCCCTCAAATCATCACCTACATCAATCAAAGATAGATCAAAAACATTAAATGTTACACTAACATTATGCTCACTTTTAAGTAAAACTTGTAAACATTGTCATTAATCTTTTCTATGATGTGGAAGGTTCCATCACCTTGTGGTTGCATTTTGGATTTCCTTTGAGCAGGAAACCTTTCTTTCCTCATGTGAACCCAAACCCAATCCCCTAGCTCAATGGTAACTTTCTTCCTTCCCTTGTTAGCTTGGGATGCATATTATTGAGTTTTCTTATCTATTTGTAGCCTCATTTTTTCATGTATTACCTTGACCATCTCAACCTTTTTACCCCCATCTAAGCTCGATATATACTCATAGGCAAAAGCATTAAATCCATAGGGGTTAGTGCATTAAAACCTTAGACAACCTCAAATTTTTAATATCCTGAGGTTTTGTGCACCACCTATTTTAAGAAAACTCAAAATGTAGTAAAACCTCTTCATAAGTTTTCAAATTCCTTAGAATAATGGCCCTGAGTATAGTAATCAAGGCCCTATTAGTGACCTCAATTTGGCCATCATTTCATGGATGACAAGTTGTAGAAAACAACAACTCAGAACATAATTTGCTCCACTAAACTCTTCAAAAATGACTTAGGAACTTGACATCTTGGTCACCTACAATAGTCCTTGGAATCCCATGCAATCTCACAACCTCTTTGAAGAATAAGTTGGCAATGTGCATCAGCATTAGTGTTGCGACATGGAACAATGTGAGCATCTTTGTAACCTATTCATAATCATAAATCTCTTCCATTCTTTATTCTAGGAATTCCTACAATGAAGTCCATGGAAAGGCCAATGTTAGTATTGTGCCTAAAGGCCAATTATGAGATTATTATATTTTACACATTCAGTCATGATGTTTTATTAAAGCACTACTGCAATAATTGTGTTTGTTGCCTGGTTCTTCATAACATATTCAAACATAATTATAACCCAAGAATAATAATATTCTTAAATGCCCCTTGTTGAGTACTATTATGGAGTGGGTTGTAATAATACATAAAGGCTAGCATGTGCGAAAACTAATATGAGATATGTAGTCTACATATGGGTACAAGTTAGAGAACTTGTGTGCTGAACTGACATGTCATGAGAATGCTTCATGGTTTGTTATTTGATTGTCACAAGCAATTCTCATAGAGATCAAGATATATGCAGTCCTTTGACCCAAGGTCATCAATGTTACCTACATGCGAGTCACATAATTTGATACTACTCCTTATTTCTCATAACTACGTGAACATGAAGATGGCCATTAGGTATGTCACATATCATGCAAAGGGATTTGTATGATCAAAATGGGATTTGTCTCTCTTATATAACAGGAGTAATATCTGTGGGCCTTTTGATTATGTAAGATTAAGGAAATGCATGACCATACTCAGATGAGTTGATATGGGATATTTATGTCATCAGTTTTAGTCAGTCCACTTAGAATCAAGAAACCATATATTGGGCTACATGAGAGTGGCACATTTCATGTATCGTGCTTGGTCTTAATATCTTGGATAAAGGGATGAAGGCATATATGGGTAATGTTCATGGAGGTTTAGTCGAATCACTAAGTATCTTGTCACTTGGGTAATAATGATCTGTTGTTAGACACTACTTATTGTTTATCATCATAAACATGATTTATGATGATTTCCAACGTGGTAGGAGCCAATAAGGTCATACACTTAGAGCTAATTGGATTATTTAAATGCATCGGCTAAATTGTTTGGTTAAGGTTTCATGTAATTTCAAGTTAGTTATTGGCCCAAAAGTCGAGCCCATTATTGAGCCCAAAATTAGCCCTAATTTGATTAGGGTTTTAAAACCTTCTTTGATTGGGATTTTTGCAACACTATATGTAGCGATCTATAGTGTCCAAAATTTAGGGTTTTTCTTAAAGAGCGCTGTTTTGGGTGGAATCAGAAAGGTGTTCTAAAATCTCAGCTGTACTCTTCTCTTGTTCTTCCTTAAAGGACATAAGATAGCACTATGACAACAAGAAGAATGCTCCTACCGAAACATGGAGAAGGCATGGTGATATAACTAGTTTATGTAGATACCATAGAAAGCTTGAACACATCAATTGTCAATTTTTACGATTCAGGTCAACTATTGGGTGAGAGATCTTAACTTGATAGGTACAAAAATTTTGAACACCAAATTTATCCCATTTCACATAGATCCTATAGTGGTTTTGGTTAATTTTGATACATTGCTTTAGCTCTTAAAACCCAATAGCCAGTCCAAGAATGAGATGGAGTAGGTGAAGGAGTGTAAAGACCAAAAGGATTTTGCTTAGACATAGCCCGTTTACACTTAATACAACTAGAACAAACCATATCAACATGTCTTTCCATCTTTGGCCAAATGAACTTTTCCTTAATAGCACTTAGTGTTTTTTGAACACCCAAGTGTCCCATTAAGCCTTATCTATGAGCTTCATATACTAACAATGTCCCCAAAGAAGTTTTAGGAATACACAAGTTATCTTGTTTGAAAAGAAAGCCATCAACTTTGTAAAACTTCTCAAAATATGAATTTGCAAACATGCATATAACTCTCCAAAACCATAATCTCTTACATATAAATCCTTTAAATACTCAAATCTTAAGATTTTTGGATCTAAAGTAGAGAGAAGAACATACCTCCTTGGTAGTATATCAGCCACAAAATTCTTCTTATCTTTTAATACTTTATGTGGTATAAAAATGTTTCTATGAACTCTACCAACCTTACAGGCCTTCTATTCCACTTTCTTTGACCTTTCAAGTGCTTCAATAATTGATGGTCTATATGGATCATAAATTCTTTTTGCCACAAGTAATGTTTCCAAGTTTCAAGTGCTCTCACGAAGGCATACGTCTCCTTATCATAAATTGGGTAGTTTAAGACTGGCCATTTAGTTTTTCACTAAAGTAAGCTATTAGCTACCCCCCTACTTCACAATAGCACCAATACCATATACACATGCATCACATTCAACCTTAAAATTCTTAAAAAAATTATGAAAAGCTAAAATAGGTGCATTGCTCAATTTGTGCTTCAAAAGCTTAAACGCATCTTCTTGAGCTTTTTCCCATTTAAAGCCTACATTCTTTTTAACAATCTTATTTAAAGGTGCTACAATGCTAGAAAAGTCCTTCACACACCTCGTATAAAATTTAGCAGGACCATGGAAAGACCTCACTTTAGAAGTTCACTTAGGACTTGGGCATACTTATATGACTCTCACCTTGTCTTGATCAACTTTCACACCTTTTGAACTTTCAAAAACCCGAAAAATATGCCATAGTCAGTACAAAAACAACACTTTTTAGGATTTGTATACAACCTTTGTGTCCTTAATGTCTCCAACTGTTAGTGTTGTGCCCAGAAGCCAATCATGAGATGGTTGTATTTTGCACATTGAGTCATGATATTTTGTTGAGGCATTATTCCAGTAATTATGTTTATTGTTCTATTTTTATGTGACATAATCAAACATAATTATAACCTAGAATAATAGTATTCTTAAATATCCTTGCTCTGGTATTGTTATCGAGTAGGTTGAAATAATACATAAAGACTAGCATGTGTGGAGACTATTATGAGATATGTAGTCTACATATGGCTACGAGTTGGAAAACTTATGTACTAGACTGACCCACCATGAGAATGCTACATGGATCATTATATGGGTGTCATAAGTGATTTTCATAGTGTTCATGGTGTATGTGGTCCTTTGACATAAGGTCATCAAGATTCCTTACATGTGAGTCATGTACTGTGATACTTCTCTTTGTTGCTTGTAACTGAGTGAACATGAAGGTGGTCATTGGGTATGTAACATATCATGCGGAGGGTTTTGTATGATCAAGATGGGATTTTTCCCTTCTATGTAATAGGAGTGATATCTTCGGGCCCCTTGATTAAGTGAGAATGAGAAAATGCATCACCATGTTTGGATGAGTTGATATGGGATATCAATGTGATCAGTTTTAGTTGGTCTACATGGTAATCAAGAAACCTTGTATTAGGCTATACGAGAGTAACACATTCCATGTATTGTGCTCAGTCTTGATGTTGTGGACAAAGGGACAATGACATATACGAACAATGATAATAAAGGTTTAGTCGAATCACTGACTATATTATCTCTTAGTTAGCAATGATGTGTTGCTAGACACCATTCATTGTTCATGATCATAAATGTGATTTATAATCACTACAAATATGATAGGAGCCAATTGGGTCACATACATAGAGCCAATTAGATTATTTGATTGCATGGGCTAAATTGGTTGGTTTCATGTTAATTTCAGATTAATAATTGGCCCAAAGGTTAAGCCATTATGATGCCCCAAATTAGACCTAATTGGATTAGGGTTTTGAAACCTATTAGGCTTGGTGTTGAGCCTTACTATATATATGTCATATAGTAAGGATTTTATGCCCTAGCCTACCTAAGCATGAAATCAAAAGGGCTCTAAAAGGTTCCAGCCACATTCTCCTCTTGCCTTTCCTCAAAGGATGCAAGAAAGGACTACGAGCGTAAAAGGAATGCACCTGCCAAAACATGGTAGAGGCATGGTGATTTGAGTTGCTTCATGTGGCTACCATAGAGAGCTTGAACTCAACAACTGTTGAAGTTTGTGATTCGACTCAACAATTGGGTGAAAGATCCTAGCTGACTAGGTATAGAAATTTTAAGCACCTGATTTACTCCGTTGCACTTGAATCCCATAGGGTTTTGGTTAGTTTTTACTATGCTTGTTTGGCTCCCAAAACCCTACACCAACACATGTCGTAGCTACTCAACTTGCTCATGGAAACTCTTACTATAGACAAGAATGTGATGAAAGTAAACTACAAAACTCTTACTATAGACAAGAATGTGATGAAAGTAAACTACAACAAACTTTCCAATGAAATCTCTTAGAACTTGATTCATTAACCTCATGAAAGTACTAGGAAAATTAGTAATAAAAAATGGCATAACTAACCATTCAAAAAGGCTGAATTTAGCCATTAAGGTAGTTTCCTATTCACCCCCTCCATCATTCTAACTTGATGATAACCACTCTTAAGGTCAGCAGTAAAAAGGATAATAGAACAATGTAACTTATCAGGTATTATGTCATCAGGTCTAGGGATAGGATGTCTATACTTTACAGTTATCTTTTTGATTGGCCTACAATCCATGCACATTCTTCAAGTACCATATCTTTAACCAATAATATCACAGGTATAGCACATGGACTCAAACTTTTTCTTACGTAGCCTTTGGACATCAAATCTTCATCCTCCCTTTGTATCTCCTTTTTCTCCTTAGGGGTACTCTTATATGTAGCCGTGGTTGGAATGTGTGCTCCAAAAATGAGATCAATTTGATACTTAATGCCCCTCAAAGGTGGCAAACCACTTGGCTCATCTGGGAACACATTTTCAAATTCCTTTAACAAAGATACAACACTTGGAAGTTTGTTAGTTAAGTCACTAGAAATAAGGAAAGACTCATTGAAAAGTAAAAAAAGCATTAGTCATTTTTCTTTTAAGGCTTTCCTCAATTCACTTTTTTTGTTCATCAAGCTTTCTTTTCTTTTCTCAACTCCCCCTCTTTACTTTTACCTCAAGAACTCTCAACACTCATCTTCCCCTCAACGCCACTCTTCTCACATCTCTTAAATAATCTTTCAGCTTTCCCCTCGAGTTTCTTTTCACTTTGTCTGCCATCTTTTTTCTTCCCTTCATTGATTTTTCTTTTAGCCACACCATGAATTTTCCTCTAATCCTCCATAACTTGTTATGGTGTAAGTAGTACCAATGTAATGGTCCTCTCCTTGAATTTGAATGAGTATCCAATATATAAACCATTATGAATAACCTTCCTATCATATTTTTAAGGCCACCCAAAAGAGGATTTGACTTGCTTCCATGGGCATAAAATCAAAAAAGATTTCATTTTCATAGCTCGTAATTTTGAAAGCCACCATCAATTGCTTTGTCACCTTAACCTCATCTTCATTGTTGAGCCATTTTAGCATGTAGTCTCTTGCGTGTTTAGTAGTTGTAAGCTACACCTTATCAAATAAAATAGTACTAGCAACATTAGTACAACTTCCACCACCAATAATAATACTACATACCTTCCCTCCAATGTAGCATCTTGTGTGAAAGATCTTCTCTCTTTGATCATTCTTCTATTTGATTTGAACATCCAGCTCTTCTTGCCACAAGCGTAACTCTTTCACACACATACTCCACATCCAAATCATTCTACATAGTAGGCATACTTGGGAAATCATGATCTTCCTTGCCACTCTCATCAGTCATAACTTCACTTTTATCATTAAACAACATGACTCTTTGATTGGCACAGTCCAGTGCCAAATGGCCCTACCTTAAAGCTTAAAACATGTTTTATCATGGTTTTTAACACAATCCTTTGAATCAAAAGTACCTTTATAATTGGCCTTTAAAAGATTCCTCAACTTTGCTCTTGAGTGCTTTCTTCCTTGGCTCATCCCTCCTTCCTTGATTGGGCCATGTTTGCCTTAGGTTTGGGCTAGATTTTGGTGCATATCTTGTTGCTCCTTCCTATTTAATTATTTCTTCAACTTGATTGTTAAGTACACCATAGCCTCTAGCTCTACACAAGGTTGGAAATCAACAAGGTTAGCTATCTTAGGATTTAATCCATGTAAGAATGTTGCCATAGTTGCTTTTTGATCTTCCTCCATGTTAGCCCACATCATGGCCATCTCTAAATCCTTGAAATAGTCCTCCATAGGATTCCCTCTTTGTGACAATCTTTGAAGCTTTTGGTGAAGCATTCTTTGGCAGTAGCTTAGTACAAACTTCTTTCTCATGATAATCTTCAATTCACCCCAAGTTTAAACCAAATCCTTATTGTTTCATTGTCTTGAATTCACAACCTATATCCACCAAGTGAGTGCATAATTAGTATACTCCAAAGTTACAAGCTTTGCCTTCTTGTCTTTTGGATAAATTTAGCACTTAAAGACCATCTCCATTTTGGCCACCCATTTAAGGAATGCTTTTAGATCACTTCTTCCTTTGAATTCTACGATTCATAACTTGATTGAGTTGAGGTTGGTGCATTCTCTAGGCTTCCCCTTCATGGGCCTCCTTGGTTGTGGTGGAGGTGGCATGGTTTCAAGGTCCTCTTCTCCATAATCTTGAAGCTCATAACTAGTAGATGGATCTCTCCTAGGTGGTGCTCCATCTAGAACTCAGCATAGGATGCCTTTTGTTAGTGCTTTTTGAGAACTAAGTTCCACCATTCTCTTTTCTTGGATTTTTTACCTTCTTTCATTCTCCGCTCGCTTCTCCATTATAACCTTGCATTATGAGTATATTGATTGCATAGTAAAGCTATCCACCCCTTTATAGCTCCTTAGACATGATTCCTAAAATCAAAGATCCTCATAAGACACTCTTTCTCTCAAATTTGTTAGTGAGCAATTGCTTAAACAACCAACCCATTCAAGTTGGAAAACAATTTATTCAAATCATACTAACACTTTTGAAATTCTTCAAAACCATTCAAAATCCTTCCAAGAAGAAATGAAAAAAGGAAGGAAAATGTTAGGAGAATATGGAAATAGGATGTTCTTACAATGAAAGATTGAAAGAACAAGTGAGACAAAAAGTAGGGTTTCGGGGTGAAACTATGGTTTTTAAGGAAACTACAGTTTTATTGACCAAAAAAATTTTGATTTTTTTCAAAAACGATATCTAGCCACTGTATAATTAATATTTTTTGTTTTTCTTGTTGGTCTTGGATTTCAAAATTTCAAGACAACTTCTTGCTGTGAAAGAAAACAAAAGAAATCAATACTTGCAACAAGAAAGAGAATGTAACTTATACTAAAATAACAAAAGTTATGTGAAAGAATGTAATAAAATAGAATGATAATGGATTTTTTTGGTATTTTATAGATGTTTTGCATGCACAACACATAGATGAATGGAAGGCAATAACATTTGGATGAAGAAGGAATAAGGATGGCTTGGTTTTGAAAAAATTGGACACGACTCAGAAATCTGAAAAGGGCAAGAACAAAATAGATTAGAATGGTTGAAATAATGCAAGAATTTAATGAATTAAAGCTAAATGAACATAAAAATAAGATAGATAGGTCCTGCTTCTAGAACTTTGGCTTTGATACCACTTGATGGAATGCTTGTTGCCCAAGATACTTAAGTTCCTAGCAGACCTGGAATGTATACTCTTCATACTTGATGCAAGAAAAAGAAATTGATTAAGAGGGAAAGAAAGGAATTTAAAAATAGAATCAATGATGAGAATGACAATTATAACAAAGGAATTAGAATAAATTTGATTGGAAAAGAAAGATAAGAAGCTCTAATGTGCTAAGTAGTTTAGACAGAACAAGAAAAAGAAGAATTGCACAAAACAACATGAATCCTTATCAACATGTGTGCAATCCACTAGTTGAAGGCCTTATTTAAAGCAAATGTAGCTAGGCTAGTTGACCAAACAAATTTAAAATGGACTTGATGTTCCAAACCAGACAAAAGACTAGGTCTAGTGCTACTTAGACTTCTAAACACACTATCACTTCAAAATAAGTGTATTTTTTTCCCATGTGCCACAAATATGTACCTTAGTATAAAATAAGAAAAACACATGAATTAAAGGAGAAAAAATTGATAAAAATATTTGGAACACTTGAGGTCCTCGAGAAGGCTCTAAAGGGGCTCCTAGGTGCACCCTTAGGTGCCCTTGAGGATTCTTGGGCCTCCTATGTCCAGGCATGATTTCTTATCTTCTCTAGCTTGGATCTTCACTAAATTGATAGAAATATATTAATTTATGTCATGGACACCTTTTGTCAGGTTGGAAGCTTATATGCCAAAGTAAGGCCTCATATGGTCTAAAATTAGGATTTTAAGTGCTTTTTGCTTGTCTTTGGCCCTTTCCTTGTTATAGGCATGTACAAATCACCAATAGGTCACTGCATCCTTCAGCTTGCTAGTCATCCTCATCATGTTTTGCTTGACTATATCAATCAGCCTTTTGTGATTTACTTTGATAACATCTTGGTATACTGTTACCTACTCCGAGGTAGTCTAGTTATAGTACCAAAATTGTGCATTTAAAACTCCCAGGGATGTTATGTTCTATAGGCCATTAGAATAATACCCTTAGTACGCATACCCAAATGGCCCTCTTGGGCACTATGTAAATGTATGCATATTGGTCCAACCATTACACACATATTCAAATTTTATGCACACCATGGTAGCAAGGAAGGAAAACACTAGCATAAGTCTTAATTTTGACTACCACATACTAGGCAATCTTGTTAAGTTTAAGTAAGTAGCCACTGCACCCGAAACATCCCCCAAAAGACTTCATTAATCTAGCCATGTAACCACCTATTTTATTTGCTTCATTATCAATTAGATTCTTTAATCAAACCAAGGAATTTGGTTTTACATTAATAGCCCACCTATGGACCAAGTTATGAATTTTTTAATTTGGTTACAAAAGTCTAACCAAATGAACAGTAACTTAGCCAACTTTGCAACATCATATCTTCAGCTAAAGTGCTCCAAATTTAGAAATTCCAAATCCCAGTTCAACCTCTAGATGCTCTTTAGATGTAGCCAAAATTTCATGCCACGAATAGTTTTAAACAGGGAGATATTAAACTTTAGGTGCAGGGTTAAAAATTTGGCCACTTCTGGACCATTTTGCCCATACAAAATTTCCAAAGCATGCAAACACTTGACTCACAAGGGGTAAGCCCTCCAAGGGCATCACAAAGGTCAGTTTGAAGGTGATCTTTCTGTTGGACCTGAAATGGTCAGATTTGAGGGGAGTAAGTTTCATTGTGAAACTTAGTAAGGAGAACACTTACACTCTTAAGGTAATATAACCTATAGTATTACCTGCATCCAAAGACATTAAAACACAAGAAAACACAATAAAAATATCCAATCTAGAGCATCCAAATGCAGCAACCATTCACAACCAACAAACATATGAAATGCGGCAACAACATAAACCATAGGTTAGTCCGTAAAACATGCAATAAACTTAAGTAAATCACTATGGAAGCCCTACTCAAGCTTAAGCTTGGTCTTAGGAGAGTTTTAACACTAGTTAGTACTAACTTTTGGCTCTAGAAACCCTTCAATTCGCTACCGTCACTATGCACTTCACACTAGGTCACAAAACCTTCAGTAAGTGCACTCTCCTCACTAAGCTTGGTGCATCAAGCTCATGGCTCTTTTCCAAGCTTAGCCCTATCTCCATGGATGCTTGAAAATACAGTAAATAGTCCCTGAGAGCAAGAGAACCCTTACCAAGATGGGTAGGCCAAATTTTAAGCTTGATCCTTAAAGCACCCAAATAATAGCTCTAGTTTACTTCCAATTGCTTCCAAGTAATAGGTATTGGTGTTGTCTTAATCAAGGAAGACTACCCAATAGCCTATAATAGTGAAAAGCTAATATGAGCCACCTAGAACTACCCCACATATGATAAGAAGCTATATGCAATGGTAAAGGCTTTGGAAACCTAGTAGCACAAATTTTGGCCCAAAGAGTTCATGATTTACATAGATCACTAAGTATTCTACAACCGTAAGGGTGAAGGTAAGTTGAACAAAAGGCATTCATGGTGGGTTGAGTTCATAGAATCCTTTCCATATGTGCTCAAGCACAAGCAAGGTAAGAAGAATTTAGTGGTGAATGCTTTATCTAGGAAATGTGCCTTTTTTTCTACTTTGAAAGGTAAGTTGCTTATATTTGAGTTCTTAAAAGATTTCTATGCTAAGGAATCAAATTTTGGTGATGTATATGCAAATTATTCTAAAGCAATGTTTGGTAAGTTTTACCAAGAACATTGGTATCTTTTAAGGTAAAATGAGTTATGTGTACCAATAACTTTCTCATTGAAGAGAAAATTCACAAATGTTTCTTCTTGATCCTCAATTGATAGTTTCTTCTTTTATCTTTAACATAAAGCAATAGGCACATGAGAAAGTGAGAAATACCCAAAACCTATTTTTTTCTTATTACCCCTTTTGACCAACCATCCATTTCTTTCTTGCTTTCTTTCTTTCATTCATAATTCCTTTTTTTTCCTTGCTTTTTCTTATTTTTTTTTTCTTCACTTGAGCCTTAACCAAACCCAAAATAGTAAAACAAACCAAACTAAGGTTGGGCCATTGCATCCCCCCTATAAAAATAAGTTTGATCATAAAAAATTACCTTGATCAATGAATGGAAATTGATATTCCTCACACATCTGCTCCTCATGTTCCCATGTATCATCTGATAAGGAGTAACTTTCCCAATCAACTTCTACACAAGGAATAGTGCACCTAATCAATACTTTTTGCCTTGATCAAGAAGTTCCACCAATCACTTCTTATACGTCAAATCTAGTTAATGTTAATCGGTTGATATTAAACTAACTATCTTATTTGGATCTTGCACATGCTTGCGTAACATCAATACATGGAACAACTTATGCACTATTGATAAAAATGGTGGTACCATAACTCAATAAGCAAGCTCCCCAACTTGATTTATTATTTCAAAAGGGCCAGCAAATCGTATGCTCAATTTATTATGCTTCCCAAACTTCCTAACTCTTTTTGGTGACACTTTAACGTGAACACTAACTCTAGCCTCAAACTCCAACACTCATCCTCTCATATTAGCATAATTCTTTTGATTGCTTTGTGCATTGTAGAAGTGATCATGAATAATTTGATTCTTCTCTACCATCTTTGCAATTGTATCTAAACTCAAAATCTTTCGATCATCTATGTCATCCTAACATATCGGTGACCTTCCAATTTCATTTATTGGCATGTTTGATGCTTTGCAACAAATTTAGAAATCTCATTCATTCGTTGCCACAAAAAATGCTCATGTAGATCTTTGTACTTTTTGGTTCTACCTAGATGCATAGTGTAATGAGTATTATGGGCCTATCTCATAGTTTCTTCCTTTAAAACCTTATCTCTAGGGACACATAATTTAGCACCAAACTTTAGGAAACCATCATCATGAATGTGAAACCCCAAGCACTTCCCTTGTGCAACTTCTACTTTCAATTGGCTAATTCCCTTATTTGGACTTTGTGAAATTTTAATCCTCTCAATCAAAGTTGGTTGAACCATCAAATTAGCAAGCACTCTACTAACACCATCTGTTATAATTTTTGCTCCCAACTTCTATGGATCATTAACAATAACTTTTTTGTTACTAATTAAAAAAGCTAAAAAAGCTAGAGGACTTATGACTTAAAGCATCAACAACAACATTTGGCTTACTAGAGTGATAGCAAATATTCTCTTTTAGCAAGTCCAACCACCTCCGCTGCCTAAGATTCAATTTCTTCTATGAAAAAATATATTGTAGACTTTTATGATTAACAAACTCCTTACAAGAAACACTACAAAGGTAATTGGTTCAGATCTTTCACACAAAGACAACTACAACTAATTCTAACTCATGCATTGGTAATTATTCTCATATGGTTTTAGCTAGCTAGAGGCCTAGGTAGTAACTCTTTCATTCCGTATAAGTACACATCCTAAAGTAATATGTGATACATCATAAAAAAATTTCATAACCTATAGTGTTAGATGGGATGGTAAGAATAGATGCAAATGCTAAACTTTGCTCCAAATCCTGGAAGTTTTTTTCATAATCTTTAGTTCACTCATACTTAGCATTCTTTTCAACCAACTTGAATAAAGGAATAGCCAGGTTAAAAAATCCTTTAAAGGACTAATAATAGTAATCAACTAAATTAAGAAAGCTATAAATTTTAACAACATTAAACTATTTAGCCCAATTCACCATTGCTTTGACTTTCTGCAAATCTACAAAAACATCATCTTTCCAAATTATGAGACCCAAAAAGGAAATTTTCTCCAACAAAAACACCTTTTTTTCTAAATTTTGCATACAATTGCTTCTCCTTCAGTCATTGTAAACTAACTTTCAAATGCACCTCAAGCTCTTTCAGATTCTTAGAACATAAAAAAATATAATCAATAAACACAACAACAAGTTGATCTGAATACGGATTCAAAACGTTGTTCATCAAGTCCATAAAAACAATAAATGCCTTCGTAAGACTAAATGGCATAGCCGTAAATTTGTAATTGCATATCTAGTCTGAAATGCAGTATTTGGTATATCCTTGGCCATGATCTTCATTTGATAAAACCCAAACCTCAAAGTAGTTTTAAAAAATACTTGTAGACTCAGCAGCTGATCAAACAAGTCACCGCAATGGATACTTGTTCCCAACAGTTGCTTTGTTTAATTTAAGGTCATCAACGCAAAGTCTCAGGATTCCATCATTGTTCTTCACAGACAAAATAACAATGCCCCATGTTGTAACACTAGGGCAAATGTACCATTCGCTGAGCAACTCTTACAACTATACCATTAACTTTTTCATCTCTATAGGTGCCACCTGGTAGAGACCCTTAGAGATTGGTGTAGTCCCTCAGTAAAAATTAATGGAAAACTCAATCTCTCAATTAGGGAGCAACCCTAAAATTTCCCTAAGAAACACATCATAAAACTCCTTGGCAACAAGAATATCTTTTAGCTTCAATTCAGATTGGCTTGTATGTCTGCTAAAAGCTAAACATTACTGACAACTCCTTCTTAACAATTAATATGCGTGCATAGCAGAAATAAGACAAAAGGGAACAGGTTGTTTATCCTAAAAAAAGATGATTTTAGTCTCTTTAAAAATATTAAATTCTACTTTGTTTTCATGACAGTCAACCCAAGCATGGTTCATAGAAAACCAATCAATCCTCAAAATCACATCAAAGTCAACCATATCCAACCTAATCAAATTAACAGGCATATCCCTTCCGCTAATTCTAATTGCACACCTTTTATACACAAGATTAGTAACAAAAGATTTCTCTAAAGGTTCTCAACGGATAACTCAAAATCCAATGGTACAAGTACCCAAGAAAATCTAACAGTAAACCTCAATGATGTGAAACAATAATTGGCTCCAGTCTTAAAGAAGGCATGACCATAAACAAAACCAATTTTCACCATACTTAAAACACCTACACTAGAGTCATCTACACCTGACTGAGTAAGTGCATAAAGTTGGCCTCAAACTTATCGCTTCACCACACCTCCTTTTTCATCTTGGTTCTTTGGAGCAGATAGATTATCCCTTGCCTAGAAGTTTTGGTGACAATTTATAATCTATAGCTATTTAAAATTAACAACCAAATGTTCTTTCTTGCCACAATGGAAACAACTAACATTCTTCCAGTGACATTTGCCAAAATGAAATTTCCCACAATAAGCATACTTTGGAACATCTTGATGCATAAGAGCTCCATGATGGGTTGGCATAGAATTTTGTTTCTTGGTTAAATTTCCTAATGTCCTACTTGAAGATACTCCAGGTTTGTCTTTCATCGTTTTGCTCTTGATAAAAAAAAAACCCAGCTCTCTTTCTACTACAGTAATAGTCTCCTCCACCTCTTGATAAGTGTGAAGCCTATGTGGAGCAACTCAACTACGAATGGGATACCGAGCTCCTGTGTTGAATTTCATTGCCTTTAAACTCTTCTAAGTTATTAGGTTTAGGGCATAAGATATAATCTTGGTGAACTTTTTCAAATACTCTGCTAAAAACATATCTCCCTGTATCTACTACATCAAAATATTAGTTTTCACGACTTGCTTGAATTGCTCCCATGTGAACCCTTCTAAATTTTTAGGTTACACAATCTTACACAAGTCCTTAGCTTGTCCCTACATAACAAAAGTTGTAGTGTCAATGTTACCACTCTGAGTGCTTCTAAATAGTGATCAAATTTAGTGAGCTCAAGTCCTAAACAATACATGTCCTATAGGCCAAGCAGAACATGCTCACTATATTTATCCAAGTGGCCCTATTGGACTTTATGCAAATATATGTATATTGATCCAACCATCACACACATATTCACTTACAACTTCATTTGGAAGTAATGATGACAGTCAAATTCTTTATTCCTAGCCAATATGGAAAATGACTAAAATCTCCAAGTGCATGTACAATCATATGCACACTTGGTGCTATTGGTGCCCATTATTCATGTGTCCAAACTTTCATACCCTGTCCAAGTCCAATTAAACCCATGTCCTCCTATGCCCTAAACCCTTTAATACACTTAAACATTGATAGGGAACACAAGTTTAAGACATTAAATCAATCTAAGATTGCCATTATGGATTTTTCGCTCAACTGGGTAAAATTGACCATATGAATAGTACCCAACAAACTCACCCAACTTTGACATGCCATAACTCTTGCAACAAGGAACCGAGTCCAGTGATTCAAAAGAAAAATTCTTCATCTTTAAGTATTATAAGTATGGTTAAAATTTCATAGCCAAAATCATTAAGTACAAAAATTTATGGCTACTGGAGTATAGGGTACCAAATTTGAGCAACTAGTGACCATAATGCCCATACAAAATTTCTTAAAATTCATACACTTCATTTCCAAGTACAAAACAAACATGGGTAGTTCCATAAATGTCTTAGAAACATGGCAAAACCATTCCCCTAGATTTTAAGTCATTTCATATGCATCAAACACCAAACTCTTCAAAACAGTCCATAAAAACCAATATGCATAGAATTGCACACACAGTTCAAACTACACTCCATTGATCCATATAGTATTCACACAATGTATATACAACATACCCAACTCATTTACATGCATTTATGCACTACATACATGCCATAACTTAGTTAATATGTACAATAAGCTTCTTGGAGAACTTCAAAAGCACTAAGCACTCCAGAAACTTGAAGGGACTAGCTGCTGCATAAGGCAGAAAATATCATTACTAAAAATAGCTACTGTGCAGTAAAAATCATGAAACTTTCTAGTTTAGAGCTACACATATGGACATTAACACCTAAAATTTCATATAGAAATTCAAACTACAACTATTAGTTTGAATGCTCTCTTTTAGGTGCTCCTAAAATAAGCAGAAAGGGGGTAAGTTTCTTGAATGAAATTTAGTAAGGGCTTATCAATAAAATCTTCAATTCCCAGCCATATACCTGAAATCCAAAGACATTAAAACAAAAAAAAACACAATAGATATACAAAAATATAACCATTCAAATGCACAACAAACAAAGCAACAAACAAATGCACTGCTGGCAGCAATACAACATTAGCGTTAGCCCATAAACATTCAAAAAACATTATGTAATCACTATGGCAACCCTCCACAAGCAAATGCTTAATCTTATCAAGTTAATTCATCTTAGTTAGTATTAAATTGGGCTTTAGAAGCCCTAAATTTCACAACCATAATAGATCACCAAAGTTGTAGGGCTGAAACCATAGCTGCAATTTCCCCCTTAACCTAAACTTGGTTCATCAACAACTTGGCTCTCTTCCAAGCTTAGCGTATTAGCTTCATGGATGTTTGGGCATCAGTATTGAATAGTAAAAAGCGATGAAACACAAATAAAACCTTTACCTTAGGCTATAAAGGCTGATTATAACAAATGTTGCACAATAAACTTAAAAACTAGGGTTTTTCTTGTTCTTGGTGCATCCGATTGCCTTCCTTTGTGATTTCTTGAGAGCTTAAGCTATGGTTGCTATGGAAGCTTATGGAGGAGCTAAGGATGGAGGCTATGGATAGTTATGGCCAAAATGTCCAAGGAAAGGCAAGAAAGTCTAGATATTTTCTTGGTTTGATTAATTTAACCTTAACCCTCACTTAGGTCACTACAAGTATGCCTTAAGCAAAGAATTTTTGGCTAATCTTTATCCCACCTTTTTGACCTTAGAAGCTGGAAATAAAATCCTAGGTTAATGCTAGAAATGGCAATCTTTAACCCTCTTCAAAGATCATCCAATCCTTAAGTTATTTTTGTGAACAATTTTAAACCTAGTTGTCCTAAGTTCTTGAATAACAGCCTTTGTTTCCTTTATGCAATTTAGTCTTAAAAAAAATGCTTCCATTCCATTCAAATCCCTTTAAAACCCATCTTTTGAAGTTGTACAATTAGGTACTCAATTTTTGAAATCTTACAATAAAGTCCATAGGTTACTTGTTAATTGAGCAATCCCTTAAGGTTTTCTTGAGCGTCAAGTAACCATTGTGTGGAAATTTTTAAGGAGGTGTAGATTACACACTTTACCCCTCACATTCTATTCATTATGGGGAAAATCATGCTATATAATGATTTATAACGGTTATGCCTTTATACTATAATTTCCCATTTGTTGAGTGGTAATAGCCAAACCTCTACTAATCATTATAATGAAGAAGATGAAAAAGCTTCCATCATCAAAATCCAATACTTGGTATCCTTGGATCACATTTACCATTAAATCTGTCAGGTCATAAGCTCAAAAATTCATTAAGGTTGTTCCAACTGTTCTCACCTTGTACACCAACACCCAAAGGAGTACTTGGTTCACCTTGTTGGCCAAGTTTCATAACCAACTATCGTAGCAGTGCATTAGCCATAACTACTACATAAGGCTACGCAAAAGTGTTAGCATGATTTGCTCTACTCCACTAAGCATAAGCCTCACACAATTGTCCTGCTAGCTTAGCAGCAGGAACATCATCATCATTTCCTCCATTTACCCTGATGTGGAGGGATGATGAGTCTAAGTGCCATCTGTCTACGAAAGATAACCATGCTTTTTCATTAACGTAACATATAAAGAAGAGAATACTTGATCTCTATGCATAACAAAAACAAGTAATGGGTTTTGAAAATTGAAATAAAATATAAACAAATGTACAGGGATCAAGTAGAAGTAATTCTTTTAAAATAATAACATAGACCTCATGCAAAAAAAAATTTAAAGAGTCAGAGAATAATCAATGCAATAACAATTTTGAGAACTGAGAAAATAATAAAAGAACAGAAATTTAGAGTAGAGTGGGTGGCATGATTACTATGACTAAACTTAAATAATTGTAGTTTATCTAGAACTAACTAAGAATTTACATTGGTCGAGAGCCTAAAATGACTAGTTTTCAAAACAATCGACTTTGAAATAGAATACGCTACATAGAGGGCTCAAAACTATACTTTTGCCGAAGAATGGACATAGAACTAACACCCACCAAAATAGAGCCAGAATAAAAATTCCAAGCATGATAATTATGATACAATTTTAGTGCAAAGTATCATAATAAAAATGTATCTGATCCCAACTTAATTAATCAAACACAATAAGTTAAGTATAAATCGAATAAGTAGATAACCAGGTAAATAAATGAAATACCTGGAAAACAACTTCATAATAAAAAGACATATATGAAAACTCTTATTCTCATTGAAAATCAAATTAATCAAAAATAATTATAAATCACAATATTGAAAGATTAGTAAATTGGAAAACTTAATACTTTGAAGAAATAATGTACCTATATAATATCAAAACAATATAAATTTTTGAAATGGTGGTAACCACATACCTCAAAACACAATTTCTCAGCTCTTAAAGTAATGGTTTAACCACCTAAAATAATTATGCAAAAGTTTATGTCAAAATATAATCAATTTAAGCAATAACACAAAATAACTCTCTGATATTGACCCCAATAAACATTTCTGGAACCTAAGAATTCACTAAACTATTGTTAAAAAGTACCAGGGTTTTGAATCATTATTAACCTGGCTTATCTGCTGTAGCTCTCACACTTGCATTCACCAGATTGTAACTTTTTAAACTATAGGATCTCAATGAACATACCACAAAACCTTAGGGACTTTATGATAACCCAATATACTTAAAAGCATGAATCTTCATTGATGCCCATCAGCATCTACATTGTGTGTCGTGATGAATGCAGCAGGTGCTTCCGGAGGTGCAGGCGAGTTTAGATGATGGCCGGCAGCATGATCGTCGGGTGGTGCGGTGAAGCCGAGCAGAGCTTCCGGTACAAGAGAGAACCCGAAACGGGATTCCTCAAGAGCCTGAAACGCTTAGAAAATAGGGGTTAGGAGGTCCCCGGAGTCTTTTGCTCGTTTCATCGGCCAACCTTCGGGTAAACTCGCTTTGTTTCCGAAGTTTACTTAGGCAAGTTTTAGCCTGTCTTTGTTGGCCGTACTCGATGGACTTCACCTTTTTTGGGCATATAACCCAACCAACTTTGGAAGGAAAACAAAACTTTCGGGAGTCAATGGACTTCACCTTTCTTCGGCAAGTACTTTCAGATAGGGGAAAACTTCTGTACTTAGCGAAATTTCTCACTTGTACAATTTCTCATCTAAAATTCTAAGTATAGAATTTCTTTAAGGCATCCGAGTGCCATATACTTTTCGGTTTTCCTCCTTCGGTGTCGCCAAGCTTGCATACTCTTTTTCGGACCTCATCCAGGACCAAATAAGGCCCTTTCCCTTTGGCCGAGGTACCCCATGGGATGGTTTTCGGGGTTCAAACTCGGACTTTCAGGGGATGAGGTCTCCTTTCGTTATTCCTTTTGGCCTATCATGCAGGTTTGTGCTTATGGCCACTTTTTGCTGAAAGGCCTTTCTTCTGAACTCGGCCATTTTTGTGTTTGTCAACTAGGTCGAGCTTAGTTCTCAACTCGAGGTCGTTTCCTCTTTCGTCAATCACCTGTACTCTGACTGATGGCCGTACTATTTCAACAGGGATAATGGCCTCTGTACTGGAGATAAGCGAGGAAGGTGTCTCCCCCATGACCCCTCGGGGAGTTGTCCTATAACTCCTTGGTACAGTACGAAGTTTTGCTGGCCATTTTCCCTTTGTTTCCCCCAACCTCTTTTACAATCCCTCTTTTATAGCTCTGTTGGCTACCTCCACTTGTCTATTGCTCTGGGGCTGAGCTAGTGGGGCGAAGTGCGTTTTTATTCCAAAGTTGGTGACGAATTCTTGGAATCCCTCATTCATAGACTGGGAACCATTATCGGGCCTTATCATTGTCGGTATGCCAAATCTGCACATCATGTTCTTCCAGATGAACTTTTGTATATCTTTTGCCGAAATGGTCTCTAGGGGTTCTGCCTCATCCCACTCAGTGAAGTAGTCCACTACTATTTACGTAGGACTTCACTCCTTCGGGTGTTGTCGGGAGTGGCCCGGTGAGGTCTATGCCCCATACTTCAAAGAGGCACGGGTACTCTTCCGGGGTTATCCACTCCGAAGGCAACTTTTGGGTGCTGGTGTGTCTCTGGCGATTTTCACACCTCCTGGACGAATTGTCTTGCACCCTTTTTACCGATACATCTCTGTAACGGACTTGCATACCTTTGCTGGTATAATTCCTCCTTAATTAGGGAATATCGTCTGGAACATTTTTGCACTTTTTGCCACTTCGTGAGGATTTTCGGGACTCTCTGGTTGCGAGATACCTCTTTGTAGGGTCTTTCCACCCTTTGTCCGAGGTTGTTATACTCAGCGTTGCCATGCTCGAATGGCCCAACACTTTGGTAACCACATTTGATTGCTCCAGTGGCCTCTCTGCCCTCGGGCTCCCGAGGGGCTACTCAAGTGCCCTGATGTTCTACGCTCGGGGTTCCAAGGAGTTTCTACTCTAGATCTACCTTCGCTCGGTTTCCATCGTTGGTTTCAGCTTTTTCTACTCTTGGGATTTCGGCAATGAAGTCTACCAGTGCCTAGGCTTTTATTGCCCTTCTAGGCTCGTACATGATGCAGTATTCTCCGAGCTCGATGCACCCTTTTGATGATCTTCCCAAATGCTCTACTCTTTTCATGACGTCGCGTAAAGGCGAGTTACTCCGGACAGTGGTAGCGTGACCTTGGAAGTAGAGTCATAGCCTTATTCCTGCAAATAGCAAGGCGTAGATGGCATTTTTGGGATAATGGGCATATGCCCTTATTGCTGAGAAGACGACAACTTTTCTTAGGGTGCAGAACTCCTTCGACGGGGAGCTCGGGGTCATTTTGACCCTGCTTCTCCCGCAGGTTGCGTTCTAAAGGGTATGCTTCTCGTCGAGGACTCGTCTTCACTGATCTCTACTTCCGAACTCCCGTGAGTTGACGTGGGATCCTTCTCCCGACGAGATACTGGCGAGGAGGGCCTTCGGCCAGAATTTGGCTACGGCCATCTTCGGTCTAACTGCTGCATCATTCTAGCCACGACAGGGTGTGGGAACTCACACAAGAAGCCTATGGTAGTAGTCAGAGGACATTTGTCCTTGGGCACGAAAGTCCCTGCTGCAGTCGTCCAGTTGCCGGTTGAACCTCTGGCACAGACGGGGACCTCGGAGGTCCCTTGTCCTTAGAAATGATTCCCACAGATGGCACCAAATGATGCCCATCGGCATCTCCACTGTGTGTCATGATGAATGCAGCAGGTGCTTCCAGAGGTGCAGGCGAGTTTAGATGACGGCCGGTAGCATGATCGTCGGGTGGTGCGGCAAAGCCGAGCAAGGCTTCCGGTACAGGAAAGCAGCCAAAACGGGATTCTTCAGGAGGACCTGCCTGAAACGCTCAGAAAACAGGGGTTAGGAGGTCCCTGGAGTCTTTTTCCAGGGAGGAGCCTCCGACGCCCAAGTCAGTGATTTTGGAAGGGTGTAGAGAGAGCAGCAAGTACAAAAGGGTCTTGCCTGGCCGTGTTTTCTCTTGAGGGCTGGAAAAAGAGGGTTCAGAGCGGAGAGAGAAGAGAGAGAGTTCCCCTTGCCTGCAACCATTACCCTGGTATAAATGGGAAAGGGTGAGCCCTTCAAATTGCAGCACGTGTATGGACAGATACCATCCATACTTCTGGGCATGTGGGGCCCCTAGCCACTTGCAGGCTCCTCGGGCCACGAGCTGCGATAATCATAGCCCTACATGACAGGATGTAGGCAGTAGTGGCACGTCAAAGTGTCTGCGAGGGCGGCGTGTAGGGTGTACGGGCGTAATGTCAAAGTCTCCTTGATAGCTCCCGCCGTACCTCCGAGGTCCCCTTGGTTGATGTCTCACTTCAAAGTGAGGGGCTTTTTCCCGGAGTCACAATGGTTCTTTGGGGTATTCCCTGGCTCCGAAGTTACCCCTTCGGGGGGGCTTTCACCTGCAGAAGCTAACTCGGTCGCCCTCCCGGTGGAGGCGATACGGTAGTTTCCCGAGGTTGGTATTGGCGGGCTGCCGAGGTCATGTGCCTCAGTCATTTGGCTCCCTCCTTTCCGGGATCCTTAGGTGTTCGGGGCGATAGCACTTTGGCTATCATTCATCTTCCTTCTTCACAGTCTTCCTGCAAGCCATGAATTCCACAAATACCCAGCCAAACCCTCACCAAACTTATTGCTAATTCATTCTAAACATTTTCAAGCATCAATTATCTCTTTCACTTATATAAAATAAATTATATTTAGCCAAATCATCAACCAATTCCCTTTTCAAATTCTAAGAATAAACTAGCATATGCATTAAAAAATAACTAATGATCACTTACCAATGATTCTCTATTTGAAGAGAAAATTCACAAATGGTTCGCCTTCATGGTTTTTTTCTTCTAGTTCGTAAACACAATGTAGTAGGCACATGATAAAGTAAGAAAAATACCAAAACCCTATTTTTTTTCTTTTTCTCCCCTTTTAACAAACCTTATATCCTTTTTTTGCCCTAGGAGAAGACCCCGACCAACTTCAATACTAAGAAATGGTGGAGTAGCAACTTTATTTCAATATCTATTCTTATTAATCAATCAACAACTAACCTTACCAAAATTCAAAGCATAGGAACTCACAAGTTAACATGTTTTGGATAGTGTACTAAACACAAAAACTTGATGCAAAAATAGCTTATAATGACCATCTTGTACTAGCTTGACAAGGAATAGCAAAAGATTTTCAAAAACAATTAAGCACATAAGTGTAAGATTTCAAGAATCACTTACTTGATCTTCAAGTTAAGAAGTCAAGACAACAAATTAAGAATCACTCTCTAACAATAAAAACATGTTCAATAATATGATTGGAAAAAAATTTAGCTTTAAAATTTTAAAAATTTTTAAGATTATAAAAAAGATTATTGTAATTCAATAAAAATAAAAGCTTAGGGCCTAAGCTACCCACTCCCTCACACTTAAGATGCACATTGCTCTCAATGTGTAAGCATGAAAAACACAAACTAAAAAAGAGAGTGGTAATAGAAACTGATAATGCCTTGAAAAATTTTGTTGCTTAATGCATAAGTTGGCATTCCAACATATCCATAAAAATTGATTGAGCCTTAATTTCAGTAGTGAATGGCTCCCAAGAAAACTGAAAAGATGACCATTAAACAAAAATAATGATAGAAAGTCAAAATAAAATTACAAAAGCAGAAATATAAAGACAACTAAAGGATTAAACAATTGATGCTCAATAACAATAGAGGTAATGCCAAGACTAGATAAAAACCAAACTAATATACAATCATCTACTAAAGAGAAAATGTGTCAATGGGAGGATCAATGCTAGATAAGAGTAAGATTAATGGTGGCATTAGCAAGAGTGTCCTTGTCCTCCTCATCAGGTCATGGTAGGAAGACAATGTGAAATGCTTCAGATAGCCGAATGATTAGCTGAGCCATTAGGAGCTCTATGATCAGCTCACAAAAAATGCTTTTCTAGGTTATGTAAACTCCATTGGTATAAAGATCATGGAACACGACCAAGATGTGATTAAGTTCCACAAATAACACCAAGAAACTGGATTTAAAACCCCCATCCCCAATCAACTTGTGATTAGAAATAAGAAGTATAAGAAAACCAAGAACACCAACTTATGTGCCAAGGTAGTCTTCAAAGAACCAAAGAGAATTTCCTCTCAAAATAGCAATATTATTCATGTAAAAAGATATTGTTTACAACCAAAAAAATATGCCTATTTATAGGCCAAAACTAGGTTAAAAAGCAAGCCAAATTTGGCTGGAATTCCTATGTTCAAAGTGACATAGGAAACCTAGTCAAACTAGGACTCAAACACTTGTTTCCCACATGTTTTAAGCATGTAGCATATGCCACTTATCCTATGTGATTAAAATCACTTCCATAGCCTAAATAACATGCCAAATAATTTAAATAAACATTTAAAAAAATAAAATAAAGTATAAATACAAGTTTGGCCTTAAAAACCCCAAAATGGTCCTCTTGGGTGCACTTAAGGGCTCTTTAAGGTTTTTGCTTGTATCTTTAACTTTCAGCTTAAATAATTGAGTGTTATTGGCTTGAGACCTTTTCTTAGATTTTGAAAAGAGGCCTTCAAAATTTAGTACTCAAAGATTCAGCTAGTGGAAGAATATGGCCTTGAACACTTTAAGAGGGCTCTGAAGCTACACTTGAGGGGTACCCTTGGGTTTCCTTATTGTTTGACTTATCTAAGCACTCTAGAATTGAGCACCAAGCTTGGCCATCCTTTCCACATGATTTTTTCAATGTTCTAATAGCTCCATGTGAATATCTAAGTCAATCCTATATGAAGTAGCTTAAGACAAAGGCTTGAAGTGCACTAGTGAGTTCCTTAGCCTTCTTCCTTGTCATAGGTCCATTAGTTATCTTCAAAGGGTCCTTGCCATATTTGGGTGTGCCTTCCAAGCTCACATCAACTCCCCCCTTTAGAAGGATTCATCCATGAATCTAGATGTTCAAACAAAGAGAAATCAGAAATATTGAAAGTGACACTCACATTATACTCACTTGGCAAGTTTAGCATGTATGCATCATCACTAATCATCTTGATCACTTGGAATGGACCATCTCCTCTTGGACGAACATTAGTCCTTCTTGTAGCTAGAAATCTTCCCTTTCTCAAGTGTAAGCACACCCAATCTCTAGGCTTAAATACAATTCTCCTTCGGCCTTGGTTGGCTTTTTTAGCAGCTTGTTGATTTTAATGCTCAATTTGTTGCTTAACCTTCTCATGCAACCTTTTGATACCTTCAGCCCTTTTCCTACCATCCAAACTTGAAAGTTCATGAGTAGGTATAGGTGAAAGATCCAATAGAGTTAATGGATTGAAACCATACACAATCTCAAAAGGTGAATAACCCAAAGTAGAATGCATAGATCTATTGTAAGCAAACTCTACATGAGCCAAACAATCTTCCCAGGATTTCAAATTCTTACCAATGATGGATTTAAGCATAGAGCCTAAGGTCCTATTTGTTACATCAATTTTCTCAATAGTTTGTGGGTGGCAAGAAGTAGAAAACAAAAGCTTAGTGCCAAGCTTTCCCTACTAAGTCCTCCAAAAGTGGCTTAGGAACTGAAAATCCCTATCCGAAACTTTGGTTCTTGGAATTCCATGTAGTCTAACAACTTCCTTGAAAAGTAACTTAGCCATATGTATAGCCTTATCTATTTTATTACATGGAATAAAGTGAGCCATCTTCAAAAACCTATCAACTACAACAAAGATAGAAACTCAATTTTCTTTAGTCCTAGGCAATCCAACAATGAAATCCATTGAAATGTCAATCCATGGATGAGTAGGTGTAGGAAGTGGTGTGTATAAACCTTGCGAAGAATGAGTAGACTTAGCCTTCCTACATGCTATGCATTGCTCACAAACCTTCCTTATATCCTTTGCCATATTTGGCCAATGGTAGTGCTTATTCAAGGTATGCAAGGTTTTGGCTTGTCCAAAGTGTCCTATTAGTCCTCCATAAGGAGCTTTCTTTGTGAATAGTTCCCTAAAAAATGTCTTGGGAATACATAACCTATTTTCTGTAAAAAGAAATCCATTAACTTGATAGAACTTCTCAAAAGCAAACTTAAACACTTAGTATAAATCTCACCAAAATTATGATCGAAAGCATACAAGTCTTTCAAATGCTTAAAACCCAACACTTTAGCATACAAAGTAGAAAGTAAAGTATACCTCCTATAAAGTGCATTTTCCATTATCTTATCCTTACCTTGCTTGTATTTGATAACAAAATGGAATGACTCAATGAATTCTACCCACTTAGCATGCCTCTTATTCAACTTACCTTGCCCATTAAGAAACTTAAGGGCTTAATGGTCAGTATGGATGACAAGCTATCTTGGCCATCAGTAGTGTTGTGGATAGTTCATGATAGCACCATTTAGCTTCTCACTATAGTATGCAATAAGGCAGTCTCCTTGCATCAACACAGCTCCAATGCCTATACCTGAAGCATCACATTCAACCTCAAAAGTATTAGAAAAGTTAGGCAAGGCTAGAAGTGGTGCATTGCATAACCTTTTCTTTAACAAACTAGAAGCCTCCACTTGAGCTTTCCCCCACTTAAATCCTACACTCTTCTTGATAAATTCAATTAGAGGCGTAGCAATGGAAGAAAAATTCCTCACAAACCTCCTATAAAAATTAGCTAACCCATGGAATGATCTTACCTCAGTGATGGAAGTTGCATTTGGCCATTCTTTTATGGCCTTACCTTTTCTTGATCTACCTCAATTCCTTGTGAACTCAAAACAAAACCAAGGAAAATAACCATTTCAACACAAAAAGAGCACTTCTTCAAGTTAGCTTACAACTTTCAGTCTCTTAAAGTACTTACCACTTGTTTTAGGTGTCCTCCATGCTCATCTATGTCCTTACTATATAGTAAGATGTCATCAAAGTACACAACAACAAACCTACAAATGAAATCATGCAAGACATGATTCATGAGTCTCATAAAAGTACTAGGAGCGTTAGTTAACCCAAAAGGCATTACTAACCATTCATAAAGTCCAAATCTTGTTTTGAAAGCAATTTTCCATTCATCATCTTCCCTCATCCTAATTTGATAGTAACCACTTTTCAAGTCAATCTTTCAGAACAAAGTAGAACCATACAACTCATAAAGCATATCCTCAAGTCTAGAGATAGGATGTCTACACTTTATAGTGATTCTGTTGACTGGCATACAATCCATGCACATGCACCATGAACCATCCTTTTTTAGAATGAAAAAAATAGGCACATCACAAGGGCTCATGCTTTCCTTCACAAAGCCTTTAACCAACAGTTACTCAACTTGACTTTGAATCTTCTTAGTCTCTTCAAAATTGGTCCTACAAGTTGGCCTATTTGGAATAGGTGCACCAGGGAATAAGTTAATTTGATGCTCAATGCCCCTTATAGGTGGCAATCCACTTGGATCCTCAGGGAAAACATCCTTAAAGTCCATCAACAAAGACAGAACAACACTAGGAAGATGTGTTAGATGATTGACAACAAGTAAAGATGCTTTGTAAAGTAAAAGAAGCACGGATCTTTGTGCTTGAATGGTTTTCCTCACATCACTTATTTTTGCTATATGACACTCTTTCTTTCCACTCAACTTCCCATCATTCTTTTCTCTCAAAAACTCTCCACTCTTCTTCCTCTCAAGTTCGCTCTTTTCAGTTCATCTGTTAGTTGTTCTCTCAACTTTCCCCCCATCACTCTTGCCCTCAACTTTCCTCTCTTTCTCTTTTCTCTCAACCTTACTTTGAAGTTTTTTTTTATGCTCCAAAACTTGTTGTGGTGAAAATGGAAGAAGCATGATTAGCTTTCCTTGGTGGGCAAAAGAGTACATGTTCTTATCACCATCATGTGTGACCTTCCGATCAATCAAATTGCTATAGCCTCCCAAGCAAATGTAAAAAGCTTGCATAGGTAAAACATCACAAAGAACTTGATCATAGTAAATACCAATCTTAAAATTAACCAAAACTTGCTTTACCACCTTTACCTCTCCTACATCATTCAACCATTGAAGTCTATATGGTTAAGGGTTCTTTTGTGTATGTAGCTTCAACTTCTCCAGTATGGTTGAACTTGCTACATTGGTACAACTTCCTCCATCAATGATGAAGCTACAAACTTGGTCTTTGATTCAGCACCTTGTGTGGAATATACACTCCCTTTGATTTGTACACTTAGAACTCTCCATGCCACAAAGGTAAAGTCTCCCTCCTCAGGCTCAAGTGTGTTTGGCTCTTTATTCTCCAAAGGTGGTGTCTTCTCTATTGCATCTTCATCATAAAAATGATCTCTCCATCATCTCTAAGAATCATCACCTTTTTGTTTGAACAATCTCTCATGTAATGTCCCTTGCCTCTACACTTCAAGCACACCATCTCCTTTGCCTTAGGAGCATCTTTAGGTGAAGTTGTGGACTTGTCATGTTGAGCCTGAAACAAGCCTCACTTGGTGGACTCCACTATTAGCTTTGGTGCTTCTCTTGCATCCTTGTTCCATGCTCACCTCCATATGGAGCTTCCCCCTTGAGACATCTTGGATGGTCCAGAGTTCCATTGTACCATTACAACCCTTAGGCATCCCTTAGACCATCCCTGCCCTCCCTTGGATCTTATTTCAAAAAGATGAAAAATTATTGTTGAATAGGCTTTTAGGGCCTAGACGCCACCTATGGCCTAGCCACCAGGAGCACCCTACTCTACAAATTAGAAAATGCACCCCAGGCACTGCAGCACCGGATGGCACCTAGGCACTAGGACCCCATGTCCTGAACCTAAAAAATACCCTCCTAAGTGTCTTTGGAGGCTTCCTATAGAAAGGCAAACAAAGGACTCCTAAACTCACTAGAAACCTGTAAAACAACTTGCATAGTCCACAAATACACCGGGGGTCCCCACGGTCATACATTAGGCCTTACAAAGCCTTTCTCTAGCAACTCCCCCAACTGCTTCTTCAACTCATCCATCTTAGGAGCCGACATTTGGTAAAGTGGTATCGAAATTGGTTCTACCCTAGGATGAAGATGGATAGAAAAAATCGGTGTCCCTTTTGGGTGGTAACCCAGTTAACTCCACTGGAAACACCTGAGGAAACTGATTGGCTATAAGAATTTCCTTAAGTTCCTCATCTATTGCCACCCCATTCAAAGAATGATACTAGTCGTCATTGACTATAGGGATGGAATCCATAAGTCTAAAGTGCAAACTCTTAGCATTAGACACTAACTCTTCTATGCAAGTCACTCTAGCTCCTTGAGAATCAGTAATGTCAACTAAGTGACTAGCATAGTTAATTTTCATCTTGTGCTTGCTTAGCCAATCCATTTCTAAAACTAGGTCATAAAACCCCAAGTCTATAACCCACAACTCGCAAGAGAAATCATTGTTACCTAACTGCAAGGGATACCTAGTAACCAACACATTGGTCATAATAAAACTCCTCCCTGTAGTCCTAATGTGCCTCAACTTATCAGAAATTTCATGCTGCAACTTAAGTTTATCTACCAAAGCGGATGATATCATAAATAGAATAGCTCCAGTATCAAAAAGCACTGTAATACTACCATTCTAGAAAGTAAAGTTACCTTGAACGAAGGTTGGTTCTTTGGTCACTCAACTAGCCAAGGCTGAACTACTGTTGTGGCAACACCGAGTTCATTTCCTTTGGCAAGGGGTGCAAGGGGTAGATTCCAAGCCGGACTCTATAGGGGCCTAGCTTGTGGGCATTCCCTTTCCCAGTGACAACTTTGAACATAGATGTTGCAGATGTTAGTTCCCAAAGTGCATGGCTTCGTGCCATGAAACCGTCTACCCTTAAGGCACAAACCCCCTTTCTTCCTCTTGAATGGCCCTTAACTTTCAGTTGTCCTTCCTACCATTGGATGTTTTCCAACGCTTTTTCCTTGCTTGGATGGTCCAACCTCCACCTTTTTGCTTGGTTTCCTCGAGTCCTCAATATCTCTTTCTAAGGCCAACACCTTCTAGATCACTTGACAGTATCTTCAGATGACCACCATCACCATATACCTTCAAAGCACGGGCTTAAGGCCTTGAAAGAACTTCTTGGCCTTCAACTCAACATTATCGACTATATAAGAAGCATACAAATGAGCAAATTGTACCACTACTCAAAATCCCCTACAAACATCTTTCCTAGAACTAGGTTCTCAAACTGGATCCTCCTCTGATCTCATGCAGCTTCACTGATATATTCCCTCTTTGAAGCCTCCATATCTTCTGGTTCTTCCACATGCTCATAAATAGAATTTTCTCTCTCATAAGCCCTATGGACTTGTCGCTAATCGGCATGCCTCTCTTAACCTTAAGATGTTTCATTCCCATGGTCATTTTCCTAATGAGCAATTCTTCTACCCTCTTGGTCTTAGAATAACTCATTCAGAATGGTAGCCACGCCTTGTGCCACTTGCATCAAGATTTGTGTCATCCCCTAAAGCACATTGGATTTCTTATCCAACCTTGCCACAATCAGATCACAAGAACCCTCACCGACGTCCCTAGCTCCACTAGTAGCTCCTGACTTAGTGTCAACCATAGCAACTTACAACCAAATCCAGATAAAATTCCAAAAGCATTCGTTAGTATTAACTATCCTAGCACATGGACTTTAAAATATATCTTAATCTTAGCCTCCAATATCTACAAACTGAGCTCTGATACCAAAACTAAAATTGCTGCTCTTAGCCCTACGCAGGAAACCTGTGAGAACTGGTCTCACAATGGTTGCAATTGGCTAGCTGTACATGTGCACAAATTAAAACTTCATGCTACTAGTTGATTAACCTAGAATATGCAAGATGCATGCTCTTATGATTTGACTAAAGTAAATAAAAACCATAAAACATTCACTTAGCCAAGGTACTTTTCATAGAAGCAGGTTCAAATAGTCAAAGCATACAAAATCAACATTTCTATAATAATTACTACACATAACAACCATGTAAAGTCATTGAATATAAGTAAACTAATGCTCATCACCCAAGAGCAACCCTAAAGTCTAAAGCTCAAAACATAGAAATGGGAGGTGACTAGGCATATAACATACACAAACCTCAATTTGAGATCTTTCCAACTAACTCCCACCTTGGAGATGGCTCCTAGTGATGAGTCACAAAAGCTTGTCCATGAGCTGTTAGCCTCTGTGGCCAAGAAAATACTATAGCTAGTAGTGTTACTTAACCAACAAGTAACCATATAGACCACATAGAGATTCTCATAGCATAGTATCTACAATAACAGACTACAAAGACAACCCCTAGCGATTATCAGGCCTAACAATTTCAAAATCTGCACAATATAACTAGGAAGTGAGAATTCAAGAATTCCCAGTAAGGGACTTCACCTGCAAGAAAGATACTAAGGACAACACATATATAATCATATGTAATCTGCTGTGAGCTTATACAGCTTGAGGCTAAACCTATGCGCATACATTTCAGTCCCCTGGGACTTGTCTTCTATATAGTCCTTAAACTACAAAGCAAAGCCTTGTCTACTAGCAAGCATTGCTTACTAGACTAACTAGTGAAGTTCATCACTAGTTGAACCTCCCTTATGTTGTGCAATGGTACCGTGATTGGACTAATAATTCCTAGGTCCTGAAGAACCCACTAGGTGTACTACGGTTTCCTCATTGAGCCCTTGAACCTGAAGGTACAGCTATGGTCTTGACGGTGCTAAACTTCCATCTTATTTAATGGTGTATTTGCTATGTCCCATTAACTAGTTTTCTCATAAGGTGCACTTACCATTCACAAACTATGAGAAAACCCTTAGATCATGAGAGAGTTCTTGGATGTTTGAAAGTGTCATTGTACCATTACAACCCTTAGGTACCCCTAGGACAATCCATGCCCTCCTACAAATCTTATTTCAAAAAGCTAAAAATTTGTTGTTGAACATGCCTCTGGGGCTTAGGCGCTAGGAGCACCCTGCTCTATGGATAAAAAAATGCACCCTGGGCACTGTAGCATCATATGGTGCCTGGGCGCTAGGACTCCATGTCCTGAACGTGCAAAACACACTCTTAAGCCTCTTTGGAGGCTTCTTATAGGTTAAATGCAAACAAGGGACTCCTAAGCTCACGAGAAAACTATAAAACAACCTGCATAGGCCATAAATACACTATCACAACCTTCCTATGATGCATCAAAATGCCACACAAGTAAAAAATCCAAGCCTAGTCCACCATGAACACATTTGCCCATAACTAATGCTATCACCAAAACAACTTGAATTCATCAGGCAACAACACTCCAATAGCATCAATAAAGCCTAAAACCATAACTCCCTTACCATGATTTCAACTCACAGGCAAGAACCAAGTAACTCTTCCATAAAATCAAAGTTCCACCTATGTTCCAAGCAAACAAAGGAACAAAACACCAAATTACTAACTTCTAACCAAAACCCCAGCTTCCAATCATCTAATAAACAAAAAATTGCCAAGAACACACTTGTTACCTCGCATCAAAAATAGTGGATGGCTGGAAATGTAATTCCAAGCTTCAAAAACATGAAATTCCACTTGAATCAAGCTTCCTTTAGCATATAAACCCTTAGTGGCTTCAATCTTCACCAAAATTCTTGGTTTCAAGATCAATTTATTGATGAAATGGTGGAGTGAAGGATGAACTTGGGTTTGGAAGTAAAAATGGTAGCCATCCTCACTTTACCAATATTTAAACTCTTTAAAACCAACAAGCCACCCAAGTTAATAAAAAGTTACAAAAAACTCCCTTCCCTAAATAGTAACCATAGTTAGACCTTGGTCAAATCATGTTTATTTGAGCTAATTTTGGGTTTAAAGCAAGGGTTAGATTTTGAAAGCTCATTTTTAACTCCTGAGGCTCGGCCCGACACTTAGAGATGCAAAATTACCATTTTGGCCTCAAACCCTATTTAGTGCCTTAAACTTCTCAGAACTTAATGAACTTTGCCTAACATACCTATTCTTGCTAGGTGAGCTTAAAGTACGATTCCACACTAGGTTTTAATTACTTTGCCTTCCTCGATCAAGCCTCCAACTAGGAAATTCATAACATCCACAATAATTATTAGTGAGGTGGAAGAGTTAGTGTTAACTATGAATGATGTCATTGATCCTTTAAATTACCTCAAGCAACCTTTTACTATGAAAACTAAACTCTCTTTCTGTGTATTTTACCTTCCCATTCTCTAACTAGGCCACCTTTGGCAGCCCTTTGCAACCTTACGGTGCCTTTCCCTTCTCCTTATTTTTTTGTATGCTAAAATAACTCAATAAAACTCTAACAACATGCAAACTTGATTTGGGACATGGTCATATTTCACCTCTAGAATGAAAAAATCATGAAAAATTAATGACATAGTTTGGATCATGGGTGTGACAATGAAGAAGGGCATGTAACAGGGTAACTTGCATGTTTGGTGATAACATGGGCATATTTGAAGCCATGTTTACTTGAATTTCTTTCAAAACTTGTAATTTGGCTCCAAAACTCATAAAAAATTCTTCCTAGCTTTGAAAGAGATAAAATAATATTTAAAAATAAAACATGAATTGATTAAGAACCAATTCCTACCAAGAAATATCAAAAAAACAAGCAATTATCAAGAACAAACATAAAGAAAACATGTATAAATATAAGCATATCACATAGCCATTTAGTTCATCAAGGTGTTCCCAGTTAATCTACCCAGGTTACCACCCAAGCATGACTTCAAGTTTTCTATTTATCTTTAACCTAGAGTAGAACCAATTTGGATACCCCCTTATCAAATATAAACCTTTGAAAATGGATGATCTAAACAAGTAGTTTGAGTAACTTCTAGAAAAGGGCTTCATATGGCTAAGTGTTTAACCATTTGGGGCTTCAAAGCTATTCATGAAGAAGAAGGAGAGAACCTTGTGACTATTCATCAACTTCAGAAAGATTCATGTAGTAATAGTCCAGAATAATTATCCCTTTCCTAAGATCAACTATCTGTTTGATACATTGAGGGGAGCAAAGGTATTCTTCTGTTGGGTTTCGGGAGCCAAACAGCGCAGCGGAATTTAACTGAAACCCTCCATGATCCAAGTGAAACGGGGTAAACCGGGTGTTCAAAAATTTTCATACCTAATTTTCAATTGAGATCTCTCACTCAACTGTAGAGTCGAATCACAAAACCTGAACAGTTGACGTGTTCAGGCTCTCTATGGTATCCACACGAGCCTCTCAAGATCACCACGCTTTCACCACGTCCCGGTAGACGCGTTTCTCTTGCGCTCGCAGTGCTAGCTTGCGTCCTCCAAGGAATTGCAAGAGAAGAGTGCGGCTGTCCTTTTTGGAGGCTAGGGCAAGGAGACCTGCGAATTTCTCACTTAAAAGTTGTATTTATAGTGAGACTCAACTTCCAGGCCTAATAGGTTTCAAAGCCCTAATCCAATTAGGATTTAATTTCGGGCTTAATAATGGCTCAACTTTTGGGCCCATTATTAATACGAAATTAAAGTGAAACCATAACCCAAATAATTAGCCCATGCACTCTAATGATCCAAATGCTCTATGTGTGCGACCCAATAGGCTCTTATCACGTTGGCAATGATCATAAATCACATTTATGATCATAAGCAATGAGCGGTGTCTAGCAACACATCATTGCTACCCAAGTGACAAGATTGTCGATGATTCGACTATACCTTTATGATCATCACCGATATATGCCATTGTCCCTTTGTCCAAGATATCAAGACTAAGCACGAGACATGGAATGTGTCACTCTCGTATAGCCCAATCTTTGGTTTCTTGATTACCGAGTAGACTAACTTAAACTGATGACATTGATATCGCATATCAACTCATCCGAGCATGGCCATGCATTTTCTAAGTCTCACTCTATCAAGGGGCCCGAAGATATCACTCCCGTTACATAGGAGGGACAAATCCCATCTTGATCATACAAATCCCTCCGCATGATATGTGACATACCCAATGACCTCCTTCAAGTTCACTCAGTTACGAGCAACAAAGGAAAGTATCAAAGTATGTGACTCACATGTAGGGAACCTTGATGATCTTAGGTCGAAGGACTACATATACCCTGATCACTATGAGAATCACTTATGACACTCATATAACGATCCATGTAGTGTTCTCATGGTGGGTCGGTCCAGTACACAAGTTCTCCAACTTGTACCCATATGTAGACTACATATCTCATATTAGTCTCCACATATGCTAGTCGTTATGTATTATTCCAACCCGCTCCACAATAATACTAGACCAGGGACTTTTAAGAATATCATTATTCTAGGGTTACAATTATGTTTGTTAAGTTACGCAGGAACAAAACAACAAACATAATTGCTGGATTAATGCCTTAATAAAATATCATAACTCAATGTGCAAAAATACAATCATCTCATGACTGGCTTTTGGGCACAACACTAACATCTTCAACATCAACCTTAGGTCTAGCTAAATTTTATATTAGGGCTAGGGAGGAAGACATCTTGAAAATAGCTTGCAGGACATGATATGGATACTATGAGTCGAAAATTATGCCATTTAATGTGACCAATGCCCTAGCAATTTTCATGGATGCCATGAATAGGATCTTCAGCCAGTTCTTGTATCAATTTGTTAAAGTCTTCATCGATGATATCTTGGTATACTCATAGTCTACCCAAGAGCACGGGAACACCTTAGGATGGTTTTGGAACTGCTAAAGGACAATTAGTTTTGCAAGTGCTAAAGGACAATCAGTACTATGCAAAGCTGTTCAAGTATGAGTTTTGGTCTAAAATGGTACAGTTCTTAGGGCACATCATAAGTGCTCAAAGTTTTTCATTAACCCTGAAAAGGTTCAGGTAGTGGTTGAGTTAAAAAAGCCAACTATGGTTATGGAGATTCAGAGCTTATTGGGTGTGACAGGTTACTATAAGAGGTTCGACTAGAAATTATCTATGATAACGACACCATTGATGGTGTTGACCAAGAAAGCTCAGAAATTTGAGTGGACAACAAAGTATGAGGAGGCATACTTGGAGTTCAAAAAGAACTTAACAAATGCATCAATACTCATCTTGCTAGACCCAAAAAAGGGCTTTCATAGTGTACACTGATGCATCAAGTTCTAGTTTATGATGTGTATTAATGTAGGAAAATGTGGTCATCACTTATGGCTTAAGTTAGTTAAGGCCTAATCAGTTGAACTACCCGATCCATGACCTTGAGCTAGTAATGCTAGTCTTCACACTTAAGCTTTGGAGACACTACTTGATGGGGAGGTCATTTCAAAGTTTCACTAACAAAAAGGATTTCAAATACTTGTTCAACCAAAGGGAGTTTGTCAAAAGACAACAACAGTGGATTGAGTACATAAATGATTATGACTACTCAATTGAGTACTGAGCCAGGAAAGGAAATGTAGTAGTGGATGCACTAAGTTAGAAGTACATGAAAGTGATTCTTTTTAAGTGATAGAAACCTCGTTGGTGCAAAGGACCAAGAAACAATGCTAACAAGTTTCACAAATAATGTCCAAGAATTGGAAGAACCCTGACCCTTATTCAACTTGTGAATAGAAACAAGAAGTATCACAAAAACACACAAAGAACATGTAGATCCTATATGTACTTAAAATAAGTTCACAAATAACAATAGAGAAAAACTCTCAAGCAATAACTTTATTAATGATTACTTGAGAACAAAAAACATATGTTCAGCCTTATAGATTTCTAGGCCTTAAAGTTGTAATTCTCCTAAATTAGAATAAAATATAAGTAGTTTGTAGCTAGAACACCTAAACTAATACAAACACTCCCAAAACAAGCTTTGCACATACTTTCCACACAAAATAAGACTAGGTCCAATTATCCAAGCTAAAACATGTGTGAAATATATTACATGAACAAAATAAGGTAAGATAAGGTGCAAAGGTCTAGTGAGCTAACGCCCTCCATGGTTAAGCACCTTTGCACCTCATTGGGTGTGCCCTTAGGCCTCTTGGGTGTGCCTAGGGCTCTTACAGTGTATGCACCCTCGCGCTCTAATTGATATCTTTAACATCCTTCAATGTTTCCAACCTTGTGATCCTTAAAATATTGCTTAATGAAGCATTGAAGTACATTGGCAAACTCCTTAACTTTCTTCCTAGTCACTATTCCAGCTGAGATCCTCAAAGGGTCTTAAGGTGTGTCATGGGTCCTTGGTGTTTTCCCATCATTAAGGATTAGGCTATGAGTTCCTCGGACAAAACACTGAGGGATTGTTTCTCAATTTTGCATGAGTTTTAGCAAGATCAAGTGAAGTTCCTAGTTTATGCTCTATAGATTTAGTCAGCTTGGCTTGATTGGGTTAAGGAGGTCTAGAGTAAGGATCCATTGTCAAATAAGACTTTGGGCAAATAGGCCCTTAGTACCTTGAAGAGAAATTTCAGCACCATAAAGGAATACTACACCATGGGGATCGACTCTATATGCTAAATATGGGGGAGCTTAGGCAACAAGTTTTGTAGAAGGCACATAGTAGTAGGCTAAGTGTTCATCTTAGTGTTACTAAGATGTACCACAACTTAAAGATGCATTTTTTATCACCAAGATTCAAGAAGAATGTAGCCAGGCATGTAACTAAATGTTTGACTTACCAACTGCTTACGGCCCAGCATCAAAAGCTGTAGGGCACGCTCTAAAGTTTACCTATCCTATAGAGGAAATATGGATCCTTTAGATGAACTTCATAGTTAGGTTACTGAATACACAAAGTCAACATTGTTACCACCTCACAAAATGGGAGAATTACAAGTGTGTCATAATGGCTAAAAACCATTATATTGTGTAATTCTCACCATAGTGATTGAAGTGTGGGTGGTAAAAGGCATGATCAACACCTCCTTAAAAGTGTTCCAAGTTAGTAACTTGGCCCCCAAGAAAAGCCTTAAGGATTGCTTGTTTGTCAAGCAACCTATGGACTTTTTGTAAGGTTTTGGAAATTCGGGTACTCAATTGCAAAACTCTCAAAAAAGAGACTTGGAGAGTTATAGGAAGGATATGAATGGTATGAAAGTGCTATTGGAGGACCAAATTACTCATGGAAGACAAGTTTGGATAAAGGAAACACTAAAGGCAATAAGGACCTAAATGTCCTAGTGTAAACCTTAGGTGTTCAAGCTTTTGACTTAAGTCTAAGGGTGGAATTGTGGGGTTATCCCACCATGGGGGAGGCAGCCAAGGCTTGATAATTAGTCAAAAATTTTGGGCACATGTATACCAATGATTTTAGGACAAAAAGACCATAATTAGTGAGAAGGAAAATGACATAAAGCAAGGTTACGTTTGTTAAGTGTGTTTTGGTGCCCTTAAGCTCATTTAAGGCCATTTAAGTGGCTAAATCACTTATCCCTCTCTCATTTTCGTCCTCCCCCAGCCCAACAACACATCCATACTTCCTGCATAGCCACCACACCTTCAAACTTGCACTTGATTGAAATTGAAGGCAAAAGGAAGCAATTGGAAGCAAACTAGAGCTATTTCTTGGATACTTCAAGGATCAAGCTTGATTTTCAGCCTACCCACTTTGGTAAGGGTTCTCTTGCTCTCATGGGTTGTTTTCTGTATTTTTAAACATCCTTGGAGCTATGGCTAAGCTTGGAAGAGAGCCATGAGCTTGATGAACCAAGCTTATTAAGAGGAGTGCACTTATTGAAGATTTTGTGACCTATTGTCAAGTGCACAAAGATGGCAGTGAAATGAGGGTTTCTAGAGCCCAAAGTTAGTACTAAATACTGTTAAAATCCTCCTAAGACCAAGCATTAGCTTGAGGAGGGCTGCCATAGTGATTTGGTTATGTTTATTATGTGTTTTATGGACTAACCTATGGTATATGTTGCTGCCACATTTCATGTGTTTGTTGTTTGTGTTTGGCTGCTGCATTTGGTTGCTATATCTTGTATATATGCATTGTGGTTTTTTGGTTTTAGTGTGTTTGGATGCAGGTTTTAATGATGGTTACATTGCCTATTGAATCCAAGTGCTACCCTTACTAAGTTTCTCAATGAAACTTACTCCCCTCAATTCTGTCATTTCAGGTCCAGCAGAAATATCACCTTCAAACTAACCTTTGTGCTTTGATTTTTGATCTGAAAATTTCAATTACATGAACTTCGATATGTCTAGTTGTGATCTGGAAATTTTGGTGATTTTAGGAGCACATTTGGTATTTTTAATGGTGGTACTTATTGTGTTGTGCAGCAGCTGTCCAGCATCCTGTTTTTGGAGTCCATTGTGTCTCAGGACCTCCTGTAACCTAGGGCGCGTATTTAGATGAGTTAAGACCATATTTTAGTGCATGTATGCATGTACATGTAGTGTATGTAAAATGAGACAAGTATGTGAACATTTGAGTAATGTTTTGGCTATGTAAGTGATGTGGTGCAAAGCTGCCTAAGTGTGAATGATGGGCTGCTTACTTGTAAATTCTGTTTTGCCCACATAAAGTTGTTAAAAGAAAGGGAATTTTAATTCCTATGTGTAATGGACATATATGGGATAGCCTTGGAGGGCTTTCTCCTTGTGAATGAAGTGTTTGCATGGTTTGGAAAAATTGTATGGGCAAAATGGTCCAAAAGTTGCCAGAATTTTGATTCTGGACCTATAGTTTAATATATCCCTGTGTAGAATGAATCTGGGTATGAAATTTTGACCACACCTAGAGGACATCTAAGGGGTTAATTGGGATTTGGAATTTCTGGATTTAGAGCCATGTAGCCAAAGATATGATGTTGCAAAGTTGACTGAGTTACTGTTTATTTGGTCAGAATTTTGTAACCAACTTCAAAAATCCATAACTTGGTCCATAGGTGGGCTATTGATGTAAAAAAAAATTCCTTGGTTTGCTCTAAGTCTCTACTTAATAATGGAGCAAAGAAAACAGGGGGTATGTGGCTCGAATGATACAGTTTATTAGTGGAAGTTACAGGTGCAGTAGCTGGTCACTAGAACTTAACAAGATTGCCTAGTGTGTGGAAGCCAAAACTAAGACTTGTGCTAGTGTTTTCCTTCTTAGCTGCCATGGTGTGCATGAAATGTGAATATGTGTGTGATGGTTGGACCAATATGCATGTGTTAACATAGTGCCCAAGAGGGCCACTTGGGTATGCATACTAAGGGTAGTGTTCTGATGGCCTACAGAACATTACAAATCCTGGGAGTTTAAATGCACAGTTTTGGCACCATAACTGGACTACCCCGGAGTGGGTAACAAACATGATTCAGTGTGGGTAGTGGTTGATAAGTTGACCAAGTCGACACACTTTATACCTATAAAGAACACCTACTCCATAGAAAATGGTCTCAATTATACATCAGAGAGCTGGTGAGGTTGCATGGTATACTAGATTAGATTATATCTCATAGGGATCCAAGGTTTGAATCAAGGTTTTAGAACACTTTCCAATAGGTTGGAGTAAGGTTAGTCTCAATATTGCCTTCCATCCTTAGACCAACAGCTGGTCTAAAAGAATGATATAAACCTTGGAGAATATGTTACACATATGTGCCATGGACTTTAAGGTGCTTGGTACTAACATTTACTAGTCATCAAGTTTACTTACAATTCTAGTCATCAAACTATTATGGGAATGTCACCATACAAAGCATTGTATGGTACGTGGTGCATGACACCCCAATGTTGGGCAAACCCTTCAAATAAGGTAGTTATTAGTCTTAAGATCATAGTCGACACCATGGCTAAGGTTAAGTTGATAAAAAAAAATAGATTAAGGCCAGAAATGACCATTAGAATAAGTTTGCCAACTTGAGGATATAGGAGTTAAGCTTTGATGCAAGAGAGAAAGTACTCATCAAGGTTTTTCCTCTGAAGGGAATGATCTAGTTTGGGCAAAGAGATGAACTAGCCTAAGGTGCATTGGCCCCTACAAGATCTTGAAGAATGTGAGGAGGTGGCTTACCAGTTGGCATTGCTTCCCAACCTGTCCTAAGTGCACAATGTGTTCCATGCTAGTCTTCTAGGAAAGTGTATGGTTTACTCAAGACAAGTAGTTATTCCATTTGCAATTCCTATCCTAGAGGACTTTATCTACAAGGGCAGACTTGTTAAGATCTCTGATAGGCAAGTCAGAAAACTCTAAGCCAAGTTGACACCATTGGTCAAGATCTTTTAGTCCAACCATAATGAGCACAAAGCCACTTGAGAGAAGGAGAAAGATATGCACAAATAGTATCCAAATGAGTTCCCTTGGTTTTAGCAAAATTTGGAGGACCAAATCTTAGAAGGATGGAAGAATGTTAAAGTCATCCTAATAGAAAGCTCAATTAGGGGGAGCTAAATTGATAAATTCCAAGTTAAATAACTCATTTTTTGTTTAATTAGAAAGGTCAAGTAAGTTGGTCAAGATTACTAGGTTTTGAGAGGTTTATGTCATCAAATGAGGTTGCGGAAAAATGGTAATTTTACATCTTGAGGTGTTAGGTCAAGTCCTGAGTGTAAAAAAAAAAAGTGTTTTAAAGCTTTAATGCATGTTTAGCTTAGAATTTTGCTAAGTGTTGAGAGATGGTAGGTGAAGTTGCTATTTTGGGAAGGGGCCTTTGGACAAAACTTAAAATGGTTGGGCATATGGGATTAGGCTTTAAAATTCATGGAGAAGAGTTCGAAAAGCCCTATTCCACTCATTTTTCTCCCTTAACCTGTAGCTCCTCTTGCCCTCTTAGATTTCACACCAAATTCTTCTCAAATCGATGCATTATTGATGGAAATAGAAGGCTCCAAGGGTGTTCTTACATGGGATAGCTCCTTTTGAGCTTGCTTAGTGGTTTGGAAAACTATTTTCACATTTTTTGTTACCACCTCACAAAATAGGAGAATTACAAATGTGTCATAATGGCTAAAAACCATTATATTGTATAATTCTTACCATAGTGATTGAAGTGTGGGGGGTAAAATGCATGATCAACACCTCCTTAAAAGTGTTCCAAGTTGGTAACTTAGCCCCCAAGAAAAGCCTTAAGGAATGCTTGTTTGTCAAGCAACCTATGGACTTTTTTGTAAGGTTTTGGAAATTCAGGTACTCAATTGTAAAACTCTCAAGAAAGAGACTTGGAGAGTTATGGGAAAGATATGAATGGTATGAAAGTGCTATTGGAGGACCAAATTGCTCATGGAAGATAAGTTTGGACAAAGGAAGCACTAAAGGCAATAAGGACCTAAATGTCCTAGTGTAAACCTTAAGGCGTTCAAGCTTTTGACTTAAGTCTAAAGGTAGAATTGTGGGGTTATCCCACCATGGGGGAGGCAGCCAAGACTTGATAATTAGTCAAAAATGTTGGGCACATGTGTACCAATGATTTTAAGACAAAGAAACCATAATTAGTGAGAAGGAAAATGACATAAAGCAAGGTTAAGCTTGTTAAGTGTGTTTTGTGCCATTAAGCTCATTTAAGGCCATTTAAGTGGCCAAATCACTTATCCCTCTCTCATTTTCGTCCTCCTCTAGCCAAAGAACACAGCCACACTTCCTCCATAGCCACCACACCTTCAAACTTGCAATTGATTGAAATTGAAGGCAAAAGGAAGCAATTGGAGGCAAACTAGAGCTATTGCTTGGATGTTTCAAGGATCAAGCTTGATTTTCAGCCTACCCACTTTGGAAAGGGTTCTCTTGCTCTCACAGGTTGTTTTCTATATTTTCAAGCAACCATGGAGCTAGGGCTAAGCTTGGAAGAGAGCCATGAGCTTGATGAACCAAGCTTAGCGAGGGGAGTGCACTTATTGAAGGTTTTGTGACCTAGTGTGAAGTATACAGTGATGGCAACGAATTTCTGGGTTTCTAGAGCCTAAAAGTTAGTACTAACTACTGTTAAAATTCTCCTAAGACCAAGCATTAGCTTGAGGAGGGCTGCCATAGCGATTTATTTAAGTTTATTACATGTTTTATGGACTAACCTATGGTTATTTTTACTGCTGCATTTCATGTGTTTGTTGGTTGTGAATGGCTGCTGCATTCGGTTGCTATATCTTATATATATGCATTGTGTTTTTTTGTGTTTTAGTGCCTTTGGATGCAGGTAATGATGCTTACATTGCCTATTGAATCCAAGTGCTACCCTTACTAAGTTTCTCAATGAAACTTACTCCCTTCAATTCTGTCATTTCAGGTCTAGCAGAAAGATCACATTCAAACTAACCTTTGTGGTTTGAGTTTTGATTTGAAATTTCAGGTCGATGAACTTCCATATTCTAGCTATGATCTGGAAAGTTTGGTGATTTTAGGAGCACATTTGGTATTTTTAATGGTGGTACTTATTGTGTTGTGCAGCAGCTGTCCAGCATCCTGTTTTTGGAGTCCATTGTGTCTCAGGACCTCTTGTAACCTAGGGTGCGTATTTAGTTGAGTTAAGACCATATTGTAGTGCATGTATGCATGTACATGTAGTGTATGTAAGATGAGACAAGTATGTGAACATTTGAGTAATGTTATGGCTATATAAGTGATGTGGTGCAAAGCTGCCTAAGTGTGAATGATAGGCTGCTTACTTGTAAATTCTGTTTTGGCCACATAAAGCTGCTAAATGCAAGAGCATGTAATTCCTATATGTAATGGACATATATGGAATATCTTTGGAGGGTTTTCCCCTTGTGAATGAAGTGTTTACACACTTATGAAATTTTGTATGGGTAAAATGGCCATAAAGTGACCAGAATTTTGACTCAACACTTAAAGCTCTATATCTCCTTGTGTAGAAGGAATATTTTTATGAAATTTTGACCACAACTAGAGAACATCTAGAGATTAAACTGGGATTTGGAATTTCTAAATTTGGGGCCTTGTATCCAAAGATATGATGTTGAAAAGTTGGCTGAGTTAGTGTTCATTTGGTCAGAATTTTGTAACCATTTTAAAAAATCCATAACTTGATCCATAGGTGGGCTATTGATGTAAAACAAAATTCCTTGGTTTGCTCTAAGTCTATACTTGGTAATGGAGTAAATAAAATAGGGGCCATGTGGCTAGAATGATACAGTTTATTAGTGGAAGTTACAGGTGCAGTAGCTGCTCATTAGAACTTAACAAGATTTCCTAATGTGTGGAAGCCAAAACTAAGACTTGTGCTAGTATTTTCCTTCTTAGCTACCATAGTGTGCATAAATATAAATATGTGTGTTATGGTTAGACCAATATGCATGTATTTACATATTGCTCATGAGGGTCACTTGAGTATGTACACTAGGGGTGTTGTTCTGATGACCTACAGGACATACCAAACCTGGGAGTTTAAGTGCACAGTTTTGGCACCATAACTAAACTACCTAGGAGTGAGTAACATTTTTTTTGCTTTGGAGGTGTTCTGTACATGAGGTACTCTAAGACCTTAGTTGTTTTCATGTTTGATTGGCCATTTGATCCATGTGTTTTGGTTGGTTTGTGTTGATTTAGTGCCATGTGTCTTGAATTGTCTTTGAACCTAGGAAAAACCTATTTATCTTGCTAAAGGATTGCTTGACCCTTGCTTGTAGCCTAAGATTGAGGTAAGGATTTAAGGTTTCATGCTGAATTGATGTTATTTGAGTGTGGTTGCTTTTTGAAAATAAGTAGTACTGTCAATGGAATTGATTGTGGGTGTGTTTTATCATGGTGGACTAGGTATGAATTTGTGCTTTGTCTGATGCAGTGATACATCATAGGTGTGCTTGTGATTGTACGTTATGGCCTATACAACTTTTTTTACAAGTATATGGTGTGGGAAGGGGTCCCAAGCACCTATGGTAGGCTTGGAAAGCCTCCGAAGATGCCATCAGCATGAAGTGGAGGTCTGTGGCACGGTGGACTAGCACCATGATGCTAGGGTGGCACTACAATACCCAACCCCCATGCAGCACTTGAGTGGTTTTGCTTGTGGTGTTGCGGCACCAGTGACAATGTTACAACACCATAGGCAAAACCAGCAACATTTCTACTTTTTACGAGGGCATGTCCTTGGGGTGCTTATGGGTTAAGGTGTGTTAGTGCCACAACTGGACTTTTGAAGCTCCCTTGAGGCCTAGTAGTTTTTTCAGAGTTTTGAGACCACAAATTACACATACAGGAAAACTAATGTTGATGGCCACAATGAAACACCATTAACTCCGGTGTAAGCTTTAGTACCACCAAGGACTTAGTTGGGGCTTTGGGCTTGAGGTTTTGAAGTAGAAACCTTAGTACACCTAGTAAGGTTCTTTAGAACCTAGGTATTAATAGTCAAAACATAGTGCCTTTATACAGCATAAGGGAGGTTCAAGCTAGTGATTGAAATCACTAGTTAGACTAGCAAGTAATGCTTGTTAGTAAACGAGGCTCCGCCTTGTTGTTAAGGGCTACGTAGAGGGCAAGTCCCAAAGGATTGAAATGTTATGCACATAAGTTTAGCCTCACACTATTTCAAGCTCACAATAGATTACATATAAATATAAATGTATTGTCTTTAATATTTTTCATCAAGTTTGAAGATCCCTTACTAAAAATTATGGATTGTCACTCCCTTAGCTTTATGTTGTACAAATGCTGACACTATTGAGCCTGACGACCATTGAGGGTTATTGAAGTAGTTTTTTGTTACAGGCAAATTATTATTTGAATCCCTAAGATTCTAGTTTTATTGGTTACTTGTTGTTAAGCTACCTTAGTAACTGTAGTCTTCTTGGCCACAAAGGCTAGCAAGGCACATGAAGAACTTTTGAGACTTGCCATTGGGAGTTGTATTTACTGTGGGAGCAGATAGATGGATCTCAGCAGTATTAGTCTTTTTGTACATGTTATGTACACTAATAGCCTCCAATGTATATGGATAGAGTGGTGAACTCTAGGGATCACCTTTGGGTGATGGGCATAGTCGTATTTGTTTTTTTATGCCTGCACATGGTTAGTTATGTGTAGATTATTTTGATGGTAATATGCCTATTTTGTATGTTTTAATGTGTTGACTCATGGATTTATGAAAAATTCCTACTTCATGTTTATATTTTATCAGTTTTAACTAGCTTCTGTCAAAGCAACTAATGCATCCATAATTGCATCTTAGGTTAAATAACTGGTGACATAAATTTTTTTAACGAGGGTACATATAAATAATTAGCCAATCACAATTAGTGGGACGCTTGTTCTCACATTCAACCTGGGCTAGCCAAGAAGGGTCATGTCACAATTGGTATACTCTTAGCATAAAGTGAACGGAGCACCTCCAATGTTGTTGACCATGAGTTCAATTGATACCTCAGGCATTAGCAAAACACCATCTATCAGCCACCAACATATTGCAAATTATAGTAAACTTATAGAAGAATTCAAAAAATCATCATTAGCTGAACTACATTGAAAGTCATCTAGAACTGTGGCTCATACTATTCACATGAACTTTCTGGAAAACGTTAATGTCGTAAGCCTATGAAAACATTTGCCTCTTCCCAAAAATTTTGACCAACCATGCAAAAAAATTGAAGCACTAAGATAAATGCATAAGCTGCAAGAATACACAAGCAAAAATTTCAAACTAACTTAAAAACCTTGCTGGACTTAATTAGAAGTCATAATTAGACAACGAAACCAACCAATCAAAGTGATGGCTTAATTTCTATTGTGTGTTTTAATGTGATTGTGCATTGTTAGTTGTTTATAACATTGGTTTGGATACAAAGTTTTTTGTTGTATAGGAGAATATAAAAACCTGATCATACGAAACTAATCAGAACTTCATTTTGTGAGGTTTGAGTTTTATGCGTGTTTTAGGATATGCAGGTTGGGCCGTGTATTAAAATATGCAATTCGGTCATTGATAAAGGTTAGGTCAGCTTCTTCTATAATCCAGTCATACGCAATCCATGAACACTCATAGTTACCGGGAGCTGAGTTATGATTTTACTCTCTTCATTTTATAAAGGTGGACTGTTTTACTTTTTTTAACTAAAGTTCAATCTAAATATATTCATGTTAATTTGTATTTTAAAAAAATTATTAAAAATTAAATTTATAAATTAGAGTCTTTAAAATACCCTTTTCATATAAAAAATTTACATTTCTATTAAAATTTTCAATGAAAAATGATTATAATTTAAATACTGTGAATAATTAAATAGACAAGTTTTACGGGATAGAGAAAGTAATATATTGTGATAATGTGTTGATGGAGACTCACCTAACACATCATTGTTTCATTCTAGCCACTGTTAAATTTTATTTGCATATCCTCCTATGCAACTTGTTACTAAAAATAAAAAATTGAACAATAAAACGAAAAAATAAAAATGTTTCATAGACTTCTACGTCTACCTAGTATAATATTGAACAGTTACATATAAAAAACCGGAAAGTGGTCTTTGTAATTTAATTCACCTATATATATATATGCTACTTGTCAATATCGAAAGCAATTAGAAACGAAAAAAAAGTGCGTCGCTAACATTTACTTATATTTGATATTTTACCGTTAGAAGCGAATCAAGGGATACACATGTAAGTACGTTTTCTTTTTTTTTACACAATCAGAATCAATATTGTAAGTTATACTGTCTAAACAATTATAATCATAGTATTGAAATATAAACTTATTCGGCATTTAGAGACAACTGAACCTAATATGTCAAGACATTGTGAGAGTATTAGAGAGCTAGAGGAGGGAGGAATTGATCCCTAGCCTTTGCCAAAGATCCGATATCTTTTTACCACTTCAATTGAGGAAATAGGGCAACATGTAGGTAGTTAGAAAGCTGAAGAGTGGGCTAAAACTTGCAGAATTACGATCTAGAAGAGAGCTATTGTCTCCACCACACAGATTATTTGGGACATTAAAGTGTCTAAAGTTAACTCAATTTTGCAACGATGTAAGCGTCAATGCCAACGGGTTCATTTTTACTTTGGGTGGAAAATTAAAAATTAGTAGAATTACAAATTGAATTTGTTATCTGCCAAAGATAAACTGAATGGAATTAGTGATTTTATCGGGGTTGGACAAACATTAACCAAGCTGCCAAGTTAGAGGGCCTACGTCGATTGAATTATATAGTTTGAGGTGTAACTCGTCTAGGCTGCAAAGTTTGAGGGCCACAGCTGCATTTCCCACCGGTTGCAGCAGCATACGACTTCGAATCTAGACAAGACAAAATTAGCTAAAAGAAAAAGAACAATTTTTTTTTTTCAATTTTCATTTTAATATAGTTAATTATATATTTTATTACATTTTATTACCATTTATTTAATGAAAATTCATAATTTGAATATTCATTTTGTTTATAAATTAGCTTCTGGGAGCAGAGTTATGAGAAGATGAACTTATTAGCTCCTTCTCCTATCCCATTTTGAATCTATAAAATTTTTCTGGTTTTTTTCCCATTTCATTCCTGAAGCTAAAACAAAAGAATTTCTTCTTAGATTTTCTTTAGTGCAACTTTAAATAAATATCAAAAACTTTTTTTTTTAGATTTATACAATTTTTAGATTTTGTGGAAATAGATTTTCAATAAGAGTAGGAGGTAAATTAAATATTAAAAAATTTTCAAAGAAAAAGAAACAACCAATTCTTTTTAGGACAGCTTACAAAAAAAACTTGTTATCCTTTTAGGAATAGTCGAACTATTACACTTGTGAACGATGGTAAATAAATACACAAGGATGTGTGCATAAGAAACACCTAATTATTTATTGTTTTCATTCAACCTACTATTAAAATTTTATATGCATATATCCTTCTATGCTGAGTCATTGAAGACAAAAAAAAATTAAAAAATAAAACAAAAATTGAAAAAAGTGACATTGGCTTCTAGTTCTACCTAGTATATATATTCAAATGGTTAGATATAAAAGAGCCGACAGTGACCTTAGTAAATTAATATAGGCCTCAATGCATGGTTGGTCCCTCAACTTTGCAAACTTGCACGAGTTTGTCCCTTGACGGTCTAAACAGTAATAATCATAGTATTGAAATATCAACTTATTCGGCATTTAAAGACAACTGAACCTAATATGTTGAGACATTGTGAGAGTATTAGAGAGTTATAGCTACCCACTCCGGGGTAGTCCAATTATAGTGCCAAAATTGTGCATTTAAACTCCCAGGATTGGTAATGTTCTGTAGGTCATCAGAACACTACCCTTAGTGTGCATACCCAAGTGGCCCTCTTAGGCACTATGTAAACACATGCATATTGGTCCAACCATCACACACATATTCACATTTCATGCACACCATGGCAGCAAAGAAGGAAAACACTATTACAACTCTTAATATTGGCTACCACACATTAGGCAATCTTGTTAAGTTTTAGTGGCCAGCTACTGCACATGTAACTTCCACTAATAAACTGTATCATTCTAGCCACATAGCCCCCTGTTTTATTTACTCCATTATTAAGTAGAGACTTATAGAAAACCAAGGAATTTTGGTTTACAACAATAGCCCACCTATGGACCAAGTTATGGATTTTTTAAATTGGTTACAAAATTCTGATCAAATAAACAGTAACTCAGCCAACTTTGCAACGTCATATCTTTGGCTACAGGGCTCTAAATTCATAAATTCGAAATCCCAGTTAACCCTCTCGATGTCCTCTAGCTGTGGTCAAAATCTCATACCAAGATTCATTCTACACAAGGAGATATTAAACTTTGGGTACATGGTCAAAATTCTGGCAACTTTTGGACCATTTTGCCCATACAATTTTTCCAAACCATGCAAACACTTCATTCACAAGGGGAAAGCCCTTCAAGGCTATCCCATACATGTCCAATACACATATTAATTACATTCTCTTGCGTCTAGCAACTTTATGTGGCCAAAACAGAATTTACAAGTAAGCAGCCTATCATTCACACTTAGGCAGCTTTGCACCACATCACTTACATAGCCAAAACATTCCTCAAATATTCACATACTTGTCTCATCTTACATACACTACATGTACATGCATACATTCACTACAATATGGTCTTAACTCAGCTAAATATGCACCCTAAGTTACAGGAGGTCCTAAGACACAATGGACTCCAGAAACAGGATGCTGGACAGCTGCTGCACAACACAATAAGGACCACCATTAAAAATACCAAATGTGCTCCTAAAATCACCAAAATTTCCAGATCATAAGTAGACATATGGAAGTTCATGTAACTGAAATTTCAGATCAAAACTCAGACCACAAAGGTTAGTTTGAAGGTGATCTTTCAGCTGGACCTGAAATGACAGAATTGAGGGGAGTAAGTTTCATTGAGAAACTTAGTAAGGGTAACACTTGGTTTCTTAAGGTAATGTGATCCTCATTAAAACCTGCATCCAAAGACACTAAAACAAAAAAAACACAATGCATATATACAAGATATAGCAACCAAATGCAGCAGCCAAACACAACCAACAAACACATGAAATGCAGCAGTAACAATATACCATAGGTTAGTCCATAAAACACATAATAAACTTAAATAAATCACTATGGCAGCCCTCCTCAAGCTAATGCTTGCTCTTAGGAGGATTTTAACACTAGTTAGTACTAACTTTGGGCTCTAGAAACCCTTATTTCACTGCCATCATTGTGCACTTGACAATAGGTCACAAAACCTTCAATAAGTGCACTCCCCTCAATAAGCTTGGTTCATCAAGCTCATGGCTCTCTTCCAAGCTTAGCCATAGCTCCATGGATGTTTGGAAATCACAGAAAACAACCCATGAGAGCAAGAGAACCCTTACCAAAGTGGGTAGGCTAAAAATCAAGCTTGATCCTTGAAGTATCCAAGAAATAGCTCTAGTTTGCTTCCAATTGCTTCCTTTTGCCTTCAATTTCAATCAATTGCAAGTTTGAAGGTGTGGTGGCTATGGAGGAAGTATGGCTGTGTTCTTGGGCTGGGGGAGGACAAAAATGAGAGTGGGATAAGTGATTTGGCCACTTAAATGGCCTTAAATGAGATTAAGGGCACCAAAACACACTTAACAAGGTTTAACTTGCTTTATGTCATTTTCCTTCTCACTAATTATGGTTTCTTTGTCTTAAACTCATTAGTACACATGTGCCCAATATTTTTGACTAATTATCAAGTCATGGTTGCCTCCCCCATGGTGGGATAACCCCACAATTCCACCCTTTGACTTAAGTCAAAAGCTTGAACACCTTAAGGTTTACACTAGGACGTTTAGGTCCTCATTGCCTTTAGTGTTTCCTTTGTCCAAACTTGTCTTCCATGAGCAATTTGGTCCTCCAATAGCACTTTTGTACCATTCATATCCTTCCCATAACTCTCCAAGTCTCTTTCTTGAGAGTTTTGCAATTGAGTACCCGAATTTCCAAAACCTTACAAAAAGTCCATAGGTTGCTTGAAAAACAAGCATTCCTTGAGGCTTTTTTTGGGGACCAAGTTACCAACTTGGAACACTTTTAAGAAGGTGTTGATCATGTCTTTTACGCCCCACACTTCAATCACTATGGTGAGAATTACACAATATAATGGTTTTTACCCATTACGACACACTTGTAATTCTCCCATTTTGTGAAGTGGTAACATATAGGAGGGAGGCTTCGATCCCTAACCTTTTCCAAAGATCCAATATCCTTTTACCACTTCAATTGAGGTGACGGAGCAATATGTAGGTAGTTAGAAAATTGAAGAGTGGGCTAAAACTTGAAGAATAACGATCTAGAAGAGAGCTATCGTCTCAACCCCACAGATTATTTAGGACATTAAAGTGTCTAAAGTTAGCTTAATTTTGCAACGATATAAGTGCCAATGCTAATAGGTTCTTTTTTACTTTAGGTGGAAAATTCAATATTAGTAGAATTACAAATTGAATTTGTTATTTGCCAAAGGTAAACTGAATGGAATTAGTGATTTTATCGGGGTTGGACAAACAAGAACTGAGCTGCCAAGTTAGAGGGCCTACGTGGATTGAATTATATAGTTTGAGAAGTAAGTCGTCTAGGCTGCAAAGTTTAAGGGCCACAACTGCATTTCCGACCGGTTGAAAGAAAAACAATTCTTATTAAGCTCCGCTTGATTATTGTGGGGGAGGGAGGGGGAAGTTGCAGTAGCATAAGACTTCAAATCTACACAAGAAAGAATTAGCTAAAAGAAAAAGAACAATTTTTTTTTCAATTTTCATTCTAATATAGTTAATTATATATTTTACTACATTTGATTACTGTTTATTTAATGAAAATTCATAATTTGAAGATTCATTTTGTTTAGAAATTAGCTTTTGGGAGCAGAGTTACAATAGGACGAACTTGTTAGCTCCTTCTTCTATCCCATTTTGAATCTATGAAATTTTTGTGGTTCTTTTCCCATTCCATTCCTCAAGCTAAAACAAAAGAAATTTCTTCTTCGATTTTGCTTAGTGCAAGTTTGAATGAATATCAAAAACTTTTTTTACTGATTTATACAATTTTTAGATTTTGTGGAAATAGATTTTCAATAAGAATAGTAAGGTAAATTAAATATTAAAAAAATTTCAGAGAAAAAGAAACAACCAATTCTTTTCAGGATAGCTTAAAAAGAAAATTACTTGTTATCCTTTTAGGAATAGTCAAAGTATTATACCTATGAAGGATGGTAAATAAATACACAAGGATGTGTGCATAAGAAACACCTAACTATTTATTGCTTTCATTCAACCTACTGTTAAAATTTTATATGCATATATCCTTTTATGCTGAGTCATTGAAGAAAAAAAATTAAAAATTAAAACAAAAATTGAAAAATGTGACATTGGCTTCTAGTTCTACCTAGTATATATATTCAAATGGTTAGATACAAAAGAGCCGACAGTGATCTTAGTAAATTAATATAGGCCTCAGTGCATGGGTAGTCCCTCAACTTTGCAAACTTGCACATGTTTGTCCCTTAACGGTCTAAACAGTTATAATCATAGTATTGAAATATCAACTTATTCAACATTTAGAGACAACTAAACCTAATATGTTAAGACATTGTGAGAGTGTTCGAGAGTGACAGGAGGAAGGATTTGATCCCTAGCCTTTGCCAGAGATCTGATATCCTTTTACCACTTCAATTGAGGTGACGGGGCAACATGTAGGTAGTTAGAAAACTGAAGGGTGGGCTAAAATTTGAAGAATAACCATATAGAAGAGAGCTATCGTCTCTACCACACAGATTATTTCATACATTAAAGTGTTAGAAGTTAGCTTAATTTTGCAACGATATAAGCGCCAATGCCAATAGGTTCATTTTTACTTTGGGTGGAAAATTCAATATTAGTAGAATTACAAATTGAATTTGTTATCTGCCGAAGATAAACTGAATGGAATTAGTAATTTTATTGTGGTTGGACAAACATGAACCGAGCCACCAAGTTAGAGGGCCTACGTGGATTGAATTATATAGTTTGAGGAGTAACTCGTCTAGGCTGCAAAGTTTGAGGGCCACAAGTGCATTTGTGACTGGTTGGAAGAAAAACAATTCTTATTAAGCTCGACTTGATTCTTGTGGGGAAGGGGAAGTTGCAGCAGCATACGACTTCGAATCAAGACAAGACAAAATTAGCTAAAAGAAAAAGAACAATGTTTTTCTTTTCCATTTTCATTTTAATATAGTTAATTTTATATTTTACTACATTTGATTACTATTTATTTAATGAAAATTCATAATTTGAATATTCATTTTGTTTAGAAATTTGCTTCTGGGGACAGAGTTACGAGGGGACAAACTTATTAGCTCTTTCTTCTATCCCATTTTGAATCTATGAAATTTTTTTTGTTTTTTTCCCATTTCATTCGCCAAGCTAAAACACAAGTGTGGCAACGTGGGGGTTTTTGGGAATCGCCACCAATCGGTTTCGCCTAGGTCAATTGGACACTTAAAAATGGTCTGCGAGAGTTCGGGGGTTCGGGAGTACGGTTACGTTAAAATAACTCTATTTTCACGCCCAAAATTGGAACCTTAGTTGATTTTAATTTTTGTTTTGCTTGGTTTTGAATAATTTCAGTTAATTTTCAAACCAGAAATTTTAACTGAATCATCCAGATGTAAATTTTTAGATTAATACGAATTTCTAAAATTTTGGTAACTAATTTGTATAATTTTTTTATAACAAATTTTCATATTTCCGAACCATGAATTTTATCGAAACACCCTGATACGGAATTCCATGAAATTTTTAGTTTAATTTTTATTGTATCTTTTAATTAATTATTTAATCCATATCATAAATTCTGTCGAATTATCCGAATATGAAATTTTATCTTGGTATTTAATTTTTATTCATTAAAAAAAAATTAATATTTTCCAAACCATGAATCCTATCGGATCACCCGGATATCAAATTTAATAAAAATTTTAATTTTTAAGTTTATTGTTAACTATTTAATTGATTATTAATTTAATTTAATTTTTATAAATTCTTGCCGAAATATAGTTATTTTTTGGTTTGATGAAAGATTTTTTTAAAAGTAATTTATCTAATCCATTAATCTAAAAATATAAGTTTTTAAAAAAAATGATTTTTGTGGAATCATTTAGTTACGATTTTTTTATTTGTTTAATAAAAGAACAAAAGGTTAAATTTTGTTCTTTAAAATAAATAACAAAGATAAGTCTTCATATTCCAATTAATGTTTAAAATGAAAAAAAATAAAGGACAGGGGCTTGGTTGTAATAAAAAAAATAGATAAGATGGACTTTTGACTAACCATAAAAAATGGCAAATAAGTAAAACAAGGTTAATCATTCACATAAAGAAAAATAAATTGTGGAAAAATAAATAAATAAAAAAAAAGTTGGGCCTTTTGCCATCTACATAAAAGTAGGAGGTATAACCTTCCATAAAAAAATAAAAGTGCATAAAGTACATAATTGCAAAAAAGTAAATAAATAAAGAAAAGTGGGCCTTTTTGCCACCCACATAAAAGTAGGAGGTATAACCTTCCATGAAAAAAGAAAATAAAAGTGCATAAACTAAATAATTACGAAAAAAGTAAATAAATAAAGAAAAGTGAAAATTTTTGTCATCCACGTAAAAGTAGGAGGTATAACCTTCCATAAAAAAAAATAAAAAGTGCATAAAGTAAATAATTGCGGAAAAGTAAATAAATAAAGAAAAGTGGGGCTTTTTGCCATCCACATAAAAGTAGGAGGTATAACCTTCCATAAAAAAAATAAAAAAGTGCATAAAGTAAATAATTGCGGAAAAGTAAATAAATAAAGAAAAGTGGTGTTTTTTTCCATCCACATAAAAGTAGGAGGTATAACCTTCCATATAAAAAAAATAACAAGAAATAGAAAAAAGAAATAAAAAAATAAACACAAAAAGTTGGCTATTACTGGCTTATCTGCAAAAACAAGAAAGTTAGCGACTTTTATGAACAGAATATAAAATCAGAAGCGGTTAAGAAGAGTTATACCAAAAATATGTTGACTGGGTCGGATCCGGGTCGGGTCACGATTTCCTTCGTCTGTGATTTTTCTTCTTTGGCGACGGCGGCGCGACTCGGCAGCGGCGGCTAGGGTGACTCCAGGGAAGGTGGGTATGGTGGCCGGCGACGTGGAAGATGGCTGAGCGACGGCAGGCGATTGACGGCGGACGTTGCGACGGGAAAAGAGAAAGAAGCCGGTGGGCTGGCGGCACGGTGTAGGCTGGGAGTGAAGGAGGCGGGCAGCGGCGCCTAGAGGGGCGATGGCGACGGCGGTCTACCGGCACGACGTGACGACGGAAGGGAGAAAGACAGGATGATGGTGACGGACACGGAAACGGCAGACGAACGGCGACGGGAGGAACGACGGCAAGAAAGTGACGGCGATGGGGAGACGGAGCTGAAAAAGGGAAGACGGTAAGGGATAAACGGGAAGGAAAACGTAAAAGGAGGAAAGTTCAGGATTCTTTTGAGTGAAGGAGGAGAGGCCAGGGACTATTTCTACAATTTTATTTCTTTTTTTAGGAGCTCTAATCTTGATCCTTTTTCTTTCTTTGTCATAGATTTGGACCCCTATTTATAAGGGAAGGAGAATTGATTTCCATTTATTAAAAAAATTCTAAATTCAATTAAAACGTACTTATCTCATAATTTGGTCAAAATAATAGTTTTAGTCTTATTTCTTTTTTTAGGAGCTCTAATCTTGATCCTTTTTCTTTCTTTGTCATAGATTTGGACCCCTATTTATAAGGGGAAGGAGAATTGATTTCCATTTATTAAAAAAATTATAAATTTAATTAAAACGTACTTATCTCATAATTTGGTCAAAATAATAGTTTTAGTCCCTCAGCTTTTGTTGACTACTGATCTGATCCCGCATTTTTCACGAAATAACGGATTGACCGAAATTTGTCTGTTCTGTCAATTTGGCCCAAAACTGTTTGTTTGGCCCAACAATGACGCGAAAAATTACCAAACTTCCCTGGAATTTCCAGATTTCGTCAGATTTCTTCCAAACTTCTCAATTTTGTCATTTTCACCCCAAACTTTTTATTTTTATCAATTTTTTTTAATTTCTTTTATATTTTATACACACATATAGATATATATATATATATTAATATTAACTAACCCTATTAAACAAAATGCCCCCATAAACTATTTAAATTATTTTTTTTTGAATTTTCTTTTTCTTCATCTCTTTTCTTTAATAATAATTAATTAATCAACTTTTTTTTAAATTTTAATTAATTATTATTTTTTAAAAAAAAAAAATCGGACGAAATTGGGTGTCAACAGCTGTCCCCCTTTGCATGCTTCATGGGACATAATGCATGCAAAGCCGTTACCAAATTTTGTCTAACTTAGCTAGGCATTGAGAACCTTCTCGCCGCCTAAACCCAGAGGAGAAAAACCTTTTTCTCCTCATTTTTGAGGTTAAGGAACTTTCCTTAGAACTTCTATGATAGGAACTCTCCTATCGTTGCAGAAAAATTGATTGATTGATTGATTGAGTTTGAGGCTAAGGAAGCTTCATTAAAACCTTTACGATAGGAACTCTCCTATCGTTAAAGAAAAATGGATTGATTGATTGATTGAGTTTGAGGTTAATGAACCTTCATTAGAACCTCTACGATAGGAACTCTCCTATCGTTGAAGAAAAATTAATTGATTGATTGAGTTTGAGGCTAAGGAACCTTCCTTAGAACCTCTACGATAGGAACCTTCCTATCGTTGAAAAAAAATTGATTGATTGAGTTTGAGGCTAAGGAACCTTCCTTAGAACCTCTACGATAGGAACTCTCCTATCGTTGAAGAAAAATTGATTGATTGATTGATTGAGTTTGAGGCTAAGGAACCTTCCTTAGAACCTCTACGATAGGAACGCTCCTATCGTTTGAAGAACAATTGATTGATTGAGTTTGAGGCTAAGGAACATTCCTTAGAACCTCTACGATAGGAACCCTCCTATCGTTTGAAGAAAAATTGATTGATTGATTGATTGAGTTTGAGGCTAAGGAACCTTCCTTAGAACCTCTACGATAGGAACCCTCCTATCGTTGAAGAACAATTGATTGATTGATTGATTGAGTTTGAGGCTAAGGAACCTTCCTTAGAACCTCTACGATAGGAACCTTCCTATCGTTGAAGAAAAATTGATTGATTGATTGATTGAGTTTGAGATTAAGGAACCTTCTTTAGAACCTATACGATAGGAACTCTCCTATCGTTGAAGAAAAATTGATTGATTGATTGATTGAGTTTGAGGCTAAGGAACCTTCTTTAGAACCTCAACGATAGAAACCTTTCTATCGTTGAATAAAAATTGATTGATTGATTCTGAGGTTAAGGGTCCTTCCTTAGAACCTCTATGATAGGAACCTTCCTATCGTTGAAGAAAAATTGATTGATTGATTTTGAGGATAGGAAAGAAAAATTGATTGATTGATTGATTGAGTTTGAGGTTAAGGGTCATTTATTAGAACCTCTACTATAGGAACTCTCCTATCGTTGAAGAAAAATTGATTGATTGATTTTGAGATTAAGGGTCCTTCCTTAGAACCTCTACGATAGGAACCTTCCTATCGTTAAAGAAAAATTGATTGATTGATTTTGAGGTTAAGGGTCCTTCCTTAGAACCTCTACGATATGAACCTTCCTATTGTTGAAGAAAAATTGATTGATTGATTTTGAGGTTAAGGGTTCTTCCTTAGAACCTCTACGATAGGAATCTCTCCTATCGTTGAAGAAAAATTGATTGATTGTGGAGAAAAACCCTTTTCTCCTTTTTAAGTACCTCAAGCAAAATTTGTATAAAGGCAATTGAAGTTGGAATGATTTCTTGGGAAGTGTGAATTTTTATAATAGGCAAGTGCAAAATTTTAAACTTCCATGAAATGAATAAAACTGACAAATTATGTAAGGGAACGGATGTTTGGAATTAATATCCAAGGTTTCATCTAATATTTTCTTTGGAAAATATAGATTCCCTTGTGAGATATGTCATCCAAATAAGGTTGAAGCTTAGCTACCCCAAAATTTCATGACTAGTAGACCTAATAGGATGCGTCTCAAGAGAAAAAATTTACTCCTTACTCAGTCATTCCAAACTAAAGGCTTTGTTCCATGGTTTTAATATCAGCATGAGGAAAATTATCCTACAAGATAAAAAAGAAAGAAATTCCCTGAAACGAAAAATCGAAACACGAAAGAAAATGCTGATAATAAAACTAAAGGACAAGAAGAACAGATCGGATCGCTTCTTCTTCCACAATGCTTCAACAGACCGGGTAAAGGACAATTATGGAACGAAACTGGTCGGGAAAGACTGTCGTGTCCAGTCTATCTGAATCATCGCCGGATCTGGTTCAAGAACAAAAGCTTGCATTTTATCTAGCAATTCTTTAGCAGTTGTTGCGGATATTAGGATTCGTCGTGTCCAGTCTATCTGAATCATCGCCGGATCTGGTTCAAGAACAAAAGCTTGCATTTTATCTAGCAATTCTTTAGCAGTTGTTGCGGATATTAGGATTCGTTGTGCCACTCTTGATATAAAATTCTTCTGCACAGCATAATCCACAAAAGATATCAAACCTGTAAAGAAATTGTTAACATTTAACAACCCAATAGGTTTATTGTGCAAATTAAGTTGGGCCATAGAAGCAATTTGGAAGATTTCTCCCAATGTGCCAAAACCACCTGGTAAAGCGATAAAAACATCAGCATTAAAAAGCATTTGTAACACACGCTCTTGCAATTTTTTAACCACTAATTCTTCTCCAATCGTGCCCCTAGAAACAAGTTTCAAAGGTCCAGGGATAATGCCCAGAACTTGGCTTCCTCCTAGAAATGCTGCTGATGTTACACCTCCCATTAATCCGACACTACCTCCTCCATAGACTAAATGTATTTTTCGCTCAGCTAATACTCTACCCAAATGGTTGGCTGCCTTTAAATACTCTTCATCTTTTCCAGGAAAAGCCCCAGAAAATACACAAATATTTCAAGATTTACGAGTTGAGGTTTTCTCCATTCCTATCCTTAACCTTGTGAGAAATGAAGAAAAGATGATGTATTTATAGAGATAAAAGGATAATGCAATAATCACATCTACAATAGTAGGTACATTATTGTCGGAAGAGAAGGAAGAGTTTCAAAAGTGACAGCTAGCATATACAGTAGCCATGACTATGGCTCACGTCAGAAGTAGGTATATTATTGTCAGAAGAGAATGAAATTTTCCAAAATGACAGCTAGCATGTACAGTATTCGTGACTTTGGTTCACGTCTTCCACTGGTTTTACGTCCAGTAACGGCTTCAATGCCTTTTATGAATCGAGGATTTGCTTCCCCTCCAGTTTTCTTACAAATTGGCAAACAGGGTCATTTAAAGTCAGATTTCCAAGACTGTAACGATCTCGTTCTTTTTTGAAAGTCATCCATAAACCGATAATTTCCCATTGCACTATTCCACAAGAATGCGTTTCAAGAGTCAATAGGATATCATCTAAAGATTCCTTACGCAAGCCATTCTTAATGAATTTTATTCTATCTTCACGATTTCTGGTGATCATCCCTGAAGAACGATATTTAGTATTGCAATTCCATCATCCACATTTATGATAGACGCCTAGCCTCTTTGCTCTTCGCTTTTTGGCATAAGCGCTTTTACCTAAGCCGGGCATACGGGGCATGAATGCACTTGAAACTTCACCAGCCGAACGAACCTTAGCTTCAATTAACCATCGCACATTATCAGGAATGCCTTTGTGCAGAAATACTTTGATTCTTTCACATCTAGCTTGGTAAATCTTTTTAAGAACATTTATTGGGAGGGAAGGAAAATACTTTCGCAGGGCGAAAAAAGAAGAATCCATTGACGAGAAAAGAATTTGAGAGAAGAGAGAAAGAAATCAATTATTGTAGGAAACTGAAATAACCGACTAAGAGAGTCACGGAGTATCGTATCCGCTACTTAACTGGAAAGAAGAACACGCATTTATAATAATGAAAAGGTAACGTGTTTATTATGCTTACAGGAGCAAGTATATTATTGTCAAAAGAAAAGGTAAATTTTCCAAATGACAGCTTATATGTACGGTAATTGTGACTGTGGCTCACATCTTCCGCTGGTTTTACGTCCAGTAACGGCTTTAACGCCTTCTATGAGTCGGGGATTTGCTTCCCATCCAGTTTTCTTACAAACTGGCAAACAGGGTTTTTTAAAGTCAGATTCTCAAGACTGTAACGGTCTCGTTCTTTATGGTAAGTCCTCTATAAATCGACAATTTCACGTTGCACTATTCCACAAGAATGCGTTTCAAGAGTCCCTCGGATATCTTCCAGAGATTCCTTACGCAGACCATTATTAATGAATTTTCTTTTATCTTCACGATTTTTGGAGATGAATCCTAAAGAGCGACATTTAGTATCGCAATTACATCGTCCGCATTTATGACAGACGCCTAGCCTCTTTGCTCTTCGCTTTTTGGCATAAGCGCTTTTACCTACTCCGGGCATACGGGGCATAAATGCATTTGAAACTTCACCAGCCGAACGGACCTTAGCTTCAATTAACCACCGCACATTGTCAGGAATGCCTTTTGTGTATAAAAAATCTGATTCTTTCACATATAGCTTGGTAGATCATTTTAAGAACCTTTATTGGGAGAGAAGAAAAGTACTTTCGTAGGGTGGAAAGAATGGAATCCATTGATGAGAGAAGAATTTGAAAGAAGAGAGGAAGAAATCTGTTATCGTAGGAAACTGAAATAACCGACTATGAGAGCTACAGAGTACCGTATCCGCTACTTAACCAGAAAGAAGAACACACATTTATAGCGATAAAAGGATAACGTGTTAATTACGCTTACAGGAGCAAGTACATTATTGTCAAAAGAAAAAGTAAATTTTCCAAATATGACAAATTGTATGTACAGTGATTGTGATTGTGGCTCACATCTTCCACTGGTTTTACGTCCAGTAACGGCTTCAACACCTTCTATGAGTCGGGGATTTGCTTCCCATCCAGTTTTCTTACAAACTAGCAAACATGGTCTTTTAAAGTCAGATTCCCGGGATTATAACACTCTCGTTCTTCATGAAAAATACTTCATAAACCAAGAAGTTCATGTTGCATTGATCCACAAGAATGCGTCTCAAGAGTCAATCGGATATCATCCAACGAATCCTTACTCAGGCCATTCTTGATGAATCGTATTTTATCTTCTCGATTATCGGAGATTATTCCTAAAGAACGACATTTAGTATTACAAGTCCATCGACCACATTTATGACAAACTTGTAACCTTTTCGCTCTTCGCTTTTTGGAATAAGAGCTTTTGCCTATGCCAGGCATGTGAGACACAAATGTATTTGGGAATTCACCTGCCAGACGAACCTTAGCTTCAATTAACCACCGCACATCTTCAGGGATTCCTTTGTGCATTAAAACTCTTAATCGTTCACAGCGAACTCGGTAAATCTTTTTAAGAATGTTTATTGGGAGAGAAGGAAAGTATTTTCGTAAGGCAGAAAGAGTAGGATCCATTTTCTAGAAGGAAATAAAAGAAAGAAGGGAGGAAGGAATCAGTTATTATGGGCCACTGAGACAACCGACTTAAGAGTCACGGAGTACCGTATCCGCCATTTAACCGGAAAGATGGATTCTATTTTTTTTGACAATATTTTGACGTTATAGATATCTGTTATATTTGATATTCCATCGATCCTGTCTTTATGGGTGTAGCCTCGATTATTGAATCCATTGCCAGCTTTTGACAAGTTGTCAACGACAATATTTCTTGACGTATACCTTATCCATGACCATGGCTATCTCTTATCTTTGAAATTCTACTGAGCTGACATCAATCCTGTCCTTATGGGTATAGCCTCGATTATCGAATCGATTGCCAGGCTTTTGACAAATTATCTACCTTATCCTTGACCATAATGTTGAGTTCTTGACACGGCTTGGTCCAGCATAGTAGCTGTGCGTCCAATGATAGACTGGAATGAGCTGATGACGTTGAAGTATCAACTTATATTACTGTAATCGTGCCGCGGATATGCTTTCCATTTGATCCCTGTTATGCAAAGGCCATGCATGCATGATGTGAAATGCATGAATGCAGAGTATGTGTAACTGATGGCTTTTTTTTTTTTTGTTTTATTTTGTTTTGTTTTGTTTTTTTGTGGATCTACTTCTTCATGTCTTTGCTTTACTGGATCCTTTTTGTGATTGCCTTCTCGGACCACCATTGAATTTCTTTATGCTTCTCATCTCTTGAATTTTGGCCTTAACTTCCTTAACGTTCGTCCGCCTCATACTTTATGCCTATCTGGATAGTTGTCCCTGTTGAAATATTCGTGAGTATGATTCCTTCTTGTTGACATGATCATGCTCCTATTTTCATTTGCAAGACTTCTGAAGTGATCATCTAGGCAACTACCAAGGCTATCTCCCGAAGATTTGTTACTCCTTTTTCCCTGTTAGCCAATGTTTTGTGCTGTTCGCAAAGCAGGACCTCGATCTTACCTGTTTTAATTCATAAATCTTATCAAAGTAATCTACGGTCTTTGCTTTTTCTGAGTTTTAATTATTACTATCCTTCCTACAAAGTCACAATTTATTGCATAATTGAAGCCAGCAAGAGCGTGAGATTTGGAGAAAAAACTAGAGAGAATTGGCTTTTTATTTATAAGTAAAGGGGATATAAAAGTTGAAGGGTAAATTGCATGCACTACCCCTAACCTTTAATTATTGTTCCTGTTTTAACCCTAACCTTCACTTTGTTCGTAGCGTATCCCTAACGTGGTTCAAACGTTCCATTTTGGACCTTTTTGTGACGGAAGTCGTTATTTCACACGGAAAAAGACACGTTAGCATAGTATTGTTGGGAAAAATCCTAATTTTGACCCCCAAAAATCTTCCTTTTAATAAATAATCCTTAAAACTTTAAAACCCCATTCACCCGCCACCATTCACCTGTCTCCGCTGTTGCTCACCCTCACTCACCGCCATTCACCCCTCTCCAGCATCCCCCGCCTGCGAGTCCGCTTGCGATTCCTCTCCAAAAATACTGCATTCTTATTCCAAATCGAAAAAATCAAGCCAAAACAAAATCAAGATATGCAAATCCATCGTCTATGTCCTTCGATTCTCTTTTTCCTATTCATCATCCCTGTTTCGCGAATCGAATTTCGCTCCTTAGTTTCGCGTGCTCGGCTCTTACTCCAATTTCGCTCAGCCCTACTCCGAGCTCGTCGCCGCCACTCGTGCTTATGACACCACCGTCTTCTACTCCAAGACCCTTCCGCCCACGTCAACTCACCAGAACTTATTTGGACGATCTCCGTTCTCCAGTGTCAGGCTAGGGTTGACGCCTCGCGAGCAGAGTTGCAGGCCTTGGGATGTCAAGGCATTGACAACGGACAATCAATTTTATTGCTTTTCTACACTTAATATTCATCTGTGATATTGTTATGATAGATCTATCACAAATACGGAACTTCAAAATTAACATACTCAATCACGCCTTTGGTCTAGAGAGGGTTCCGTTTGAGAAGAAGAATGTTGATTGGATGATCTAGATAAGGGAGGGGTTGGAGGGGAAAGAGGGGGATTGGGAGAATGAGGATTGGCAGACATCTAGATAGTGGGTGGATTTGCAGGCAAGGGTGATCTGGGGGGAGGGAGAGGTTGAGAAGGAAGGTAAGGGGTTTGATAAGTGGTGATTGATGAAGAGGATCAGAGAGAGGGAGGCAGCGGCAAGCAAATCACTGGGCTTTGGAGATTGACGAGCAAAGGAAACACCATGGAAGGTGGTCTTGGCACCAAAAGGGAGGCAGTCGATGACAGGTACGGTGATGGAAAAATGAGGTTTGGGTGTTGATCATGATGGCAACTAGCATGGTCGGGTTAGATAAAAGGGGTGAATGGCGGCAGGTGAGGGTGAGCGACAGCGGAGACATGAATGGTGGCGGGTAAGCGAGGTTTTAAAGTTTTAAGGATTATTTGTTAAAAGGAAGATATTTAGGGGTTAAAATTAGGAGTTTCCCCAACAATAATATGCTAACGTGTCTTTTTCCGTGTGAAATAACGACTTCCGTCACAAGAAGATCCAAAATGGAACATTTTAACCACGTTAGGGATACGCTACGAACAAAGTGAAGGTTAGGGTTAAAACAGGAACAATAATTAAAGGTTAGGGGTAGCGCATGCAATTTACCCAAAAGTTGAATGTGAGATTCGAAGAAAAGCTAAAGAGAATTGGCTTTTCATTTATGAGTAAGAGAATATAAAAGTCATGGGTACAGATGAAAAACAATGAAAGTCTGAGAGAAGAACGCTCTCTTTGACAACTTTGATCAAATAAGCTCTAGCAACCCTGTATCAACTTCTTCCCTTCTGTCCGAAAACTTCATCATCATGCAAAGTATTTCTTTACTGAATCTGAATATACTGGCTTTGGTAGCTCTCGTCCATCCATTTCTGTCAGAATTAGAGCCCCTCCTGAAAAGGCTTTCTTCACAACATATGGCCCATTATAGTTTGGGGTCAATTTTCCTCTAGAATCATGCTAAATGGGTAGAATTTTCTTGAACACTATGTCACCCTCATGAAATTGCCGTGGACGAACCTTTCTATTGTAAGTGCGAATCATCCTCCTTTGATAAAGTTGGCCATGGCAGAGGGCCGTCATTCTTCTTTCATCAATTAGGTTTAATTGCTCATATCTAGCCTTCACCCATTCTGCTTCCTTCAATTGGGTATCCATTAGTACTCTTAATGAAGGAATCTCAACTTCAATGGGCAATACGGCCTCCATACCATATACCAGAGAAAAAGGTGTTGCACCAGTAAAAGTACGGGTAGAAGTTCAGTAAGCATGTAGTGCGAAAGGTAACATCTCATGCCAGTCCTTGTAAGTGACAGTCATTTTTTCAGTAATTCTCTTCAAATTTTTATTGGCTGCTACTACTGTGCCATTCATCATCGGTCGATAAGGTGCTGAATTGAGATGCTTCATCTTGAACTGTTGGCACAAAGTCTGCATCATTGCATTATTCAAGTTCATGGCATTGTCTGAGATGATACATTCTGGCAACATATAGCGACAAATGATCTCTTTTTTAATGAACCGGCATACCACCTTTTGAGTTACATTTGCATAAGACACATCTTCTACCCATTTGGTGAAGTAGTCTATTGCCACTAGAATGAATTTGTGACCATTAGAAGCTTTGGGGGTAATTGCTCCAATGACATGAATTCCCCACATAGCAAAAGGCCAAGGTATTGCTGTTACATTAAGAGGGGCAGGTGGAGCCTGGATCGTGTTGGCATATATCTGGCACTTATGACATTTTCTTACATGTTTGATGCAATCACTTTCTAATGTGAGCCAATAGTAGCCCGCCCTCATTATTTGTCTTGCCATGGTATGACCACTAGTGTGTGCTCCACACATTCCAGTATGAACTTCTTCTATGATTTTTCGTGCTTCATGACCATCTACACAGCGAAGTAGCATTGAGTTTGGGGTTTTCTTATAAAGTATGTCTAGGTTTAAAAGAAAACCCATTGACAATCTTCGTAAAATTTTCTTGTCATTTTCTGATGCTTCTGGTGGATATACTCGTTCTTGGAGGTATTTTTTGATATCATGATACCAAGGTTCCCCATCCAATTCTTCCTCCACGCTCGTGCAATAAGCCGGGGAATCTAGTATTTTCATTTCAAAAACAGGAGTATGCTCAGGGTCGCTCATTTTGTACATGGCAGCTAAAGTAGCTAAGGCGTCCGGAATTTGATTATCTTTCCTTGGAAGATGATGGAAGCTTATACTGTTAAATTTTCCTGCCAAGTCTAGTATGAGCTTTTGGTAATGGATCAATTTTGAATCCCTTGTCCCCCATTCTCCATTTATTTGATATATGACCAATGCGAAATCCCCATAAACTCGGAGATTTCATACCTTCAATCCCAGTGCCATTTGGAGTCCCATAGCACATGCCTCATATTCTACTATATTGTTGGTACAAGGAAATGTAACTTTCGCTGTAAAGGGGTACTGATCTCCACTTGAAGCGATAAGTATAGCTCAAATCCCTTGTCCTAAAGCATTAAATGCTCCATCAAATGCCATTTTCCATGTTTCATTATCTTCAGAGACTTCCTGTTCTATCGTCATTATATCTCCATCAGGAAAGTCCATTCTCATCTGCTCATAATCATCCAATGCTCTATCAGCCAGATATTCAGCAATCGCACTCCCTTTTACAGCCTTCCGGGTGACATACTGTATGTCGTATTTAGACAACAGCATTTGCCATTTTGCGATCCTTCCTGATAAAGCAGGTTTCTCAAAGATATACTTGATGGGATCAGTCTTCGAGATCAGCAATGTGGTATTGTTGAGCATGTAGTGAAATAGTCGGTTTGCTACCTATGCAAGGGCACAACAAGACTTTTCTATGACTGAGTATTTTACTTCATATGTGGTAAGCTTCTTGCTCAAGTAGTAAATTGCATGCTCTTTCTTGCCTGTCTCGTCGCGTTGACCCAATACAGATCCTAATGAAGAATCCTGTATTAATAAGTATAGAATCAATGGTTCTTCAGATCGAGGTGGTACCAAGACTAGTGCATTTGATAGGTATTGCTTGATTTTCTCAAATGCCTCTTAGCATTCGTTATTTCACTTGATCGGATTGTTCTTCTTTAGTGATTTGAAAAGAGGATCACACTTGGACGGCAATTGTGATATGAACCTTGCTATGAAGTTGATTCTACCCAGAAAACTTCTTACTTGTTTTGGAGTCTACGGGGGTTGCATTTCTTGTATCGCCCTGACTTTACTTCGGTCAACTCGAATCCCATCTTTGCTTATCATGAAACACAATAACTTTCCTGAAGAGGCTCCAAAAGTATATTTGGCAGGATTCAGTTTTAGTTGATACTTGTGAAGCTTATCGAATAGTTTTCTTAGCACTTTTAGATGCCCCCTAGCGGTGAAAGTCTTGGCGATCATGTCATCTACATATACTTCAATTTCTTTATGCATCATGTCATGGAATAAGGCGACCATGGCTTTTTGATATGTAGCACCAGCATTCTTTAACCCAAAAGGCATCACCTTATAGTAGAAGGTACCCCAAAGGGTAACAAAAGCTTTTTTTATTATATCATCTGGATCGAGTTTGATTTGCTTGTACCTAGAAAATCCATCCATGAAGGAAAAGTAGGAGTTTCCCGCAGTATTATCCACTAGCGTATCAATGTGAGGAAGTGGGAAATTATCTTTAGGGCTGGCCTCGTTCAAAGGTCGATAGTCCTGACAAACTCTTAGTTTCCCACTCTCTTTCTTTTCAACTGGAACTATGTTGACGACCCATTCTGTATATTTAGCGACTCTAAGAAATCCTGCGTCCCATAGCTTTCGAATCTCATCTTTTACTCTCAAGATCAGATCCGGTTTTAATCTTCGCAACTTCTGTCTGACGGGCTTCACCCTAGGCTTCAATGGTATTTTGTGTAGCACTATGTCTGAGCTTAAGCCGGGCATATCTTGATATGACCAAGCAAATACGTCCACATATTCCCTCGATAAGTGGATTAGTTCTTCTTTCTTTTCAGGAGGAAATAGAGTACCAATCTTGACTTCTTTTACATCCTAATTGTCTCCCAAGTTGAATGTCTCAGTCAATTCCTGACTTGTTGCTCTTCCTTTTTCATCTTGCTCGATCATTTTTAATAACTCAGGAGATATCTGAATATCTTCGTCATCCAAGTCAGCAGTGTTTACAAGATTATCAAAGTTCATTCTTTTATTGTCATCAAAGAAAGTTTCAGGTCTGCATTAGCCAGAGAGAAAAGAAAGAAAAGAAAATGGCGAGAATGAGATGGATGCAAATTGGTACTTTATTTATAGTGTGCATAAATAACAACTTTATTGGAATGAAAAGTAATAACTAAAATGTTCATTTAAGCAAAGACTACACCCTATTGATTGAACCTTTCTTTATGAGGTTTTTACTATTAAATTACTTTGAAAAGCTCTCGATTACAACAGGCAGTTCTATTGCCTCCCAATTGTTCAGCACATCCCATGGGCTATAGGGTTGAATGAGCTCCTCATTTTCAGGTGAATAACTGATTATTGCCTGAATCGAAAGACTTTCAAAAGACTTGTTGATGTTGATGGTCAGTGCGCCTTCCTTGTCATTTTTTGGAATCAAGCCACCACTTACGAATGTTTCAGTGATGTCAGGGATATCCAGATTTCTTTCCTCTAGAGGATGCCTTTTTAGTCGTGCAATCCTCTTTTCTTTCTTTTCAGCCATCGTTTTTATTTTATCTTGCCTTGTCGGTGTAAAACCTAGGCCGTATTTCCCTTCGTTTGTAGAGATTTTCAATGGCTCTGGGATCCCTTGCAAGTTTTGTCCAAGACCTAACCCCGGTGAGTATCCTCTTTTCATCATAAGTTTGGCAACCACGTGACTTGTTTTGGAAATGGTAGGCACGGGTTCTTCTCCATATTCACCAACATAGGTAGCATTAACAATTTCAAAAGACCTGAAAGAGCAATCAGGCACATCTTCATTGACCTCGACATATTGAGCATCCGCAGGTTTAGATAGCAAAATGTCTTCTTCAGCAAAGACTGTGATTAATTTTCCTTCGATGATGAATGTCATTTTTTGGTGTAATGAAGAAGGAATCGCCCCGGCCATATGGATCCATGGTCTTCCCAACAGACAAGTATAGGATGGGTTAATGTCTATAACTTGGAATGTGATATTGAAGACACAGGGGCCAATGCCCATCGGTAGTTCTATTTCTCCGACATCTCTTCTCGTTCCATCAAACGCTTGAACGATGATATGACTGTTGTTGAGGTATGATGGGTCTATACCAAGCTTGTGTAAGGTCTCAAGTGGCATTACATTTAGAGCTAACCCATTATCGATAAGAACTCTAACCATAATTCGATCTTTGTACTTAATCGAAATATGTAGAGCCTTAGAGTGATCTCTTCCTTTTGGTGGTATCTCATCATCAGTGAATGTGATGAGATTCTGAGCCGTGATGTTCTTGACAAAGTGGTCAAAATTATTCACGGAAATATCTTGCTCAACATAGGCCTTATTCAAGACTTTAATGAGAGTTTCTCGATGAGCGTCAGAACTTAAGAGTAGTGAGAGTATGGAAATCTTTGCTGGCAGGCAATTTAACTGCTCCAAGATGCTATACTCACTTTTCTTTATGAGTTTAAGAAACTTACTAGCTTGTTCATCTGTTACCGCTCGAGGCACCCCTTGCTCTTCTGATGTATTTGTGCCAATAGGCCCGTTTGTTGGATCTGTGATATTCTTATTTTGTTGGAGCTTGTTCATTTGCTCCAGAGAATAACATCAACCACTTCTAGTCATTCTCCCAACCTCTAACGCAGTTGATGTAATGTTGGAAGTGTAATCATACCTCCATGGAATAGCCTTATCTGATTTGTAGGGGAATGGAGTCGGGACTTGAATTCTTAAAGGCTTAACAGTAGGTTTTGAAATTTGTATGACTAATGGTCTTGGCATAACATTGACTTCCTGTTCTTTAATGATTACATTTACATCAACATCTTTATTTGACATACAAATGATGAGTTGGGATGAGTCTATGAGTCTTTGTAGATTCTCACGGAATTCTGAGCATTCCTGAATAGAATGACCTTTACTGTCATGAAAATCACACCATTCTTCACCTTTGATTTCTCTGTGTCCAAGAGAAGGCTTTCCGATGATGACCCCTTCTTTCACAAGGCATGAGTATACATGCTTAAGAGGGGTTGTAATGTCATTGACTGACTTCTTTATTAGTTGGTGTTCCTCTATCATATTGACTAGTTTAGCTTGATAAGGCGACAATGGGTTGTGAGTGACATTTGGTTCATCGGAAAAGTCCAACCACTTTGACTCGATTAATTGTTGGACTATGCGTTTCAATGCTAGGCAATTTTCTAGGCCATGACCCGCAACGCCATCATGATATGGGCAAGTTATGTTGGGGTCATACCACCTTGGTTATGGGGGTTCTATTGGCCTTGTAGGAATTGGGCTTATCTTTCGATGAGCTTTGGATACAACTCAGTGTAAGCTATAGGAATTGGCGCAAAGACTTCTCTTGGTCTTTGTGCGGGTACTGGAGGGGTCGGAACAGGTGGCCGCAATTGATTAGGCCTGTTAAGAGGATAATTGTTGGGCCTATTGGTAGAATAGGATAGGCGAGGCCCAGTAGCCACAGTACCCACGAGGGGAATCCCTCTTCCGCGTCCTATTTGTTGTACTTCCTCATCATTTCTTCTAGATGGTCATCCTCTTTTCATGGCATCATTAAAGGACTCAGTGATCTTCCTGGTTCTAATTCCGTGCTCAATTATTTCTCTAGACATGACAATATCTGAGAAATTGGTTGCCGAATTGCCAATAAGTTTGTCGTAGTATGGGTACTTTAGTGTTTGGACAAATAAAGTAACCATTTCTCTTTCCATCATGGGTGGCTGAACTTGTGCGGCTAAGTCCCTCCACCTTTGAGCGTACTCCTTGAAGGTTTCTTGCTTTTTCTTCTTTATATTCTGGAGAGTTTGGCGATCCGAGGCCAGGTCCATAACATGTTTGTAGTTGTTGATGAAAGCCTGAATAAGGTCATTCCATGTTTTAATGTTTTTTGGACCTTGACTTAGATACCATTGTAGTGTTGACTTTGTGAGACTTTCTTGAAAAAGTGCTATCCACACCTTCTCGTCTTTTGTGAGTGGTTGTATCTTCCTTAGAAACAGTGTAATGTGAGTAATGGGGCAACTTGTTCCATCATATTTCACAAAGTCTGGCACCTTAAAGTCCAAGGGAATTACAACATCAGGCACTGAGTAGAGATCATCTACCGAGAGAGATCCAAATATAGTGCCACCTTCAATGGCTCGAAGCCTCCTCTTTATTTTCTCGAGCTTTTGAGATTCCTCTTCTTCCTTTGATAGTGTCTTCTTCTCTTCGTAAGCAGTATTTTGTTTCAGGTGAATGCTAGCGGACGGACCTAATTCCTGAAACGGATTTTCCTGAACTGAGATCCGTTGTGGGGTGAATCCCGGAGGATAAGTGGGATCTTGTGGCTCTTTAACGGGGACTTGGATTGCTTTCCCCTTAATTAGCTTCATTAATTATTTCATTTGGTCGGCCATGCTTTCTATTTTGGACTTAATATTTGTGAGACATCTTTCGGTTTGCTTTGCCATTAATCTTGTTTGGAGCCGAGTTGGATATTGGTGTTGAGGTCCAATTTTACCTTTTTAAAGTAAGATTCATTTTATTAGACTTTACATGTATATGATTGATGTAATGCATGCATGCAATGAATGTTGTAGGTACCCGGTGAAAGAAGGACTACGATGGAAATTCTTGATTACAATATCAAGACAATTGTTTCAACTGCTTTTATTAAATAGAATTTATCAAAAGAAAAGGCCCAATGTACAATATTGTTTTCTAGCCTTAGTAATGAACTTCATCATTTTTTGAATGGTTAATGATGAAGTAGGGCAACTCAGTTCTTCCAATTCTCTAGCTTCTTCACTCATTTGTTGAGCTTGCTGAGTGACTTTCCTGACTTCAGCCAAAAACGCTTCCACTTGATGCTGAGAAAGTGTGTATTGATCTTCCCAGTATCTTGCTCTCATCTCTTTGATCAGTTTCTTCGATTAATTGAGAGATGATTCGTTTCTGACATTCAACTTTTTCTTCGAGGCGTTGTGTTTTATGACTGAACTGTTGTATATCGATAAGCATTCTTTTGTTCTTCTCTTTTTCTTCCACTAACTTTTTCTCGAGTTCTCTTTTTGCCCACTTTCTAGGAGTATTTTTGGGCAGCACTATTCCTTCCTTTCGATTGTTTCTCCATTCACAGTAGGCAGTGGGAGAAAGAATAGGGCCAGACTTTAATATAAATAACATTTTCCATGCAATTGAAATACCCATTGCAAATTTGTTCGTCATTGGATCTTCGTGTGAGAATTCCAATTTACTTAGATTGTGAGTCATGGGTATAAATTGTATGGACCCAAATTGCTTCCGTACTTGGGCCGGGGCATAACTTGTTCTTTTCCATATACCCAGAAGAGGAACCCATGGGCAACTGCCACAACGATAGATGATACGGGTGGAGGTGGATCAGGGGGCTCTCCATTCAATTTGCAACTCATTGATGTTCTTAAAATAGTCGATCCATCCTTTCTTACTGTCATGATGAATGGATTCACTTTTCAAGAGGGCTTTAATTGGAATGAAGTTTTTTGAAAAGCGATTCCTAAAATTTTGTTTGTCACAGGGAAGGTCGCTTTTGATCCCTATGTCGAGGAGGTGAAAACATCCAATGAATTTGCCCCTGCTCTGACGACAAAAATTCAATGACCTAATGGTTTCACAAAGAATGGCTGAAGTTGGATTCACTTGAGTCTTGCAGATTTGCTCGAATAGTGAGATGACTTCTCCCTCAATGAATCCAATGATCCTAGGAAAGATTACCAAGCCATATATTGCCAAAGCAAAAACCTTATGTGTTTGGTCCTTTTGTGGGAGAGTGTGGATCAATTGCTTTATGTCATTCCAGCTGATGAATCTACGATACCCCTTTGTCAAGAATTTGGATTGAAGAGCGGAAGCTGGCATATCCAATAGTTTAGCCAAGGCCCGATGAAGCTCAATTCTCCTATCATGATGGTAAGTCTCCATTGGTTAATCAGACGGCCAACCCAGGAGGTTATTGTATTCCTCTATAGTCGGAACAAGATCCATCTTGTTGAAGGAGAAACACCGATAATATGGATCCTAGTACTGTATCAGAGCACAGATGAGTGATGTATCAACCATCTTGTTGAAGGAGAAACACCGATAATATGGATCCTAGTACTGTATCAGAGCACAGATGAGTGATGTATCAACGGTGATTTTTAGCAAGCGAGCGACATGGCCATATGCCGATGTGAATGCTTCCCGATCCATGGAGCTCCAACTATTCCATACTCGTAATAGTTTGGTTACGTGGTTCTGATCTATATGAACCGATACTTGATCCTTAAGTTGTACATGACAATGTGGTGTCAGAGAATCTCCATGAAGCTTTTGGGCCATTTCGGAGAATTCCATAGCTTCCGGTTGAGTTTCCACTATTGTAGCATTCCAAGATTCATCAACAGCCGTGGGAAGGTATTCGAAAATGTCCATGATAGTAATTCCTTCACCGAGTACTTATCCTAATGAATGATATGAATATGCCGGAAAAATGAGCAAGGAAAAATGGAGTCAGCAAAAAGTAATACACAGAATCATAAATTTAGCCATATAAGCAAATGGATAAAAAAAATCATGCCTATGGTGATTGGAACCAAGACATAGGAGTTCTTATGATTGGTTCTATAGTAGGGTGGAGAATTCTATATGCGTAAGGTGGTTTATCAAAAAGGCTGCGGGTAGTTCCCGAATCCCATCACTAAATTATAGTGACAGCCTAATTCCTTACCCACGAGGGTTTATGTAAAGAAAGGATTAATTCGGGTCGTAGCTTTTCGTGGGCCTATGCAGAGACTATCCGTCTCAGGAGACAATACACTACTTCGCTACTTGAAACCGGTGAAGGTTTGGAGACCATGGTCTCACAAGGACAACAACACCAATTCCGCTTTAAAAGAACGTGGTCGAATTAGGAAACTCGGGTATAAAGCTTTATGTCGTGAATGCATAATGCATGTTTACAATAAGTAAATATAGCACATGAATCCACATAAAAATAAGCAAAGCAGCACAAAACAAATCAACTTTTAGGCTTGACTCACTAACTAGGATTCCCCAGTGGAGTCGCCAAGCTGTGGCAATGTGGGGGTTTTTGGGAGTCGCCACTAATCAGTTTCGCCTAGGTCGATTGGACACCTAAAAAATGGCCTGTAAGAGTTTGGGGGTTCGGGAGTACGGTTACGTTAAAATAACTCTATTTTAATGCCCAAAATTGGTACCTTAGTTGATTTTAATTTTATTTTGCTTGCTTTTGAATAATTTCAGTTAATTTTCAAACCAGAAATATTAACTGAATCATCCAGATGTAATTTTTTAGATTAATGCGGACTTTTTTAAAAATTTTGATAATTAATTTGTAAAATTTTTTGATAATAAATTTGATATTTCCGAACCATGAATTCTATCGAATCACCTGGATACAGAATTTCATTAAATTTAATTTAATTTTTATTGTATCTTTAAAATTAATTATTTAATCCATATCATAAATTCTGTCGAATTATCCGAATATGGATTTTTATCTTGATATTTAATTTTTATTCATTTTTATTAAAAATTTTGATAATTTCCAAACCATGAGATCACCTGGATATGGAACTTAATAAAAATCTTAATTTTTAATTATTTAATTAATTATTTAGTTAATTGTTAATTAATTAATTTTTTTTGTCATAAATTTTACCAAATATGGATTTTTAATGATCTTAATATTAATTTCCTTATTATTATTATTACTTTTAAAATTTTTATTTTTTTCTTTTCATTCTCTTTTTTTTTTGTTTGATGAGAGATTTTTTAAAGTAATTATCTGATCCATAGATTTAAAAAAAATACTTAAAAATTTGATTTTTGTGGAATCGTCCGGTTATGATTTTTTTTATATCTAAAAAAAAGGAAATTATTTTGATAAAAGGAATAAAAGGTTAGATTTTATTATAAATGAAAGAAAAGTCTTAGAATTCCAATTAATGTTTAAAAAGATAAAGGAAAATAAAGGACGGGGGGCTTGGTTGTAATAAAAAAAAGATAAGATGGACTTTTTGACTAGCCATAAAAGGATGGTAAATAAGTAAAACAAGATTAATCATTCACATAAAGAAAAATAAATTGTGGAAAAGTAAATAAATAAATAAATAAATAAATAAATAAAAACTGGGGCTTTTTGCCATCCACATAAAAGTAGGAGGTATAACCTTCCATAAAAAAATAAAAGTGCATAAAGTAAATAATTGCGGAAAAAGTAAATAAATAAAGAAAAGTGGGGCCTTTTGCCATCCACATAAAAGTAGGAGGTATAACCTTTCACAAAAAAAAATAAAAGTGCATAAAGTAAATAATTGCGGAAAAGTAAATAAATAAAGAAAAGTGAGGGTTTTTTGTCATCCACATAAAAGTAGGAGGTATAACCTTCCATAAAAAAATAAAAATGCATAAAGTAAATAATTGCGGAAAATTAAATAAAATAAAGAAAAGTGGGCATTTTTCTTTTGTCATCCATATAAAAGTAGGAGGTATAACCTTCCATAAAAAAAATCAAAGTGCATAAAGTAAATAATTGCGGAAAAGTAAATAAATAAAGAAAAGTGGGGCTTTTTGCCATCCACATAAAAGTAGGAGGTATAACCTTCCATATAAAAAAAATAATAAGAAATGGAAAAAGAAATAAAAAAAATAAACACCAAAAGTTGGCTGTTAATGGCTTATCTGCAAGAAAAAGAAAGTTAGCGAATTTTATGAACAGAATATAAAATTAGAAGGACTAAAGAAGAACTATACCTAAAATATGTTGACTGGGCCGGATCCGGGTCGGGACACGCTTCCAGAAATGGGTCTCGCTTTGATTCACCGTTCTCTGGCGACGATAGAGGGGAAAAGGGCAACTGGGCTTGGACAATGGTGACGAAGACGAGACGACGGCGCGATGGAGGTGTGGAGGCCGGGAGGGTAGACGACTAGCGGAGGGAACAGACGGGGGCGATGGAGACGCAACGGGGAGGAGAGAAGGCGAGCTGGAAGGGAGACGGTGATGGTGTCGGGCAAGGGAGAAGACGACGGTGGAGCGGCGGCAATCAGCACGGAGGGCGACGGTGACGGCGACGGCGACGGATGGGGTGACGGCTACGGCAGAAGGGAGACGGCGACGGAACGTAAAAGCTGAAGGAAATTGTTGGATGGCAAACGAAGGGTGACGGCGGCACAAGGGGAAAGTTCAGGTTTTCTGGGAAGAGGGAGGAAAGGTCAGGGACTAAAGCTACAGTTTTTCCCCTTTTAGATGAAGAGCTCCAATCTTGATTTTTTTTTTCTTCGCATCTTTGGACCCCTATTTATAGGGGAAGGAGGATTGATTTCCATTGATTAAAAAAATTTGAAGTTTAATTAAAAACAGACTTATCTCATAATTTGGTAAAAATGACAGTTTTAGTCCTTCAGGTTCCTTTGACTACTGGTCTGGTCCCAGATTTTTCACGAAATTACTGATTGGCCCAAACTTGTCAGTTCTGTCAATTTGGCCCACAACTGTTTGTTTGGCCCAAAAATGACGTGAAAATTACCAAATTTCCCTGAAATTCCCAGATTTTGTCAAATTCTTCCCAAACTTCTCATTTTTGTCAGATTTACCCCAAACTTCTTATATTTGTCAATTCAATTTTTTTTTTAAAGTTTTCATTTATATTTTATACACACATATAGATATATATATATATATATATATTAATTTTAACTAACCCTATAAAACAAAATGCCCCCATAAACTATTTAAATTAATTTTTTTTTGAATTTTCTTTTTTCTTCATCTCTTTTCTTTAATAATAATTAATTAATCAACTTTTTTTTTAATTTTAATTTATTATTATTTTTTTAATAAAAAAAAAGTCGAACGAAATTGGGTGTTAACACTAACTTAATTCAAAATAACTTATTTTTATTTGTATATCTTCTTTTGCTTAGATTCAATTCAGTTTCAAAGCTATTTTTTTTAGGGAAATATGAAATTTATATTACTGCAAATTCAAAGCAGCTGCAAGCCAAGCTGGGAACATCCATCCCCGAGAAGGTCTTCCTACCACATGGAGGCTCTTTGAAGCAAGAGAATGGGCAACACCATTCACTACTCAACTAATAAAAGAAAAAGAGCAAACATCAAAGAAAACAAATGTCGTGATTTCATCTATCAATACCCTAAAATAAAGCAAAGATGGAGAAAACTCACGTTGATCTAAAAAATAATCTGCAACGATCCGATTCAAGAATGAATAGTTTAAAAATAGTCTTAAATTTATCTTTAGCCTTTATTTTTAGCTGGCGATAACCAGACATCAAATCAATTTTAGAAAAGACTTGTGCACCCTACAACTAATCAAACAAATCATCGATACAAAACAACAGATACTTGTTCTTAACAGTTACTGTGTTCAATTTATGGCAATCGATGCAAAGTCTCAGGCTTCTATCTTTCTTTTTCATGAGCAAAATAGGAGCACTCGATGGTGAAATATTAGGGTAACTGTACCCTTTATCAAGCAACTCTTGTAGCTGTACGCCTATATCTTTAACTCTTTCATCTTTGCAGGTACCATCCCGCTCAATTCATTTGAAAACCTACATTATATAATAATTCATTGAAAATATAATTTTTATAAGGAAAAATTACTAAAACTATCTAAGGTTTAGTCAAACATACACTTTTGTCCTCACTATTTTAGATACCTACGCTTACCCCATTCAAAATTAACACCGTAATTTACCGTTATGAGAAAACAAAAAATGCTTAACTTTGCCCACCTAGTTAGAACATTGCCCCCCCAACTTATCAACTAGATTCATCTCCTTCATATAACGATTCATGATCACCCCAGATCCAACTTTGCCCCATTTTTCTGTCCACTTCTCATTCCTGTCTTCAACTTTGCACTTACTTTTATGGGTTTCTTCTCAGCTATTGGCCGTTCATGGAGGGCCACAACCAATCTGATTATGATGAAGAAAAGAGATGCAAGACCGATGCTGACCCCGATTTCACAGGCTCCATTATCATCTCTCAGAAGACGAAGACATTGATTTGATGATCAACGATTACTATGGCTCGAATGACTTTGATTTCGAGGGCCTGATGCCACCATGGAGTATCGGTGCCTCTCTCTCCTAGAAGCACAAAATCACTACCTGCAAAAGGGCAACAAGATCTTTATGGTATTGAATTGAATCAAGGATCGACCGATCGAGAATCACAGATTGTTTCTTCTCTCACCCAGAAATCTCAGAGCCACCATGGGAAGGAGTCCTTCTCCATCATCTAGAAGACAAAGGCTGATCTGCGGGCACTCCTTGACATCATAGAGGACGATGCTGTTGACGGCTTAGGTTCTGGCGAGAGTGATTCTAGGTCTTTGAATATAATCGTTAAGTGGAGAGAATTTGAGGATACCATTCATATTGTTGAAATCGGCCGTCAAGTTTGGGAATCAATCGATTTAGAGATTAAGAAATCCGTTGGCTCATCTCAGGAATTCTTTAAGAATTCATTTAGGGGAAACGACAGCATCAAATCCAACCAAATGGAATGGTGCTGATTTTTGGGTTCAAATCAAATAACCATGTGGAATTGAAGAAATTCAACCATTAACACATAATTTTTCTAGAGGTTAGGAATTAGACAAGGTAGAATCGTTTTGTTTAGATATTATGTGGAATCTATGATTTTGATTTGGGGCAGACTCGAATTAGATTCAACAAGAGCACATGGTGATGAGGCAGAATGGTGGTATGCAGTGACGGGTGTGGCAGCCTAAAGGCAGTGGGACAACGAACAAATTACAACATGTTGAGACCCATCCTGCCCTTCAATATGGCCTATGCCATGTCAAGTACCACCTCCATTGAGACCCATCCTAAACCCCCTGTTACAAAAGTGAACAGCCACATTTTTTCCCAGCCTAATAATCTAGGGAAAGGAGCGAGGTGTCCACGTCCCGTTGAGCAATTCAAACTGGTGTCTCTTTGAATAACCTCAATGGATTCTTTGAGTTGTTTCAATTTTTTTAATCATGTTTTTCCTTCTCATGATTCTTTTTCCATTTTGATGTTAAACTGTGAATTTAAATTACCCCAATTCACAGAAAGATCGGTGAAAGTTAGGGGTGTTTATAGTGCAGTTTAAAGCAGTTTAGGGCTAAACCCGTAACCGCACCTTATAATAAATGATTTTATAATTTAGAAACTGTAACCACACCACTTTATATACAAATTTTAAAAATACTGCACCGCATTTTATGCGGTTCAATTGCGGTTTCTTCACATTACAAATCTTTCATATTAAATTGAAATAATTAATATAAGCACATAATATAGATAACAAAATAAAAATATAATCCTAATTCATAAAACCAACACATGTAAGAAATACAAATCTCAAATAAGCCAAAGTTATCATCATAAATCGTATACATATAAGAAACCTATTATCTATTTTCCATTACCAAGACACAAATAAGAATTTCCTTGCCCGCAACATTCCATCACACAAGTCCTAATGACGGTCATTTCACATTGATGATGGTCGTTTCTCTCCACTCTCAAGTCTCCCTTGCCCCGTTTGAATGCCTGATAGTGGTCTCAACTTGTGACTCTTGTCTGGTAGCAATAGGAAGCAACACAGTATTGCAACTAGGGGAGTCAGAGAGAATTTGGTTAGGCTAGCGGGCTAGGCACTAGGGAAAGGGAATATGATGGATAATGGATTGGGCCTTTATTTATGTATTGGACTTTAATTTTGGGTTTAAAAAATTAGTTTTAAATAATAGAATTAGAGATAAAAAAGGAGAGAGAATTAACCAATTAGGTATATAATTTTAATTTATATTGTATTAGACTTCTCCTATTGGGTAGGTGCGGTTTTTATCGATTGTGACATTAAAAAACTGTAACTACATCATATGATATTCGACTTTAAGATTTATAAACCCAAATCGTAACAGGAATCATATAAAATTGCATACCGTCGATTTATACAGATCGGTTTATATGGTTTTGTGGATTGACAAAATTCCATGTACACCCCTTTCAAAAATGGATTTTCCTTGTGAAAAAAGGAATATGAGAGGCATCTTCAATTTGATTGGACCATAACGGATGTGAACAACTCATATATAAGGCCTGAGTCAGTCCAGGCTTGGGGGCAAAATTTTATTATGGTTGCAAAGTGGATCATCAAGACCTGGAAGGTTGGTATCAAGAAGGATTCTACCTAGAATGATTTTTTATTTTCCATGAACTAAATTATAAAATTGAATAGAATCATAAAAATTTACCAAAAACACATGGAAAAATACTTAAAAAGATATGTAACTATGTCATGAATCTTAAAACTTAATAAATTTAAGTTAATTTTTTCATCAAACTAATAAAGATTATCAAACCACAAATAAGTTTGCAATTTGTGACCAAATTTGTAGGTTCTATTTATATATAAAGATAAATTTGAAAACTAAGTTATGACTTCTAATGAAAATGGCTTAAAAAAACATGATTGAAAAGTAAAATGAGTCTTAAATTTATGAATATTAAAAATGTTTTCTGATACCACCTTTTGAAGTTATTTCTTGTTAATAATCACTTATAACTATAATTAAATATCTAAAATGTTGTTGTCGTTTTAAATAAATATATAGCATATGGTACAAGCTATATAATGAACCTTGTCTAAACACTATATCCATACTTTTACAGTATTTACAAATCTGCCACCGTGGCTTGAATAGAAAAAATAGAAAAATAAACACCACTAATCTTGAATGGCATATCTTACAACATAAACATCATTATATCAAACAACATCTTTAGGTAGAAAGAACACCACATTATACAAAGCTGAACACTAATTTATACATCAACATTTTCTAATTGAAAATATGCTATTACAAGACGTTCACTATGTTTTGAACAACATATCTTACAAAATAAATATCATTACATTGAACGACACCTTCTTTTAGAAAGAACTCCACATTATTCTAAGTTGAACACTAATTTGTACCATGACATTTTCAAATTGTAACTGTACTATTATTATCAAATTATCTACAACATATTACAAAATAGTACATTCGTATGAACAAAACAACATTTATTACAGAATGGAACAACATATATAACTGAATGGAACAACACTTATTATAAACAGCACATCCTATGAAATGAACAACATATTTCAGAATAGCATATTTGTCTAAAACACATCAACAATTATTACTAAACGGAACAACATATTTGAGTAAATGGAATAGCACATTTGTACGAATGAAACATCACATTTGTACGAATGGAACAACACATTTTACTATATAAACACCATTGTACAAAATAACACATTTGTGTTAACATAGCAACACTTTCTATTGAAAAGAACAATAAAATTTACAAATAACACACATTAGCGAAATGAACAACATATTATAAAACAACATATTATTTACAAAAATGTCACCACACTTGAACAACACATTCTATGAAATAAACAAACAGCACATTCTATTAAATGAATAACATATTTTACTGAACGGAACAACATATCATAGAATAACACAATTGTCTAAATAGAATATCACTTTTTATGAAATGAAACTGCATTATTTATGAATAATACATCTTATGAAATAAACAACATATTATAGAATAACGCATTTGTGAACAATATTTCTTATGGAATGAACAACATATTACTGAACATCACATCTATGTAAATAGAACATCACTTTTTAATAAACAGAACAACATAGTTTATAAACAATATTTCTTACTGAATGGAACAATACTTCTTGATGGATGGAATAATACAATAATCTTTCAAAATAAAATATGTATAATTTCTCTTTTATTCTTTTATTCTCTTACTTCTTGTTAAAATATATAAATACATTTGATAAAATATAGGCTGTACAAAAAAAAAAGCATAACAAATATGTGAATGAATGGGAAAACAATCATTGAGAAGACAAATAACATTTTTCCATTTTTAGAAAAAAAATATATGTTCTACAAAAAAAAACATGACAAATATATAAGTGAAATCTAATGGAAATATTCAAATAAACATTTCTAGAGAGAATAATCAAGAAAAGTTAAAGAGCGGAGGTGCAGTGACAGAGATGAAAAACATGACAATCAATAATTGAGTAGGGAGAAAAAGTTGCTGCGGCGAACTTGAAAATTACAATAAAGTGTGAGAGTAGACCATGAGCTGTGTGTATTTTAGCCTTGGCCATGATACAAAAAATATACATAACATCAGCCGCACAAAAATATATACAAATATTAGGTTATCGATATTAACCAAACACTCACTTCATCCTAAAAAGGACAAACTATATTCCTTTTTTGGTTGGCCCATAAAGCTTAAACCATTTCCCTTTTTAGAATATTTTTAATGTTCAATATACTTACCACCCTCAATTAAACTCTTACTACACAAATTCAAAAAGAAAACATTTTTTAATCCTCATTTAAACTCTCATTACACAAAAAAAAAATTATTTTGAATTTTAGTTTCTGGGGCAAAATGACAAAAAATAATAGTATAAATTACACATATTTTAATATTTGTATCCAAAGAAGGGATTTGTCCTTAATGGGAAGGAGGGAATAACTATTTGACATAATAATTTAAGTTCATCATTATATCTATTAGAATAATTGAGTATATTATGTATTTAATTTGTTCTAAAATTATATAAGTTGAATTAAGTATAAAACATATTTTTTTTCACTAAATAGTATGAAGTCATAAAGTATTTAAGATTTTAAAGGTATTAGGATTTGAATTGAGATTTTACAAGATTCTCCCAAGAATAAGATTTTACCTTGAATCAAAACATTTTTCTTTTCGGTGATTATAAAATTGTTAAATTTTAAGTTTGAAATCGGGATTTTGACAATATTGGTTTTAGGCATTTGGATGAGATCACTTTGAGGTAGTTTGCCTTACCACTGTCCACTTGAAGTACCTGCACACCTTTAATCCTTTAGCCTGGGTACATAGTTCAAAAGGGACACTAAGTATCTTTCATCACGATGGGGCCACCGTAGTGGTAGATGGTCCTTCTATTTTTACAAGACTATTATTTCCTTAATAGGTACTAACATAATCTTTTTTTCATAAAGTACAGATTTACATAGATGAGGGGGACCAAGTCCATGAAGAGGAAGGTTGAGCATTTGGTTTTTTGTTCCAAAGAGATAAAGGACCACTTTTCGGCGTTAACTAAGAAATCTTCTGCTGTCAAAAGCTCTATGCAAGCGGTTACATCTCCTCGATAGACACCCCAATGTGATAGATGTGCACAACCTAATATGGATACTTCATTATTTTAACAATTTTCAACTACTTGTGTAAAATATGATGCTATCTACAAGCAACAAATATATTTTATGTTACTTTTCCATCTTATAGGAAGGGCTCCTTTTCCTCCTCCTCCTTCCTAAAACCCACTTTTGAGAGGGACCAAGCACCTAATAATAAAACAAAAAAGATTGAGGAGATGTTGAATGAAAAGCAACCCCTTTTGCCTAAGTGGATTATGAGTATTGACCTTTCCTTGTTCGAGGATAAGTACACAACTTTAAAGGCACTTGAAGGTGTCAAATTGGATAGAGATTGAAAGTTTCTAGGGTTGGGGGGTGTTTAGCAAGAGTCTAGCCAGTAGCACACCACCTTACTTCCATGGTCACCTATAGTTTTCAGATAAGCACACTTGATGGTGTCCATCACTTAAGTCTTATACAATCTCTACTTTTTTATGCACATTTATCCTTATATATAGATGCATTTAGTGTGCATGAAAGGGCTTTCTTTTATGTTGAAAGAAAGAAATGCCATGCTTAAACTAAAGGAAAGTTCATAGCTACAAAGAAGGGTGTTAAAAAGTTGCAGACTAAGTTTACCCAAAAAATTGAGACCTAGAAGAAGGCGTTGCAGGTCACTTGAGAGCTCTAATTAGAGCTCACTTTATTTTGGCCTTCTCAAGTTTGATTATTTTGGGGCCCACCATGTTTCTAAACAATAAAGGCTTCTGCTGTTTCAGGCTCTACTTGCTACATTATAAGAAGTTGTTCCATCTTCAAGACGACTAGAGCATATATCTTGTTTAGAGGAGGGAAAAGGCTCCATCATCAGAATCTGAGATTTGATCATCCTGAATTTTTGATCTAGCCCCATCAAGAATTGGTGTACTTTCTTATTTTTTTTTTTTCTATCCCACATTCTTTCTTAGCTCAAAAAATGTAGTTTGGTACAGTCCGCAATATCTCTAACTCGTACAAGCAAACTTACATTTTTGCATAGGACACTGCCGCACTTAGGGTACCTTGATTCATCAAAGCAATATTTTCCCTTAATTAAAAAGCACTTGGCTTATTAGCATGACCGCCTTCCTTCGAAATCCCTTCATAGCTCATATGCCATCTCATGGAAAGCGATTGAGTCGTGCATGCTGGGACTGATCGAATTCATCAACCAAGAGATCACTAATCCATTACATTTTGTTCATGTAAGCAACTCAAGTGCCTCTTCTAGCTAGTTTCGTCAATTCCCTATTAATGAAGCTAACTTTATTCTTGGTCCGAAGAACATCCAAAGACACTACTCTTTTCTATCTTGGCTAGTTGTCTTCATCCTATTGGATGGAAACAAGAGAAATGGTTATATAATCCACTCAAGTTAGAAAGTAGGCTGAACTTGGGTCCTGAAAAATGTTGTTGGTGGTGGCACTCATCGAGGTGCTGCCTAGAACCACCTATTGTTCCCTTGCTTCGAGAACTTGTCCTTCTCCATTTTAAAAGATTTGTGAAGAGATCTGCTTAACTTTAGTTTATAAGCTTTGAGACTAAAGTTGAGACTTGATCCATTTCTACCTAGTTATAAGTTTCTAATAAGACTTGATACGTTTTTTGCTTTTAAAATCTTATAAACTTATGTTTTTAAGATTCAAATCTAAACTTTAATAACCATGCATCCAACAAGACTTTAAAACCCACAATGATGCCGATTTTGTCTAACTACGGGTACCCGATGCAGCAATTTTTAAGTCTAGGAAACAAGAGGTGTCTTTCATAAAGAGAATTAAGTGGATCTTCTTTCTAAAGGATGGCCCTTTCTTCGTACCCTACAACAAACCCTAAACTTCTTAGTGAACATTTTGGATAGGGTTAGGAGTGGCGAATATATAGCTAGAGCTGCGAGCTAATAAGTTACATAATCCTTTTATTTTATGTTTCTATTTCCACTTTCAATTCCTCTCGCCCACTAGGCTCTCATTTTTACAATTATTTTATTTACAAGAGCTAATTCATTTTAATTTAAATTAACTGATTTATTTTTACTTTTACATTTTTTTACCTGAAACTAATTTCATTTGAAAGTCAATATGTAGATGCAATAATCCATTTGAAAGTAAATTTTTACAATGTTGTTAAATTTTTATGAATTTTTCTTTTTTAATGCCTTAAACTAGAAAATTTCATAAAAATTTAGTAAGATTACAAAAAATGTATTTTTAATGGATTATTGCAACTATATAATATTAGATTTTAATTAAAATTAATTTCAAAAAAAATGTAAAAATAAAAATAAATCACCTTAAAGACAATTGATTTAAGTTAAAATAAAACAAAAATATCAAATTTGCTACTAAAGGTTTGGTTTGGGAGCGGATATGTTAGTATAGTTTTTTTTTTGCTCAATCTCCCACTAATGTTTTAAAATGGGCCGGATATGACATTGAAATTTCAAATTAAGAGTGGTTATGCCACAGAACGTTTAAAATCTAATGGAAAACATTAAAAAGCTAACAAAAAATATTAAAAATAACAAATTTTAAAATTTTTGGGTGATAATATAAGTTATAACAAATTTTAAAGACTTTGTGTAATCAAACACACACACTCTCTCAAGAATGCTAGTGAGGAGATTAGATAGTAAAAACAGAGAGAGGGAGGCAATGGAATTGGGGCGCTGGTGACGGAGACAGTAATAGGGCTGAAATATTGATGGCATAGATCAGACCCTCTTTTGGCAAAAATCTCAAATGTCCTGATATTTTTTTAAAGATGTATAATAACCCTCAGATTTCAAAACTAGCTATTTTTTACCATTTTTCGTTATTTTTCTAACAGGCAATGGTATATTAGGCCCATTTTAAAAAATTAGTATGAGATTAAAAAAAAAACTATAGTGATATATTAACTTACTATATAAAATATTAGTGACAAATCTAATATTTTCGCCTTAAAATAAACTGGTGTTAAATTTTAAAAGCTGGTGCTTTTTTGCTTTTTCTCCTTTTTTCGGATGCCGCTACTGCCCGCTCCCCTGGTTTGGTCCAAGACACCGTGACTCCGTGTAACAGGCGTTCCGGCCCCTGCCTGAAAGTTCCTAGTTTATTTTTATAAAAAGTGGGAAAAAAAAGGCCAAAATACCCCATTGCCCCCTGAACTCGGTTAACAAGGACCTTTACCCCATGAAGTTGAATTCGGTCCTGCTCACCCCCTGAACTTCACTTAATGGGCCGGTCCACCCCCTTGACCATACATGTGCATGTCACATGATTCTTAAAAACAGACGCCGTTTCCAAGCAGTCAACCAGCAACGATAAAGAGCTAAAAGCAGCCTCTTCCCTGGAGATTCAATTTGGGGATTAGTTTTGATGTCCCCAAGAGCGCCATCCATAGCATGGCACGGGAAGTCTCAAACACTTCCTCCACCGCGTTCATGCTCGACTTCAACCTCGTGAAGCCCATTGCCGAAAGCACGTCACTTTGGGTCAGGTTCATGGTATAGTACGATAGATCGAGACAGAACCACGCGCTCATCGTGCGGAGGAGGTGGACACCGTGAAGGTGGAAGAATTTGTAGGAGATTAACGGATAGCTATTGGCAGCCTTAAACTTCGAAACCTTTTCAAGTTCAGGATCTATGCTCATACCTAAGACACGACCCATGTCTGCTGCCGCCTGCTCCTCGTCGCCATTGATAAGCGTGAAACGCCCCGTTTCTAGCATCTTCATTCGCCAGTAAAACGTGAGGATGCCGACAAAGCGCCTAACATCAACACAACTCACCATAAATAATCTGCCTCTGCTGGCATCTTGCAGTAAGCGTGCTCGCCGTTGCTGCTCTGCACATGGTAGAACTTGAGGAAGATGAGCGAAATGAGCATGGAAACTAAGCAGGCGAACACAATCCCGACGCTTGAATAGCAAAAACAGCGGCTATAAAAGCTCCCCTGTTTTTCTTGTTTGAATACTCGGCCATGATGGTGGCAGAGATAGGGTACTCGCCCCCTTGACCATACATGTGCTATGAACGTAAACGATTGATCCTCGGTGCTTCACTATGCGATGTTTCTCAAAGGAGAAAATCAATCTCTTACGGAATGTTGCCTACCGATACACTTGAGATTCGAGTTCTAAGGTACTCGAAATACCTAGCCCCAAATTGAATCTTTAGGGAAGAGGCTGCGTTTAGCTCTTTATCATTGCTGGTTGACGGCTTGGAAACGGCGTCTGTTATTAAGAATCACGTGACATGCACATGTATGGTCAAGGGGGTGGACCGGCCCATTAAGTGAAGTTCAGGGGGTGAGCAGGACCGAGTTCAACTTCAGGGGGGTAAAGGTCCTTGTTAACCGAGTTCAGGGGGCAATGGGGTATTTTTGCCAAAAAAAAAAGAAAAGAAAACCAAATCGAAGTACCAAATCCTTCATTTCAGCCACAAAATTCCAACTTGTCCAAGGAAGCGGCGGCGGCTATGGCTTCCCTCTCCACCATCGTCCTCGTCACCAGCTCATGAAACCCTCTTGCCTACTCTCTCCTTACAAACCCTATTTTAGACCCCTATTCCTAAACCCCAAAACCCTAATGGCCGTAACCCACCATCCGGATCCCCCCCAAGACGAGGCCGACGATTGCCTCTGTTTCAACTCACGGCCACTGGAAGCGGATCGAACGTCTCCGTCTCCGGTTTCTTCACCCGGTGGCTACTTGGTCGGACAATCACGAGTGGAGCGGGCATGGGCGCACTGGTCCAAGCTTGGCCGTCCCAAGTTGGTTGTGGCGCCGATGGTCGACAATTCCGAGCTTCCGTTTAGAATGCTTTGCCGGAAGTACGGAGCTCAGGCTGCGTATACTCCTATGCTGCATTCCCGAATCTTCACCGAGAACGAGAAATACCGCTCCCAAGAGTTCACCACTTGCCAAGTAATTCTCCCATTTGTTAAGTTAAACCGACAAGTACAGAGATAATATTTCTTAGCTTAAGTTAAAAAGCTATCCTTGGATATTTTCTGAAAATTTTGTTAATTGCTACTCCCCTTCGCAAATAGAACCATAATTGGGTAGGGTTTAGGTGACATCAAACCGTTCATTTGGGTGAGTACCCTCGCAGTGGGGGTGAGGGCGGATGGTTGTACTGCCTCTTGAGAGTGGGGTGCTGTAGGCATTGCCTAGTAGTTATCCGGTTGCTCTATTTTTTCTTTGATTTGATGCAATATTACGAATGGTTGCAGGCAGATCGCCCCTTGTTTGTTCAGTTCTGTGCCAATGATCCGGAAATACTGTTAGAAGCTGCAAGAAGAGTGGAACCTTATTGTGATTATGTCGACATTAATTTGGGGTATGTTTTGTCTCCTCTGTTTTTGGGTCAGATTGAATTGTTTTGGCTTGGGATTTTGTGATAGTGTTTGTTTAATGCCACCCTCCTTCCAAAACAATGACATTTGTCTTATTATTCACGAAGTTTTAAAGTCTGTTTTGCGACATGATGACCCAGTTTTTGTCAATTTTCAGTCCACCCTTTAGTGTATGTGAGCAAACTTGGGGAACTTTAGTGGCATTAGAATTTTGATTGGTAGTATTCTTTTTGGGACTGATGGAGTGTTTACTAGTATGTTGCATTTTGGATTATTATGGTTGTCTAATGTTAGCTAGGAGTATCAATCTTGTACAGATGCCCTCAACGCATTGCTCGTCGAGGAAACTATGGAGCCTTTCTGATGGATAACCTTCCTCTAGTAAAATCTTTGGTGGAGAAACTGGCTCAGAATCTTCGTGTTCCTGTTTCCTGCAAAATCAGAGTCTTCCCTAACTTAGAGGATACAATCAAATATGCAAGGATGTTAGAAGATGCAGGATGCTCTCTTTTAGCTGTGCATGGTCGGAAAAGGGACCAGAAGGATCAGAAAAGAATTCGAGCTGACTGGAAAGCTATCAAGGCTGTCAAAAATGCTTTGCAAATCCCGGTCCTCGCTAATGGAAACATCCGACATATGGATGATGTCAATGACTGTTTGGAAGAGACGGGTGCAGATGGAGTGCTCTCTGCTGATTCCCTTCTTGAAAATCCTGCACTTTTCTCTGGGTTTCGAACCACAGAATGGGCTGTAGCAGAAAATGGAGAAGACAATATAGATGGAAATCTGGATCAAGCTGATCTTCTTGTGGAGTATTTGAAGCTCTGTGAACAATATCCAGTTCCATGGCGTATGATCCGAGCTCATGTACACAAAATGCTGGGAGACTGGTTCAGAATTCAACCACATGTAAGAGACTCTCTAAATGCCCAGTCAAGATTGACATTTGAGTTTCTTCATGCCTTGGTAGATCAGCTTAGGGAGTTGGGTGTAAGAATCCCGCTTTATAAGAAAGTTTCTGATGTTGCAAGAATCTCAGCTGACAGTTTGGCCACATAAATGACAGCTGCAATTGTTTCTTCTGCTTCCCAACGCCTGTAAATCAGGCAAAAGGCTTATAGGTGACTACACTATCTGATTACCTTTTAATTAAACGCGGTATGATTTTTAACATGTCAAAAGGCATGGCCATACTCATTTAGTTAGAGATTATATATTGAGAGGGCTTGGGTGGACAACTGATATTGTTGTTCCACTCGTTTTGGAATGTTGTAGCAGTTCTTGTATTATTTTCCTTTGTTGGCAGGCACGTTTAGCTTCAGGTCATTGATTTTTGCTTCTGAGAAAGGAGCAGAATACTTGTATTTTTCAGGAGTACCAAGTTTACTTTGCATTTCATCTTCCACTGCTTGGGCATGTTCTTTATTCTTCGTTAGCATTGATGATGAAATTTTATATCAGATGTGGAAGAACGAATCCTGTTACGATATAGGCTTGGTTTGACATCAGCATTAACAATTAATGTGAGAGTTTGGATAAAAAACTATCTAATGGCATTAGTTTTCTATAAAACTAATTAAATTGTTGCCCGGTATTATAAAGCAGACATACTCTACTTACATAATGAGATATAACCCTGTTTCTCAAAGCTTGAATCTAAGATTTAGCTTTGTTTTGGCAAACTGGATCCATGCAAAGAAAGTACACACGGAGAGAGCTTACAACAGAACGAATGTCTAGACTACGAAATTCGTCTGAACTTTGTTTATCAAGTGCTGTCCATAAACTGCCTTTCCAAATTTACCAACTCCACCAGTCTGTCGCACGCAAACTTCCAATGGCTCCACCGCTGCATCGTAAGTCGGCTGTTTGTTGAGTTGTCGGGAAATTAGTGCTTTTGAATTGACCATTGAATCATTCCTAGGAACTATGCAAGAGAAGAAGATGAGTTGCGGAAAAATAAGCTCACCTCATAAAAGTAAGCAACGCAAACTCGATATTTTGGCGAACGGTTGATAACTCTATGCAATGTAGACTCATATAAACCGTTGGAGGCTATCTGTAATTCATGAATCAGTCATGAATATGCCCCACTGCATATCAGAATTTAAGAATAAGGGTAAGGTGAACGTAATCGATATACCTTCAGCATGTCACCAATGTTACAGACAAATGTTCCAGGAATGGGGGGTGCCGATATCCACTCACCAGATGAGTTTCTCACCTGTAAGCACATGTAATACAACTTGGTATCCTAAGGCTGTACTTTCTGTACGGTAACCCTGATCAAATAATTCTAAGAGGCAGAAACTCTTCTTGACAAAAGTCGAAGCTTGCGTATGGCAATGACTATGTTTACCAATTTATAGAGGGATATGATCCTACCTGGAGTGCTGTGATACCATCATCTTGATTAACCAATGTTAAAAGGCCTATTACACCCAATGAAACGTAAGAATCATTCATGATAAAATTCCATCCCAGTTGTACAAAGAAATGAAGAAGAAACTTTACCATAGTCTGTGTGTGCTCCACTAAGATGTTTGTCATACATGAGCAAAGTGGAAGAGAGGGAAAATGAGCCCACCAATAAAAGATGATAATAAGACCACCAGGTAATAAGATTGTAGTCAGTTGTTACCATCCAATGTCATTTTCCGGCATGGCTTCGCCATTTGCACTTGCTAGCACTGGATAACCAATAAGGCGCATCACCCAAAATGCATCCCCACTGAGTTTGCCTTCAAAGTCTTTTGGTGATCCACCTAATGCTAGAGCAATTCCACGCATAATTTTCCTTGAAAGTTCTGAAGTAATCAAGAATAGTTAGCTGCAAAAATTTTTCTACCTAATGTGCATAAAAACCCAGCTATACATGACGTAAAAAATGCATACCTGTGCAAAGGCTGATGTATTCATTCATCAGTGGTTTAAAATTGTGAGGGTTTTCAGGCCTGCAGTGAAGTAGAAAGAAGAAATTTCAATGGTAAGAAAATCATCTAGTGGTGAACCAGAAATAGAAATCCTGAAAAATATAAGAAAAGTAACTAAGAATTCTGATCAGGTCAACTGCATTTTACAGGTTTTCATAATATCCGACAGCTTTTAACTTACTAATGTCGTGAAACTAAGGATTTAACTCGTTAAAAAAAATTTGAAAGAGTACTCCCAAAATTTTCACAAGATCACCTACTTTTACCAGGAACAAGCATACTTTTGACCACCCATCTGCAAACTGCATTTCACATAACCTATCGTAAAAACACAAGGCCTTTGCAGATTTGGGATTCCACTAACACAATACTTAAAGTATTTACAGTCCATACAAGTTAAGAACATTCTTTTTTGAACATTTCATTGCTACTGCTGCTACAGAAAGGGAGAAAATGAAACAAGATGAGCATACCACTGGTTGCATCCTTCCATGGGTTTGCCAATATCTCCATACATCCCTTGCTTTATCTCTTTATAACACTGTTAGCCCAAATACATAGAAACTTCAATGACAAGGAAATCGACAATATAGCAGCAAAGGTATAAGCTTTCCTGTACACCATACCTTATTCATTGGTATGAAAGTAAAAAACGAAAAAAAAATTCAAGGATTTGATATCTTTTCATCTTTTAACGCAATTTAATGCTCTGTAGGAGCAGCAGAGGGGTCCTAGATAGGCAGTTACATGGAGTTCTTTTGTACAAAAATCAAGAATGGAGCTGGAGATAAGCATGAAGATGCTGCTCCTTATGTTAAATGTCCTAACAAAAAAGCAGTTGAGCAACACTCACATCAATAGCTTCGTGCATATCAGGAACACCTTTAGTTATATTTTCACCAACCTTCTGGTATCCCCTGCATGTCAAACAGCTCATGTTACTAATATTTGTGTAGACTAGTGACTTACCCCCACATAACTTGGAAAACATACAGCAAAACCAACCTGTAGCCAGCTTCTGGAGTCATCTTGATCTTGAGTTTTTCTTCAAATGGAAGATCAAAAAACTTACGGGTGATACTTCTTACCTCTTTAACTAGGTATTCTGGTATGCCATGGTTCTTCTGGTCAATACAAAGCATAGAAAATGAATAGGTAATCGTACATATGTGAGATCCAAAATGACGATAGTGCATCAAAATCTAGTTTGAATTTGGACATCAAGAGTTAAAAAACACGAAACAGATGAATAACTTGCTCTATCAAAAATCCTGCATTCCTACCATGCTTAAGACAGAGAACACCAGGAAAACAAGTTCTCCCCTCCATAAACAAAAGAGGACAATGTTTGATGTGGTAAAACTTCTGCTAACTTTTCTCTTTCTAAATGATGGAAAACAATTGGTGAAATGTTTAAATCAAGTAAGCATTCAACACAAGATTATCTAATTAACCACCACATCATTTAGTAAAATTAGTATGCTTATGATTTCCCAATAAATAAACTTCAACAAAAATCCAACTGATAGCCAATGTTGGATAAATATATGATGGCCACCTATGACGAATCAAATCAACAGCTCAAAGGGCTACCTAACTTTGGCAATTCAGCTAATGGCAACTATGATATCACAAAGGAGACAAGGAATTTTCATGGGGGCAATTCTACTTGCAAAATATGTTTTACAAAAGTTTTTCTGACTAACTAATGTGCCAGACAGAAAGTTTACATTCAAGTGGGTTCTCAGTACGATTATGCATTGATCATTATCAACCATGTAATTTAGCAAGAAAATTTTGTTGACTCTTTGCATGTTTAACATTTTCCTTAATCCCAGGGCGATGGTTAAGGGAACACCGGGTGGTCGGGGTTCCCCCATTCCCCCATATAATGCCTTGATGCGCTGGTTGGGATGCCTTATGGATTCTAAACAAGTGGGCATCCCCTTCCCTTAAATATTAAATACCTCCTAATCCTTCTAGTAGATGTTTCTGATTACCAAAAAAGGAAAAACACTTTCTTTAATCCCTCGCTTGCAATAACAAAGCATAAAACTTCTTCACAACCGAGTGCTTGTACCGCAAATTAGCAAACGTCAAACGAAGTAGCAATTCTACTTGAGCAAACTAACCAAGAAATGATCATGCTCAACAAGCATACCACATAGAAGAAGCCAGCTTCCCTGCAGGCCTGGTCCAGCTGCTCAACGACACGGCCCACAGCTGGGTCTTGAGCCATTTCAGGATCATCCCACTTCGCCAACAGAGTTCCGATGTCTTCATCCTCACCAGACAAGAACGCAGAATTCAATCAGAGATTGATAACAGTTGGATGAACAAGTTCAGGGTGGGAGAAGAAATTAATTACCGATTATTGGGATGGATTTGAAATCGGTCGCCATCGCGATTCCGCTGTCTCGCCGGGGAGGGACTTATATTGCATCTTTTTTTTTTCTCCTGATATTTTTCTCTTCTCTTATAAAAAAAAAAAAAGTAAAAAACATCTCATTTTGGATTATACAAAAATTAAGATATATATAATTTATAGAAAGTACAATAAATTAGATATTAAAATTTTTTAAAAAAAGAGAACTGACTCATAATTTTTAGGACAGGCGGGTCTAATGTGCAGCTTACTCTGTGTGTCCTACCTATCCTATTTCCCTTCTACCCTCAATCCTATTTTCCAATTCCCATCATATCCTTTCCTTCCCAACTAGACCATCATTGCATTATCTTCTTCGCTACCATTGGCATTTTTCCAAGCATTAACAGCCACTGACAACAGTGATCGTGGGTTAGGTCATGGTGGTAGTAACAAGATCATGCTGAAAACCACAAACTCGTTTTCATTTAGATGCAGTGAAATCAAGAGAGGAGGTTAGGGCAATAACATTTTGATGACGAGGTTACAATGAGAACAACATCTAGATGACATTACTGTGACAATGAGGCAATGAAGTGACAGTGGGGGAAGTCATTAAATGTGACGTGAACAAGCAGGTTATTATTATTTTTTCTCCAAACTATGTAAACCACCTCAATTTGTTTAAATTTTGCAATATTGCCTTGGGATTAAAAAAGTTACTTTTTTTTTATCGTTTACGTTAGATATTCAAATTGTATTTATTTAAGATTTCTTACCTTTGTTACTAATATATGAACAAATGTAACATATCTGTAATATATCTGCAACATATCTTGATCTCATATATATATATATATATCATATATTTTGTATGTACCTGTAACGTACTTTATAGATCAAGTTTTATACATATTTCCTATTTGATTTGTACATATCTCTAACTAGATAAGAAGGAAGATTTGATATGTTCACACCTATTTTTTTTATGAGAGGTTGAATTCATACATACTATTGAATATATTTTTAACATATCTGTAATTTCATTTGTACATATATCATACATTATTTGTACGGACCCCTCACTTCTTTTGTATATCTAGTTTGTATAGATTTGGTATCTAATTTGCACATATTTCCAATTTTGGGAGATATACAAGAGTTGATGTGTTCATACTTATTTTATGCTGTGGAGAATAGTGTTGGAACACAAATATATATAAATATAAAAGGTATGTGTACATTAGATTTACCCTTTGAGGACATGTAAGACTTACATGCGCAGGGCTTCTATATGAGCCCGACACACAAGTCTACTTATATGTTTTTGGCAAGTTTTGATTGAACACAGAGCTTTAATCAGGTGGTATCGCAATGTTTACTATTAGTGCTGAAGGCAAGTTTGAATCTAGCCAACACCTTTATTCCACGAAAGCTTCTAATTTTTATTTTTTTAGGAAACACTTTGGTATGTGCATATTTCATTGCATAAAAATACCTAATGGTACTTACATAAGGATCAGGGGCCTATAAAACAAAAACAATAAAGCCTGATCCAAAAGGAATAGAAGCTTCTAATTTTTTCTTCTTTATTTTCTCTTTTTAAGAAAAAATTAAAAAAAAAAAAATCCTTTTTGGGTTATCTTCTAATTTTTTTACCCTCAAACCTTTCTCCAAGGTTTTTAGCCCAGCCAAAATAAAATGAAAAAAATGAAAATAAAAAACAATACAATCAAGTTGAGTTCTAATATATCTCATCACCATTGCTTTAGTGTATTTTTTTTTTTCTATTTTTTCATTTTATTTTCATTTTTCAGTTTTTTTTTGTTTTTCTTATCTAGTTTTTGTTCACTTTTCATTTTTTTTCATATTTTTGTTTGTTTTTTCACTTGAAAATAACAAAAATCTTGTTAAGCCAAAAAGGCAAATAGTTATCTACTCGACTAGAACAAGAATTCATTGCTTGCTAGTTATGGGAGCATGCACGCTGCTAAGGGATTATGCAAATTTTTAGCAATGGATAATGATGGTGAAAGGTAGTATCATTTTATAACCCATATAGGTTGCAAAAATAATGAAAAATGTAGAACTCTTGCATATAAATCACTACTTTCACATTCAACCCATTATAAATAAATCACGAATTTATCAAAGAAAGAGCAAATAAATTAAGAGAAAAAAGATTTAGAACTTTTTTTGCAACATAAATTTGGACAAATTGGGCATAAAAAAAACTAAAGAGTGCAAAATGACATTGCTTACAAGGCAAATAAGGCTGAAACCAAGAATTTGACCATCATATGGAGGAGTTCGAGGACTAAAAGGACAACAAGAACAAACTTAGAGATTGAAAAATAAATACCATTCACAAAAAAAAAAATATGTCATTTAGTTTACTGTTTATAAACACTAAAATAGCGTATTGCAAAATAGGGATCTGATAATCAGATAGAGAAGTTTAGGATCAAAATGGTAGAAAGAACATATATTTGGGACTGAAAGAAGAATTTACCCATTCACTTGAAAAAAGAAAAAAAAATCCTACAGAAAAATCGAAGAATGTAAAATGATGTCATTCAGAGCTAAATGTGGCTAAAACCAAATATTAGATCATTAGATTGAGGAATTTGGGGACCAAAAGACCAGAAAGAACATACTTAGGACTGAAACAATAAAATTTAACCATTCACTTAGAAAAGCCAAAAAAAAAAAAAAACAAAGAAAAGAAACCAGAGATATGATCATCAAATGGAGAAGTTCAAGGACCAAAAGAGGAGAAATAACATACTTAGGGACTAAAAGAAAACTTTACCCATTCATTTGAAAAAAAGTAAAAAAAAACTTTGGTTATTGTTGATGAACAATAAAATACCCCCATATATAGAAATAATTTGTACAACTTATAAACATGATAAGCATATTGGAGTTTCAAGTGAAAACCTAGCAAACAAAGTAGTGTCTTCCCCTGAGAAGGAGAGTAACTAATCTATTTTTCCATTAAAACGCCTGAAATGACCTTCAATTCCAGCAGAAAACAGTGGAAAACTAAAACCATAGAGTAACACAACATGATTTGATTATTCAAAGAAACAGAACATACAACACATTCTTAAAATCACTTATTCAACAAGAACTTGCAAGACTTACATAAACATAAATAAAGCTTAACTATTTTGGCCTTAACAATCAGCAGATTCAATTTTCAATGTCACCAGAAAGTTGGTTTTCATCTAATGAAATAAACTCCAAGTTGATGAGATTTCCTATGGTGGATGGAATCTTCCCCCATAGTTTGTTACCTTCTAAACCAAAAAGTTTGAGATTTCTGGACATATTTCCTACGCAAGTTGGTATCGTACCTCCAAAATTGTTTCTTCCAAGGGCGAGGATCTCAAGAACAGTGGCGTTGACCAGAGAGCAAAAAAAGGTGAGATCTTTTCCACCCCCACTCTCCAGAAGGTTCTGCTCCACACCAAAAGCCTGGAGCTTGTTGAGCTTACCAAGAGAAGGCAACCCACCAGTGAACCTGTTGATTCCACTCGCGAAATTTGTGAGATTTGTGGCATTGGATAGTGATGGAGGAATTCTTCCAATGAATTGGTTTGCATTTATGTAAATGACTCTGATGTATGGCAGTTTTGTTCCCAAATCCATAGGAAGATGACCTTCAAATCGGTTTAACGACACACCAAAAGTTCTCAGGTTTGTGAGATTGAAAATTGAAGAAGGAATAGAACCTGAAAGTTCATTTTCTGCTACCTTGAAAGTGGTTAGATTCTTCAATTGCCCAAGAGATTCGGGAACAGTCCCCGTTATGTTGTTGGTATCCAGATTGAGTCCTCTCAGAGAAGACAAATTCCCCAAAGAAGGTGGTATTCCCCCTATTAACTTGTTATTTAACAAATTAAGAAACTGGAGATGTGAGAAGCAACCAAGCCTACTGGGTATTTCTCCAGATAAAAGATTACTACCAAGATATAAGAATCTGAGCTTTGGAGAACAAGACATGTTGGAGGGAAGAACACCAACAAAGGAGTTGTTTGCTAGATTTAACCACTCTAGTCTACCCAACCCCCAAATCTCCTGAGGAATTTCATTGGAAAAGCTGTTCTCTTCAAGGCTAAACACTTTGAGGAAGCTAAGGTTTCCAAGATGTGGGGATATTGATCCCACAAGTTTGGACGAGTCAAGCTCTAATGCAACAACTCTCTGGTGCCGGCGGCTGCAAGTGACTCCATACCACTGACAGAAGTGGACGGTTTGGTTCCAGGAGTTGAGTACTCCGAGAGGGTCGGTGATTTTGTGCTTGAAGTCGAGCAGTGCCCGGTGATCTGTTTGATTTCCTAGTGAATAACGTAGATAAAGAAAGGTAACAAACCTGGAAGTGACCCATAAGCTTGCTTACCATGCAAGTTTCTGATTTTTGCCTGAGGGAATATATATATATGTGAACGGATACCCGAACTCTTTTATTAAGCTCAAGAACATATGTGATACAAACGGATGAACTAGAATCACTAGAGACGAAAGGAGAGAGGGACTTTGATTTTTCAAAGAAATGGTTAAGCTGGCTATAACTCTGTTAATGATTCAAGTCAATATCACAAGTAATTTAATTACAAGCCTTCACGAATCACCATATATACCCTATCAATGATTCGGACATTTTACGAGAGGACAGAATCGTTTTGGTTTGTTTAATAAGAATTTAACTCGATCCCATATTTCGCCACCATTTTTTATATTATATGCATCTGGGTTTTAACCTAAGTAACACAAAACATCCTAAAAGTGAGAGTGAACACGAAAAAACATCATTTTTAAAAATTTTAAAAAATTAAAGTAATATTAAAATAAAAGTAAAAGCAGTAATTGGGAGTGAAAGTTAAAATACAAGAACAAAAATGGAAGTAGTGACTCAAAATAGAAAGATTATCTGATTTTGGTACTAACAAAGATTGGTCGAAGATTAGGACAAAAGGAAAATGCTAATGATATAGAGTTCAAGAACAAGTGACAGCGCATTCGGCAAGGAAAAGTCAAGATAGAGAAACACAGTAGTATTCCCCGTCCTATTTACGCATTTTGACCTTTCAGTTTAAAGGCTAATGGTATCTTGTTTTTCTTTTTTTTTTTTGTTATATATATATATTTTGAATAGTTATACCATACTCCAATGCACAGTGTTATATCTATAATTTTGTAATATTTATAAAGTTGCCACTGTATATTGAACAACACATAAATAATATTTTTTACAAGACCACCACAATATTTTGAACAGCATAAGGGGCTGTTCCTTTTACATTAAACCCATTAATGGGTTTTCATTATTTGTCTGGGTATAAAGTGGGTCAAATTAGAGAGATAAATTGGGGCCGGTGTCCCTCTTATTTACAAGTTATTGCCATTGATTAAACACTTCATCTTTCTCCTTTCAGTCAAATGATTTCATATGCAAATCAACTCCCACCTCTTCACCTTGACAAATTTTTCCGGCTATTCGTGTTTTCATTGTCGGCTTTAGATTCGGTGGCCTATTCATCTATCCCCAACTTGTAATTGGTACACCTTTGGGATGAAAAAGATACAAAATAAGACGAGATTGAGCCGACAAAAATGGAGTGTGAATGAGGTGGTTATACAAGGGGATCATAGTAAAGGGGACAATGGAACTGCTTGGGAGCGTGAATCGAATGCGGTAGATGGCGGACACAGCTTGGTAGCATGGATCGGAGTGTGAATGAGGTGGTTACACAAGAGGATCATAGTAAAGGGGACAATGGAACTGCTTGGGAGCGTGAATTGAATGCGGTAGATGGCAGACACAGCTTGGTAGCATGGATTGGAGTGTAGCGGATGACAGTGAAATGATGAATGGGTTTCTTAGATGGCTGGAATGATGAATGGATCTTTCAGGTGGCCGAGATGGCCGCTTGGCCTCTGATTGCAAGGGTTGCTCTGCCAATGAAGCGAATGAGATGAGAGATCATAGAACCTATAAAAGTCGTAGGGGAGTAGTGAGTCCAAGAGACGTAAGGTAGACGAATGTAATACATGATGGCAGAAAGGTGTAATTTTGGCTTATATTAAGGGCATTTAGAAAATTGTTCAACCCAGTACTTTATGGCCCGCATGAAACCTGTCCACCTTGGCATTAATGCAACCTCATTAAATCCATTTAAAGGCAAATGAACTCATTCTAACTTACAAAATGAACAACATTTTATAAAATAGTAAATTTGTCCAAATGAAATAATGTTTTTTACTGATTGAATAGCATTATTTACGAACAGTATTTCTTATAATATCAACAACAAATTTGTATGAGTAGAGCAACATGTTTTATTAAAAGGAACAATATTATTTATGGAACACTATTTTTAAGAAGTGAATATCTTATTACGGGGATAGGATATTTGTATGAATGAAACATCACTTCTTACTAAAAGTAACAATATTATTTACGGAATAACATTTCTTACAAAATGATCAATATATCACAGAACAATAAATTTATATAAATAGAACAACATTTTCTGCTGAGTAGAACAACATTACTATCTTATCGAGTTTATGTTGTTAAGAGGTGCATCAAAAGAACCGTTTAAGGAAAAATCATTAAGTTTTCCTAGGTTTGCCTGTTGCTATTATATTCATAGATCATGTTGGGTTTGTTAGCTCAAATTTAAGAAAGTTTAGGATTTTGTTTTTGTTTAGGATTTGATTTTAGTTTTCTTATTTGTTTAAGATTTAGTTTTCCTATTTTGTTATGGTTTGGGTTTGTGAGTGGCATATAAAAAGACTTGTTGTGTTATGCTTTTGTTATGAGAGGAAAGCTAATGTGGTGAAGAGGCAAGATGTAAAAGTTTCAAGAGGGAGGAAAAGTTTGGAGGCCGAAGAGTGCTAGGACAATAAGCCTTTTGTAATTTCTCATATCTTGTAATTGTGTGAGGACAAGATAATGGGGTTATCAGTGGTATGTAGGGGATCCATAGGCTACCGTGAGCACTACGGATATACCTCTATTGTAATATTTATATTTTGTTTTAGTGAATTTCTCTCATCCGTGGATGTAGGCTAGTTAAAAGCTGAACCACGTTAAATTCGTGTGTGTTTATCTCATCTTTGTTATTCCATTGCGTATGATGGGTGATTGGGGAATTTTTTTCCCAACAAGTGGTATCAAAGCTAATGGTTTTGTCTTGGAACGGTGGACCGTGTAGTGCATTCTTGGTATGGTGGAGCTTATGGTGTGTTTTTAGCATGGTGAAGCCCTAGGGAATCATTTTAGGGATATTTGACAATAGTTGCGGTGTGGTACTAACGGCTCAGTATAAGTTTGAAAATTGAAGATTTTGTTCGTGTATGTTGATGCTCATGATGTTGATATTCGTGATGTTCTATTCATGGCCATTTCCGTTCATTGTTGTTCGTAATCATTTGCATTCATGCTGTTTTCATGTTTTAATGATGTTTGGGGTGTTCGTGTTTATGATTGTGATCGTATTCATGATGTCTATATTCATGGTGAAGAATTTAAGCCAATGTGGATATTGTTGGGTTTGTTAGCTCAAATTTAAGAAAGTTTAGGATTTTTCTTTTGTTTAAGATTTGATTTTAGTTTTCCTATTTGTTTATGATTTAGTTTTTTTATTTTGTTATGGTTTGGGTTTTTGTGTCGCTTATAAAAAGGCTTGTTGTATTATGCTTTTGGAATGAGAGAAAAGTCAATGTATTGAAGAGGCAAGATGTAAAAGTTTCAAGAGAGATGAGAGATCTGGAGGATGGAGAGGGTTAGGATGAGAAGCCTTTTGCAATTTCTCATTTCTTGTAATCGTGTAAGGACAATATATTGGAGTTATTAGTGGTGAGTAGGGGATCCATAGGCTAGCGTAGACATTAAGGGCATACCTATACTATAATCTCTATGTTTTGTTTGAGTGGATTTTTCTCATCCATGGATGTAGGCTAGTTAAGAGCCAAATCACATTAAATTTGTATGTGTTTGTCTTGGATAAACTTTAGAAACTTGTCAACATGTTTAAGTCATAAGTCTCCAATATGAAAGATCATGATCTTCTGACACTTTAGCAAACTGTGATCCTTACCATTTTATTTCAACTGCTAAAGTGCAGTGGTGGCCTGCATGTTTGACCATAGCATTTGCAATGCTTACCCGACCACCACAAATGACGGTACCAAGACATCCTTATTTGACAATGCCCTGAAAGCATCTGGCTAAATTCTTTGACGATGTCTGGCACATCCTCCCCAATGGCTGCTGACACGAAAACGTATTTGTTATTAATTTTCTGGTTCAGGAATGTTTGGATTAGCTAGTATTAAGCCTTTACCCTATCTGTTCAGTGACACCTAAAATAAGCATACAAAGATTAATTTTCAGGAACTTTGTCATGATTCTCAATTTCCGCTACAGAACTATAGTATGTGGTCTACTAACCTGGAAAGTCATTAACTTTTAACAACTTAATTGCAACTACAGAGGACTCAACAGCAATATCTAGCAATTCTTGTCTAGCTCATTCAACAAGGAAACCACAACTATCTTTTCCTTGCATCACATATGCTCATAGCTTAAGTGCAGGTACAAACATGCACATATATAATCAAGGTCATTTTTAGTTGATAAGTAGAACAACAATAGGGTTTGGGAGCATTTATGAATTGGCTCACACACTTAGTAAGGCCATCATGCATGTATTTATATGTGTTTATCACAAGAGTTTGAGATAAACAATAATACAACAGGATCACTACTAAAAAAAAGGGTTTTAACGAAGACGGTTGTAGTGACAACTAGCCGTCATTGAAGTTGCCGTAACTAATTCATTCACCATTAATAATTTAGCGATGGCAACCATTGCTTTGTAGCGACGGTCAGCCTTCACATAAATGACGGTCAATAATTTTCTGACTCCACCCTATTGTTGATGAGTTAACGACAACTAACCATCATTAATTTAGTGAAAACTAGCCATCACTAACTTTAGTGAAGGCTTACCGTCACTAAATTAGTGAAGGCAAGCTGTTACTAATTTAGCAAAGGTAAGCTGTCACTAAATTAGTGGGAGTCGGCCTTCATTAGTTAATGGATAACTAGTGATAGTTGGCCTTCACTAATTAATGGTAATTTGTTTTAAAAGTAGTCAATGCTATTATTATTGTTATTGTTGTTGTTATCATTCTTATATACATTACCATGTTGTCCTATTTCTACAATTTCAACAATTACTAAATAAAAGCAAATTATATATATCCAAAAATATAAAGTTCATCAACAATGTCACTAAATAGTTAACTCATACATAAAAGATAATATATACATATTTTTGTTCTTTTCCTAGGTTGGCCATTTCACCATAAGCGAGCCATCCATTGCGCATTTGCCAAACAAACAAGCCCCCTTTGCTTGTTGATCTTCTTAATCCAAATAAAAACAAGTGGTATGCAGAAGCACATATGCATAATGTCAAAAAGGTTATAGTTTCCTCTACAAGACAAAAACTGACCTCAAATTCCTTATGCCACAGGATTGAGCAAAAGATTCTTCAGGCAAAATCATGGAAACAATAATGAAACTCCCCTTTTCTCAATTTACAAGAAGAGGACATAAACCATTATTCACAGGCGAGTCAATAAATTTAGGTGCATATGTAAATATCAAACATACAGCAAATGGAAAAAAATCCATTGATTGCAAATGTTTCAACATATAGTAACCTGCTACATACCCTGCAACTTATGAAGAAGTTTTGTTCAAACTAACAGTGTTCTACTGAGCAAACTAAATGGACATAAGTTGCTTTACCAAACAAGTTGCTTATAGAAAAATACTATGCTTCTTTGCGTGCAAACAAAAGATTCCATCTTTCTCATCATGTTCTTATCGTTTCTAGAAATAAAATAGTTTCAAATCTCCCAACTTGTACCTAAATCATATTTAATTCGTACATAAGCCCTGCTCTTAGTTCTACATAATGTCTACACCAAATCCAATTTCTAATTTCCTATATTACCTAATTTGCAAAATTATTCAAAGGCCAAAAGGTGTAAGGTAAAGAGCATGACATTAATACACATTAACCTCATAGAAAACCTTTCTATGCCATAACCATACAACCACATGAATAGTCATTTGGTTTTTGAAGCATTTAGTTGGTAAGATCATATCGCAGACTCACAACAAATTATACATTTCACAGATAAATCACAACTAAAATTTGTAGAAAGATGTCACAAAAAACAATAGGACAACTAGAGATGTCAACATTGCCTTGCCTTCTATTTATTGTTATCAATAATCTCTTCCAAAGTAGATTAAAATTGAATCTACAAGTCATAAATGAATGAAATGAAAATCCAATAACTGGTAGTATGATTTTTTATCCTTAAAGGAGCTAAAGCATAGCAGAAAGAGAACCTGGATTTGAATAAACTTTCACTAGTAGCCTAGAAATTCAAGACATTTGATTTGTTTTTCCTTCATTCCAAATTTTTAGGTATTCCATTTTTTTAGGTGGTTTCTTCTACCATCAAAATCTAACGTCCTAAATGAAAAACAAACAACTACTTACATACATGGATGAGTTCTTAGAAAGGTAAAAACCTGTGGAACGAAGCTGCAAAAGATGGAAGGCTCACCAATTGTTTGGGAAGAAGAATAGAAATTCGATGAAGTTGCTGGGCTTGATTCAGCACTCACACAAGAGAAGAAGACCACCACAGATGAAATTGTGGAAGATAGCTCCAAGTAAGGTGCTAAGACCTTTGAAAATACCAAATCTATCTTGAAATTAACATGGAACAAATTTGCAATCCTTTTTTTAGACCAAAAGGAAACCTTAAATACTAAAAAATGTTCCAAACCCAAATCTGAGTTCTACCATGACTCATGACTTTACCTCTAGTTGAAAAGATTTTTGGCATGATTCCTACAAGACTAATGGACAGTGAAGGCTTCATGTCTGTTGAGCGTATCGGCTGGCAAAGGAAGAAACAAGCAAGAATAATGGATGGTGGAGGATTCGTGTCCGTCTACTCCAATTTTCGGTAAACTGGAACCTAGATTAGGATGGCAAACAACAATATTAGGATGGCAAACAGCGAATTGAACCCTCACGTTTAAGGTGAAGATGGAGGAACCCTCTGTTTTTGCGAAGTTGCAAAATAGGGTGAGAAGGGATGGTCTTGGTTAAAAAAGAAAATAAAGGCAGTGATACCAATTTTTTTAACTAGCGACAATTGTATGCCATCACTTACAGATGACCACCTAGTGAGGGCTAGCTATTGCTACCGCTGGAAAAAATTAGTGACAGCTTACTTTCACTAAATCTGACCATTTTTTTTAAAAATGAATCTATTAAATTTTTAAAAAATAACTAAGAAACTTGCCTACATAAGTTGATGTAAACATATACTATAAGCTCTTGCACTAACTACTGAGGGTAACCCGTCGCTGGTCCATGAATAACTAGTGAGGGCACACCGTCATTATGCCCACAACTTAGTGACGGTTAGCTCTCACTAGCCTATGACCATTTAATGAGGGCTGGCCATTACTAACTCTGGCCATAATTTAGTGACAGTTAGGTGTCGCTAAGACTAATGATGGCTAGCGTTCGCTAGATCAGTGAGAGCGAGCCATCCCTACCTTTGATCATCATTTTTAAAACTTTGTTCATTAATTTTTTTTTTATAAAAGAAGTACAAATTTTATTTAAGGTCATTCTTTGTATACAAATAACTGATATTTTGAATACTAATCAACAAATTAATATTCCCTAGGCCTGGCAAAAAAAATCAATTGAAATTCAAGAGATTCTCGCTTCTCTTTTTTATTTTCTAGAAAAATAACTGAGATAAATAATTTTTTTAACGTAAATTATAATCCATATTTTTTAACCTAAATTGAACAACAATAAGTTGTTGTTAAAGTGTTTGGTATATTAGTAAGGGCAAACTGTTGCTAATTTTTGGAATATTAGCAAGGGTAAGCCATCATTAAATAATTGATGCATGATTATGCCTTGAGACTACAAAAGGGGCATAAATTGACAAGTTATTTTTAATTAGAGCATACTTTAGTAACGATTGGCTGTAACTGCTTCATTAATTTTTAATAAGGGCTACATGTCACAAATCTAGTTGAGACTTAGCGAAGGATAACTATCGCTAATTATCGCTAATTTTTTGGATTTTAGCAAGGGCAAGCCATCACTAAATTTGGTGACAGCTAACCGTCACTAAATTAGCGAGGACAAGCTATCGCTAAATTTAGGGGCGGTTAACCATTGCTAATTTAGCGAGGGTAAACTGTTACTAAATTTTAACGACAGACAACCATTACTAAATTTTTATCAGACTTTTAGCGACTGTTTGTTGTCTCTAATTAGTAATTTTTTGCTGTCTCTAATTAACGATGGTTTTTTACCGCCGCTAAATCCCTTTTTTCTAGTAGTGGACATACATGCTGAAAGATAGGAGTCTTAGCTTCTTTTAGCTTAGCAAACAGGTAATATTATCATTATCTCTAATACGGCCCCTCAATCTCAATGATCTTGTGCAAAGATTAAGATTGTTGCAGAAACGAGTAAAGGATGCTAGTGGCTATGTCTTAGTTAAAACATTAGCAACCTAGTCCTCGGTAGAGATAAATCGGACTTGAAGGGCACCCTTTTAATACTCGTTCATAAATAAAGTGAAATCAACTTCAATGTGTTTGGTTTACTCATGTAAAATAGGATTTGCTGTGAGATAAGTTGCATCAATATTGTCGCACTAAAGAATAGGTGGCTCACAAAAAAAGATGCATAGTTTACTTAGAAGGGATTGCAACCAAATTATTTCAGCTGTAGCATTTGCCAAGGCATGATATTTTGCTTCTATGCTAAATTTAGAGACAGTGTGCTAGTTTTTAGAGCTCCAAGAGACCAAGTTGGATCCAAGAAATAATCCAAATCCATTTGTGGAACGCCGATCATCAATACAACCAACTCAGTCAACATAAAAAAAGCACTTAAGTTGGTAAAAACAGACTTCTTAATATGCAAACCAAGAAAAATGAAGTGCTTTAGATAGCGAAGAATACGTTTTACTGCCGTCCAGTGTGTTGTAGTTGCTGGTGCATAAATTAACACACCTTGTTAATAGTAAAATAGATGTTAGGCCTCGTTAAGGTCAAGTATTGGAGAGCGCCAATGGCACTTATATACATAATAGTTCATACAATGCATCTCCTTGTTCTTTGGACAATTTGTCACTTGTAGACATAGGCGTGGAGGCAACCAACATGTTGGTTCAATGGAGTAGATCAAGAATATATTTTTGTTGAGAAAGAACAAAACTGTCGTCAGTGAGATGAATAGCTTCAATGCGGAGAAAATAGCTCAGTTTACCTATGTTCTTAATTGGGAATTCAATTTGTAGCTTAGAGAGAATTCCATCAATAGACAAAGATTTGGAGCTTGTAATGATAATGTTGTCGACATGGATGAGCATATAGACAATGACATCTGAAGTTCTTATGATGAACAATGAGGGATCAGCTTTGGAAGAAATAAACTCGAGTTCCAGAAATCGAGAGCTAAAACAAGAAAAACAGGCCTGAAGATCCTGCTTAAGACCATAAATAGCCTTTTGTAACTTGTAAATGTAGTCAAGATATTGTGGATGGATGAGTCCTTGTGGTTGATTCATAAAGACTTCTTCATCAAGAAAGCCACAAAGAAAAGCATTTTGCATATTAAGCTATCGGATGTTCTAGCTCATTGAGACAGTAAGAGAAAAAATTGTGTGAATTGTTGCCGGCTTAACAACTGGGTTGAAGGTTTCTCCATAATTGACCCCTTCTTGCTGATTGAATTCCTTGGCAATGAGACAGGCTTTGTGCCGATTGATTGAACCATATGGGTTGGTTTTAAGGCAATATACCCATTTAGAGCCGATAACATTCATGTGAGGTGGTCATGGAACAAAAGTCCAGGTCTGATTTCAAACAAGTGCATTAAATTCATCTTGCATGGCCTACCTCCAAGCTAGGAATTTTACTGCATTAGAAAAACAAGTGGGTTATTGATTGGTAGAGTGAATATGATTGGTAAGAAGTGCCTTTGATATAGGATACTAAACCGTTCCATCAGTGTATTTATTTAGCTTGACAATGTTATTACACAGACGTGTCTGCTTGGTATGTCTCGATTCCTGTAAAGAGGCTGGCTTTCTCGAATCCATATAGCTTGACAAGGAATGATTAGATTCAGGCTCAACCGATGAATCAGAAGAAGTTGCATTTTGGGAAGGTAATTCTTGTAAGGGTAACTCAGGTGGGTCTAAGGATATTGTAGAAGGTTAAAGGTGATTAGTTAAGGCTATATTGGTTGAAGGAAGAACCAAGGAAACATGACAGAACTTGAACCAGATGTTAATAACTGACTTAATCTAGAAATAAATTTCTTTGTAGCGAAGGGAAAAACATTTTCATTAAAGACAACATTTTTTGATATGTAAACTCGACTAGAAGCAACATGAAGACATTTGTACCCCCTATGACAATCACTGTACCCAATGAAAACACACGGTTGAGAATGCAAATTAAGTTTATGGATGTTATATGGATGTGGGTGAGGCCAGCAAGCATAGCCAAATATTTTGAGAAAGTGATAATCAGGACGAGTATTAAAAAAATGTTCTAAAGGTGAGACATTATTGAGAATAGGAGTTGGGAGGCAATTGTTAAGATAGGAGGCAGTTTAGAAGGCAGTATTCTAGAATTTAAGGGGCGTAAATGCTTATACAAGAAGCGAAAGACCTATTTCAATGATATGGCGATGCTTTCATTTTATAGTCCTATTTTGTTGATGTATATGTGGACAAGAGAGTCTGTGAATGATGCCTTGAGAGTGAATAATGGTATCGATCCTCCTATGTTCACCTCCCTTGCCAGTTTGAAGAGCTTGAATTTTTTGATTAAGGAGTCTTTCAACATGTTTTTTGGAAACTGAGAAACATTATTTCGACGTCTGATTTGCAAGTGATAGGAAATAACCAAGTAAACTTACTAAAGTTATCAACAAAACTTACATAATAGGAATAACCATTGAAAGACTTGACAGTAGGATCCTAAACATCTAAGAAAACTAATTCTAGTGGATGCTTTGACACTGAACATGAAGCAAGAAAAAAGTAGTTTGTGGTTTTTGGCTTGTTGACATGCATCACAAACTCTAGGAGTGTTATTTTGACCCACTAATAAATTTTTCTTATTGATGATCATACAACTGACTTGACTTGAAGGATGCCCAAAATGCTTATGCCATTGGTTTGTGCTTACTCGCTCACCCACTAAAATCGCTTTATGACTAGAAAGTGAGATTCGTGAAGGGATTTGATAAAAGCCATTTTTACATGGGCCTTGGAGCAGCTTGTCCCTGTTTGTTGATCCTTAACAAAAAAAAAATCAGGATGAAATTCAAGGAATACATTATTGTCATAAGTTAATTTACTGATAGAAACTAGATTTTTGGAAATTTGGGGAACATGAAAGACATTTGATAAATGCAAAGGAAGAGAGTTGGTTTGTATAATAGAATGGCCAATGTTTTGAATGTGAAAACTTGCTCCATTTCTGACATGAACTTGATCCGAGCCATTGTACTTGTCATAGCTTGGGAGGTTGGAGAGATCAGCTGTTACTTGATTATTTACTCTTGAGTTGGTATACCAATTTGGATCAATTTGATAGCTTGACGTCATAGATATTCTAGCAAAATGATCTGATGATAACAATTGAGAGCTAGGTGACTTGGTTTAGAGCAAACTTGGCAAGCCACTTGGGTTGAAGTGTTTTGAAAATAGGAAGCACTTCCTCCGTTATTGGTGGTTCGACCACGGGCTTTACCATGGCCCCTTGAGTTTTTTCCTTGGTCTCATCCTTGATTATTGTTGTTTTTTGTGGCAATGTTAACAAAATGAGCTATAACTTGTGAAACATCATTGTGTTGCTCAAGCCTTAATTCATAACTCAAAAGATGTCCATATAGGTTAGTTAACGAGATAGGATCAATTCTTGTTATGATAGAAGCGACAAAAGGATCATATTTAGATGAAAGACTAACTAGAATATAAGAAACTATTTTAAAAACTTGAAAAGGCTGACCTATGGCAGCAAGAACTTCTGCAAGTCCTTTTACCTTTTGAAAATAATCAGTAGCAAAAAGATCCTTCTTTTGGATAGTTGAGAGCTAGTAACGGATTTGCATTATCCGTGCATGGGATTGCAAAGAAAACAACTTCTCTAAGGCTCTCCAAACTTCATGAGCCGTATGAAGGTTAATAACATGCGCAAGAATTTCCTCAGTCAATGAGGTAGCAAGAGCACTGAGGATAATTTGATCTTGCTAGAACTAGGTTTAATACACTGGATTGGTGGTTGCCTTGGCTTCTCTGTTTGACATGATTTGTGGAGGAACAACAATTGTCCCTGTGATGTAACCCAGAAGGGTCTGACCTTTCAAGTATGGAAGGATCTGTGCCTTCCATAATAGATAGTTGTTGCGTGACAGCTTGATGTTGATAAAGTGTCCATGATTCAGAATATGAGTAGGAAGAAGAGGAGATTTGGAAAAGAAAGGGAGGAAGGATTGAAGGAAAGATTTGAGGATGAAGAATCATCTTGAGGTGAGGCTAGAGATTTGTCTGGATTCATTGAGATGTGAGTCTTTAATTGCTCTGATACCATAAAACAACAACAAGGTTTGGGAGAATTTATGAATTGGCTTGCATACTTAGTGTGGCCATCATGCATGTATTTATACGTGTATCATAAGAGTTTGAGATAAACAATAATACAACAAGATATACATGATGAGTGATAGAACTTTTAGCTTTTCTTAGCTTAGAAAACATGTAATATTATCATTATCTCTAATAATAAGCATGATGAATTCAACAATAGAAAAATTTTAGAAATCTAAGCAATAACTCCTTTGACTACCATGTGTTAATCATGTGATGCATTGACTACAAATGGGCTCTCAAGTTGTAGCTATAACTAGTGTTATCAAACCTGGTCTGACCTGGCCAGTCAAATCGGTTGGATTGCGACCCTAATAACAGATTAGGCCCAGTTGTAACTTTAAACCTATTAAGGTCAAAACCCAGTCAAACTCAGAAGACTCGGGGACCTTTCAGCTTGGTTTATCCGAGTTCACCCTGATTCAATTTTTTTTTTTCGACAATGTGGCTTTGCAACTTAATTCAGTTAATTATGTTGGGCTAATGTTATGCTAGCCCAAAAATTTTAAAAAACAAAACAAAACAAAACAAAACAAAAGCTTCAAAAGTTAGAAAAACGCAAACAACAGTGGAAGAACATAAATAAAGTTGCTTAGAAGTTAAAAGAAGTAAAGAGAGATTGAGGTAAACCAAAGAGTATCTTTTGGAATATTGAGGATTTTAACTTTAAAAAAGTTAATTATTATTGAGAATTTTAACTTTAAATTTTGTATGATTGGCTATACACTTAATTTATTTGAAATTAAAATTATTTGTTGTTTTGTTATGAAATATAAAATAGTAAAGTGTTATTATATGATCTAAGTATAAAAAAAACATATAAGTGTGTTGTATTTTGGATAGCAGTAACAAGACATGCTTGGTAGGGTGCAAGGTTGCTCTAGTCCGAAGGCTACTACGTGTTGCAGTTGGCCCGACTAGTTGAACTAATTGAACTAATTGGCCCACCACCTGTTTGCCTTTTTAAGTTGCTTTCTGGGCCAAGTACGACAACATTTTTTGTAACTCATCACACAACCTTTTAAATTTGGGGCTTTTGAATAAAGGTTCTGAAAATTTTTCCACTTGAAATTTTATTAAAAAAAGTTAAAAATTTCTTCTATAACCTAAGATGACTCATCTTCCCATCTACCATTTATACGCAAGCCATTTATGTTTGTCGACATTTAACCACTGAGTGATAGAATTGGAATTTTCACCCCCTTTACACACTAGCTTCACTCATGGCTTTCACTTCAACACACATTGTTTAGTTCTTTTAATCATAAAGAATCTGCCCAAGCTTTCATTCTTGCAAGCTACCTTTTCTTCACTAAAAAACTTTGATTCAGCTACTAGATCCTATCTTTCCAACTAATCTTTTAGTTAGTCAATCTGCAAGTCAATATTTCCATATTCACAGCTTTTCCATTCCCTCAACTTCTTCTTTAAAAATTCAAGCTTTCCTTTCAGGAAAAAGCTAAGGCCTCCTATAATCTAAAACTCCTCTAAGGCACCTTGGACAACAAGACTAAAATCTTTTATGCTCTATCCATACATCAAACAGCTTTAAAGGAATTGGCCTATAATTTGCTATGTCCAACTTTAAAAGGATAGGACGATGGTCGAAAATGAGCTTTTTGAGAGCAAACACACACACCCTTGACCACCAATTGAAAAAATCTTCAAATGCCATAAATCTGTCCAACATACCCATCTTAGATCTTTGTTTATTATACCAGATAAACCTCTGACCTTCTATTTGCAGATCATGCAACTTTGCTCGCTGAATGAATTGGTTGAATGTCTTGGAAATGCTCTCCTAGAACAAACATCTTTTTTTTTCTTCCTGATTCCTAACGGCATTAGATATTCCAAATTATGCAACGGGCACCATGATATTTTTTTCCTTAGCTCCAACAATTTGCCCCAAACAACCTTTTTTTGTTCCTTATCTTAAGGTGCATATACATTAACTAGCACAAACATATCAAAATATCCATACCATTTGCCAACAAAAAAATGAAGTGATCACCACCAATTAAATAATCTAATTTCTAAAAGACACCTAGATCCCATAAGCATAGTAAACCACATGCAACATTAGTAGCGTCCTTTTGAATATATTCATAAACTAAAAATCCTCATATCTGACCTATATAAAAATATCACCATTCACCTTTATTTCCTGTGGACCAAAAAACTCAAGTTTTTCTCCTATACACATCTCTTTGACCATTCTTCTCTTCACAATCTTTTCCCTTCCCCTTACATATAATGATGCAATTCACTTTATATCCAGCAAGTCCACCCGAACCCAGGTCTTTAAGGCTTTAACATTTCACTCATCCATTACACCACAAGTTATCTCATTCAATCTTAGTTCTAGACTTCATTTATCTACAGGTAAATCAAAGCCCACTAGTTGCCCTACTCGAATCAATGACTCCAATTTATCAAAATCTCCCACATTAATGACCATTCTCTTATTCATATTTAGAAATCAAAGTTTGAAAGTGAATAACTTGCAACATTTTACCTCTAATTGCATTTGATTATTCTACCTCTAAGATTCTTTCTCTACATTTTACCTCTCCATAGATTTCATTAGATTGAGGCTTGTTCTTCCTTTCCATCCCTTCATTTCACTCAATAATCTCATAGACATGTTTTACTTTGCATGTTGTTTCCCAATTAAATCCTTTCTCTTCTTAATTAGCTTAGATTGCAAAAAGTTCAAGAAACCATCAACATTTACGCTTCGCACCTCACCACCATTGGTACCCATGTTCGCTTATTATGTTCATTGACATTGTCTAGTATTTAGCCAATAACAAGCCCAATAACCTAAGTTTTTTTACTTTCTTCCACGAATGAGCCCAAATTATTCTCTGATCTATTTTCTTCTTTATCGCTTGTTGCAACATAGGAATTACACAACTCCTCTTCCAATGAGATTCTTCGACTTTTGCCATAACTACCTTGGTTCATATCCGATTTTGAAATTTGATCATGCTCCACAACTACCATCAATTTGTGTAACGAATTTAATTTAATTCTCTCATACATTTTCTGCTTCAATCCTTGCAGTCCAAAATAAGGCTTCCAAATGGGTAATGTCCTCAATGGAATTATTCTCCAAATGTTTTCCAACCATGTCATCAACATCTTCTGGATCAAACTAAACAAAGCTCATTTCACTACTAGAAAAGGATTGGGTTGACACAGGTAGTTTATGTCTTATACTTAAAGCGGACATGGACAAGAGATCTTCATAAACTCTAAAAACTTGATCATCTACCTGTATAGACTATCTCAACATTAATCTGGACTTTATCCTTTGTAAGATTATCTACAGACAAGACTTTCCCCCACTTTACTCCAATCATTTAAAATGATTCATTCTGCCACGCCTGGATAGTAAGCCCTAATATTCAACCATGTTAAACAACTTGGACAATTTAAGTGTTTTTTCCATGGATATATGTACTTGATTGCAAAAAACATTCTGCTCCTTTTAACATTGTAACAAATTCTAGGACAATTCTTAAACCACCTACATACTTAACTTTGCAGGATTTGAAACCTTCAGAATTGTACAAATATTTTAGGGCACCTAGGGTTCCATTCTCTTTACTTCTCCCACCAAACAACTATTTAACCAGGTCAGCTCATCCTCATTTGATCCCAGTTCAATTCTTGTCCATTGTTCATCTTTGTCCTTATTAATAAAATTAGAATGTTTTCATTCAACCCTCATTGAAACAACTTTTGCAAACTTCCAACCATCCTTCCATACATCTTCGAACTGACCTCTAGGCTTATCAGATCCAACCATATTTGTGTCATGCTTTTCTAAACTTATTATTTTCTGAAACTTTGAAAGATTGGCCCTCATCTTATAAGATCCAATATAGATCTCATTCAACTTCTTCTCCAAAGCTTCAACGTCATTAACAACTTTATACCTAATAAAACCAAAGATGAATCCTATTTTCGTCCTTTTTTTAGCAACATAAACCTTTAACATTGCTCCAAACTGATTGAACACTAGCTAGTGATGCTTTACTTTCCAGTCATCTGGAAAGTTTATAAAGAAAAAGAATGTTGATCTTTCTTGCAAAACCCTGTCAAAATCCTGTCCAATGAGCCCTTCTTTAAATCTTTATCCTTGCTCATGCCTATTTCCTCTATCACTGGATCACTCTCTTGCATTCTATTGCTCTCATTTTTCTCCGTGGCTGCACTATAATGGGTCCATGTATCATCCAAAAATGGTAACATACAATTTTTTGTTGACCAATAACAAATTGGGCATAAAACAAAATTTAAGGTGAGGTTATAGTCACATAAAGTGAGAACGGGAGCGAGAGCTCAAATTCATTAAACTTGAAAAAATATTGAAAGCGGGAGCAGCTCGAGAGCATCACTATATATATATTTATATATAAGAAAATACAAATAAATTGATAGTCTTCAACACTGAAACAATATATGAAAAATCAAACTTATAAAATAAGGTCCAAACCAAAATGAATTCCAATAGAAATAGTAAAATTAATTAGAAACAACTAGCTACTGATTGTTATTCTTTCTCGCTCATTTCTAACCCTTTTGCCACGAGATATTTCCTATCTTTGTGCTTGAGGCAAGTTTGATCTTACTTGATTGGAACTTGAGGCTTGAGAAGAGTTATGAATATCATCATCTCCATAAAAAAAAGTGTGATATTTTCTATGAATTGCCTCTATATCGTTGTCTAGGACATCATCATATGTAAAATCATCCCAATTCTTAGAGGATGATTCATAATCTTCTCTATAATGCGTCAACAGTTTGTTGTTGTAGTGCACATATACCAACGATTCAGCTCGATCTACATGCAACTTGTTCCTCTTTACATTGTGAATATATGAGTATGTGCTCCAAGCCCTCTCAGCACATGAAGTGTTAATGTTTTGAGAAAGAACCTTGACTACTAGATTATATAGTTCAGGAGCAGCCACACCATAAAAATTCCACCAAGCGATTGCACTCATCATTTTTCTATCTTTGATAGCTTGAGGTGTCGAGCAAAGACTCCTGTATCACTTGTGAAATCACTAAGTTATTGATGAATCAGTGGAGTCTCCCGTAAATCATGAACAAGTCGGTCAACCACATTCAATTATGTCCCTAAAAACAAGGTAAAATATTACTAATAATAAAGATATATATACTAAAAATATTCCTAATAATCAGCCAGCAAATAAATAATGAAAAGTCAAGTAACATTAACAATGAAATTAAACATACATTGTACAAATGAATTAGCATGTGGCTTAATCCTCTTCCTTCCACAAGGACCCACCTTACGTAGCCAGGTTTGTGTAATAAAATGGAGTAAGCACATAAGCAAGTGTATGTAATGGCAGATTCATTTTTCTCCACTATTCCAAAATTAAATTTTCCGCTGTTTTGTACAAATTGCGATCATTCTGCAAGACTTTTTCAATAGAACCAATCATATATTTCATTCTTTGCTACATCTCCCCAACAATTGCTTTATCAGAATCACAAAAGCGAATCATTAACCAAATTGGTTATGTGACAGATAAAATGAATTTTACCTGTACCCAAAACTCACTATTCAATACCACTTTCTTAACCTGATCATGTTCTAAGTTTGATCTAGAACTTCTTTTCTTAAGTTCTTCTCACTTATCATTCAAAACCTTGGATATCAAAGCATTTTTTACTAAAAATAGGAGCTCCAAAACTACATAGTGATGACCAAATCTAGTTTTCTTCACTTGAATTACAGCTAATGTAGAAAAAGTTCTGAGGATATGCAACACAAAGGTATGATTTTTAACATAGTTCACAACTCATTTTGCCTTCTCATAACAATCACTAAAAAATGATAAGCCCGGATGAGATGATTTGGCTAGATCTTTCATAAGAAGACTGAGAGTATGTGCCGTACAACGAGATCAAAGAATATGAGGATGTCTATCTTAACTAATATCTCCAGCGGCCTTACAGTTTGAAGTATTATCCATGAAAACTTGTATAACATTATAAGTCCCCACAGTTTCAATAACCTTAAGTAAAATGCCAGCAATAAATTGTACATTTTTCTCATCACCAGAACAATCAACAACATTCATAAACATAAACATTTATCAAAGGTTGGTTCTTAATGTTGGACCAACCATCTGACACTATTGAAACTCCATACCTAGGCCATTGCTCCTTAATAGGAATTAAAGCACGATCAATTTTTGTTCTTTCTCTATCAAGTAGCATGGTCCTAATTTTTTCAGAACTAATAGGCTTATATCCTTTAGGAGATTCATTTATTGCTCTCACCACATCAACCCACAAAAGAGATCTAGCAGTATTAAAAGGAATTCCACAACCATAGAAGTACCTAGTAATTATACCATTGGTTTTCTCTCTGGAAGACAACTTGAACAACTGCCCAATATGCTTCATACCTTGTTCATGTGCCATATTTATATCAAGTGCTGGTGGAACAACCTGTAGATTAACCATAGTGGTTTTTCTACTACTACTTCCAAATAATTTTTTAGCCTCCTCCTCTTTTTTTCAACCCTGCTCTTTCTTGTTTTGTTATCTTGGTACAAGTGGCTATTCCTTGAGCTCGTTGTCTAGGTAATAATCCAATTAAATAAGCTCTTATACGCGAGTATGTTCCCGTATAAAGTTCTGCTCTACAACCAAAATTACAAGTCCACTTATCTTTCTTATTCTCAATGTATGTCACATACCTTCTCAAAGGTATAGAGCTCAACTCTTTGCATTGGTCATTAGTATCACCAATGTTTGATTGTGAATCACTTCTTTCCTCATTGTTATTTTCTTCCATCAAATCTAAAAATTCATTGAAAAATATATAAGAAATAATACATCTCAATCTCAATTTGGAATAAAACAATTGGTTAATCCAATGGAGCATATATGAAAAAAATAGTAAAAAGTAATATTATTTAATCACAAAAGAACAAAGCTACAATGCAATTTAGGCTTTTTTAATTGTATTTTGGCTTGTTGCTTTATGCTTGTGCTTACTTCACCAATAAAACTTTCCAACTGTAGATATAAAAGCAAGCCTGCAAAGTTAAACTTTCCAACTATACCATACGTCCATACCACCTCCACATATATTTGCTCACATACTAGAGGGTTTAGATTTTAGAGCCTATTGCTTGTGGCACTTCTTCCCCCCTTCCCCAAGCCAAACAAATTTAAACGCAATAGCTAAGCACGCAAAAAGACGCTGACTCACCAGCACCGTCGCGGCTGCATAGGAAGTTAAATTTTCTTGATTCAATCTTAAAAAGCAAACATAATATGGACAAAAAACAATGGAAATCAGATAGCTAACCAAATAAACAAATTCAATTCACCTGTATCATTGCTATCGCTTCGCACCGACTGTGGCTCTGTCTGTAGAACGAACGAGGAACAACCACGAGGCTACTGCACTGCTGCTCTGTTGGGAATCAGAATTTCATATCAGACTTTGTCGAGCGGCTTTGGTAAAATTAGCCAAAAAAGCAAAAAAATATTCAAAACCCATGCAAAACAAGGGCTTTTGGTTTCTTTTGAGGTTTGGACTTCAACTTAACTTAGGTAAATCAATTACCGTGCTAAAAACACATGACACTTCTGTTACAGATAAGATTTTTCTGTTAAATTGAATTCATGAATTATAAAGAATTAGAGTGCGCTTTCATAATCATCAAAGCGCGAATTGGGGACGCTTGTGCTCCAAAAGCGCGAATTGATGCGCAGAACATCCAGAGTGCTGGTGAAGCAAACGCTTCTTGTGACCAAGGGTGGGGTGAAATAAATTTTGGGAAATTTACAAAAACCCTTTGTGGTATACCCTAACCTACACTTACCCTCTCCTCCCTCTGTATAGTAAAAAACCTATAGTTTGCGCCTCGAATCCTAACATCTGTTAGTTTGTCTGTTAAGATACTAAGCTCAAATACTGGTAGTACCCATGAGCTTTTAAGAATCACACAAATCAGCCCCAAGATTGATGTTAGGCTTCATCTAACCCATTTTTCCTAAATATATTTCTAAAAAATATGTGTTTTTCAAAATAATTTTATATTTTATGTTTCTAATTAATATTGATCTTTATTTTTAACATCTTATTTATTTTTTCACTTAATGCAAAAATAGAATTATTATCATTTTTAGGGACCAATATACTTCTTATCATACTTGCCATATGAAAAAATTGACACTTTTTATAATTTTTGTGAGCATTAAATACTATAAATTATTTATTAATTAAACACATCTTTGTCCATATGAATCTCCGGGAAAAGTAAAGGGAAGATATATCACTGGGATCCATCTCGCTTCGTCGAACTAGGCCTGGGTTTTTCCCAAAAAGTCTTGATCAAGCCCCTTCCCTCCTCTGTTGTGATCTTGCAGCCCATCGCTGCTGCTGTTTCAATGATCTCCTCTCTCGAATACGTTCATGGGTACTCTGTCAGATTCTACAAAAAATAATCGATTTGCTCGGTTAAGTGTGTTGGAGACACTGAGCGTGTTGAAATTGCTGGGCTAGGAAGTAAGGATTAGACAATAGTTGCAGGCGTGAAAAGGCAACTGTTGACCATTGATATTGGCAAACCTTTACATTTCCTTGCCATGGTAAACAAGGCTATAATGTTGAAGATGAGATGCTAGAGTTTTACATGATTCAAAGGCAAGAATTCAGTAGGTAAAAAAAACGGGGGCCGTGTGAGCAGCTTATGAAGCTGTTTGCTTCTGATGGGTTAGTTTGTTGCCCCTTTCTTAACTTTATTTATTTACACTTGCTGGTGTCATGAACACACCAGAATATGCCTCGAGTTTCTACTTTGAGGTAGAAAGTGGGGCGTTGTGGGTCCAGCCAAACAAATTTTATATTAGTGTTGTTATTTAAGTGCTTGTCCTATTAAAGGAATTGAACTGTATAAGCAGCTCTTGCATCCCTTCTTTTCACCTTTTTTTTTTCTTCCCTAGTCAAGAGCTAGTTGAAGAATTCAAAGATTGTTAATGCTGTGTATATCCAAAAAGAAAAAGGAAATAGTAGATTTAAAGTTTGAATGAGAGATGAAGTTGACTAGTTGAAGATGATGGGTAATCTGTCAGATGCAAAATCTTAGGGGTCATACTCTGCTGGTGGAGAATGCTGGGGAAAAGCTGGGTTTTACCTTTGTTTTTGTTCAACAGGCAATCGTGGCAATAATGTTTCAAGGGCACAATTGTAGGTTTTTTAATATACAAGGGAGTAAGTGTAGGTTAGGGTAAAAGTGTAGGTTAGGATATATCATGAGGGGTTTCTGTAATTTCTTAAATTTTGAGCATATTGAGTCCATCTCTTTGCTGGCTTAAATTTTGCGCTCCTTTGATTCATTATTGTCATATACCTTTTATTTGCTATTAAAATAAAATGTCATTAAGAAGAATCTTGAAACCACCCTTAATTATGTATAATTAAAACATAGGGAAAATTACCAAAAACCTTCTGAGGTTAGATTGAACTTACAGTTTTGTCCCTCCATTTCAAATACTTACAGTTAGCCCCTGCAAAGTTAATAATGTTATTCACCGTTACCATAAAAAAAAATAGAAAATGTCTAACTTCACCATCCTAGCTTTTTTTTCTATAAAAAATTCACCTTTAACTACTAAAACCTTTTCAAATCAAACCAATTAATTGGACAAAAAATAACCAGAAACCCTCACCCTCGTTCATCAGTTTGCTTCCTCCTTCTCCTTTTCCATGGCTTTGATTCTCCTCATTCTGCCTTCTTCCTCACCCCCTTCCACTCTGACCTCCTTTCCCTGTGCCTCACCTTCTTCCTTGATCCCACTAGTAAAGGCACCAGTAGAGAGAGTATGAGGCCGAGCTCACATTGGACCCCACCCCCATTGCACTACTAAAAAAAATGCATTTACCAATGGCCGTTACCAACAGTCACGTGTTGGTAATTTCAAAATTACTAACGCATGACCCTTGGTAGCAAGGGTTGGTAATAAACGCTTTGAAAAAAATTTTACCAATGAATTTATACTAACCCGTTGGTAATTTTCAACAGTCAGCCATTGAAAAAATAGCTAATAGAAATTACCAATGGTCTAAGTTCATATGTGTTTTACCAACGTGCAAGGCTATTGGTATTTACCAACGATTTAAACTATTGGCCAATACCAATGTATTTGGTCATTGGTAATATTTCCAATGTGCCAAAACATTGGTAAATATTTTGAAATTTTTAAAAAATAAAACTATTTTCAATGAGAAGCCATTGGGAACTAAAATTTTTTAAAAATATATATATGTGAAAAAAAATAAAATAATTAATATTAAAATTTCCATTAATTTTACTACATTAATGTATGAATAATTAAAAATTAATACTAATAAAACCAAAAAAAATTAATATTAACAACATTGATAAAATTATATTTAGTAAAAATATATGTCATACCGCTAAACTTATGTGTTATATTGGCTAAAAATTGTATTTAGTAAAATTATATAACAAAGATTTCATTAGTACCAAAAAAATTCACAAAAATTTGAAAAATAAAAAATTTCATAAAATTATAATAATATTTAGGAAACTCACAAAATTTGTAAAATTTTACCGAAATTAATAAAAATTTTAAAACTCACAAAAATTGGAAATTTCAAAATAAATTAAAAAATTAACAGAATTAAAAATATCACAACGATTAACCAAAAATTCAAAAATTTTGACAAAAATTACTGAAATTCATATTAATTAACCAAAATTAATAAAAAATTAAAAATACACCCACATATAAAAATATTTCAAAATAAATTCAAAAATCAAACACAAAAATAACTGAAAATTCACAAAATCAAAACCTAATCTACAATCAAACAACCAAATCTACCAAATTAAAATGAGACAACTAGATCTATAAGTTCATACACAAAAATCGCAACCAAAAGTACAAAATCAAACATCAAATTATTCACAAAATTGAAATCAAAATTAGTTAAAAGGGAAGGAGACCCATCACGGCAAGCGAGGTGGGAAGGCAAGGTGGTGAGGGCTAGGTGGCATTGAGCAAGACTATGAGGCGAGGATGCATCGGCGAGGCAAAGAGGTGAGGAGGCGTCGACAAGGCGGTGAGGCAAGGAGGCTAGGGTGAGGATGCACGAAGGGAGAATGGCGGAGGTTTGAGAGACGACGAAGGGAAAACGGCAAAGGGAAGAGAGAACAACAAGGGGGAACGACTACTAGGCGGTGAACGGATGTCTGAGGAGAAGGAGGAGAGACGAGAGCAAAGAAGGAGGAGAAGTGAGAGGCAGCCGAGAAAGGTTAATGGGAGGTGAAGGATACGTTAGTGTGTTTGTATGGGTTACGTTAGGGTTATGGGTTTTTTTAGGCTTATATATATATATATGTGTGTGTGTGTGTGTGTGTGATACATATGATACATTATTTAATGTATGTATGGATCATATATTTAATTTATATATATGATATATTTTAAGTATATATTCTCATGTATGATACATTATATTATTATTATTATTATTAGAAAATTTTTTTAAAAATATTACTTTACTTTATAAAATTTGAAAAAAATTTACTTTCTAAGATATATAATTTTATATATGATTATTATCCTTGTACATTATAATATATATTATATATTTTAAATATACATTATTATATTTTTAATATATAATAAGTATTATATTTTTAATAATAATATGATATATAATTGTTACCAACGGTCTAACATGTTAGTAATTTACCCGTTGGAAAAAAAATTGATTTACCAACGCATTAAATAATTGGTAAATTACCAACATGTTTGACCATTAATAAATTTTAACTTCTTTTACCAATAATCTAACACGTTGACAATTTGCAGTATTCAAGCCGTTGATAATTTACCTGTTGAAAAACTAGTTTTTTTAGTAGTGATGCGCAGAGAAGTACTTCGTCGGTCTAGAGAGTTCGAGGGGGACCGAATCCGGGCCCAAACGGTTTGAGCTATTCACGCAGTTGGGGAAACATGGCGCCTCCAACGCCATCATGGGCTGCCACAGCTCTTTGATGCCACCTCCAGCGCCACCACACATAATTCCTCCCCCAGACCTGCCATGAGTTCCCATGATTTGGGTCACCTCCTGTTTCTAATTCCAATTGCAGGTTGTAGTTTCAAAAAACGAAAGCAAGTGTCCACCGACAAGGATGCGAATCGAGCAGAGAAGAATCAACCTTTGTTCCCCTATCATTCTGTGGTTTAGTTTTCCCATTTTAGTTGCCGACCTTTACTGGTTTTCCTCCAGGGTTTGACGTCATTTCTTGAATCACTTTCTGGGTTTTGGTATTTATGGATTAATCTGAAGTTGGTGACGGGTGCACAGTTTCTGTGCTCTAATAAAACATTGTTATTTCCTCATTTTTTATTAATTTCTGTTCCCAGTTCTATTTATTCCCGAAACCTTGTGTTTATAACATATAATGAGACAAAGATGATTTGTGAGAAAGAGCCGAGAAAGGAAGCGACTCGTGTGGATTTGGCTCATCAACCATCGGGTGCGATAGGTTTTCAACCGTCGAGCAGAGGAATCAATGCAAGTTGGATTGTCAGCGTCCACCGGTAGCGAGCTTGCAACGGATCTGGTCTGATCAAAAATTGAAATTGCAACGGCGGGTCCTGGGTTTCTTAGTAGTGGGCCGTGTGAATGCAGGAGCAGTGTCAGCGATAGTTTGTATGTGCCAAGCAAGGGGGTTAAAGGGGATGAGGACGGCGGCTGGTAAACTGGGGTTAATCACTACGCAGTTAAAACCGAAAAAAATTGAAATTTTAGTTTAGTTAAGTTGGTATTTCGGTTCGGTTTTGGTTAAAACCGAATAGAAAGAATATCGGTTTCGGTTCGGTTTTGGTTAAGGGTGTTGGTTATTTTGGTAATCGAAAAAATTGAAATTTTTTTCATCTCATATTTGAGTTTTTGGTGGGCTAGTTGACAAGTTTAAAAGGTATATGAGTTGAGTGGAAGGTAGATAGAAAATTGATGGCTTCTTTTGGGGTTTGGCCGTCATCCTCCTCCGTCTTCACCCCGCCATCTCCCCCCACACCTGCCGTCGTCCCCACCTTCCAGCCGCCTCTGCCTTCACCCCAGCCCTCCAGTAGCCTCCACCCTCGCCCCCCCTGGCGCCTCTGCCTCCACTCTCCTCCACCTCAGCCCCCGCCGTCTGCCTTTCCTCTCATCACCGACGTCTATCCTTGGCCCTTCACTCGCCTCCGCCCCTTGCCCCCACCTTCTGCCCTCAGCTCAAACATCGCCCCTCACTCGGCTCCACCCCTCCAGCATCTTTCTTGGACCCAACTATCTCCGATCGGCGCCTACGTTTAAGCCATCATCGTGTTTTGCTCAACTGGGGGAGCATATACAAACCCCGGAATGATCCATGACTTATTGCTATGTAGTTGTTTAAGCCACTTATGTTTCTCTTTGTTACAAATGCATCACTATATTTGGATGTGACTTTTTCGGTTATTTCGGTTTTAAACCGAACCAAACTGAATATTTTGGTTTGATTTTACTTCAGTCTAGAGCCTTAGTTCGGTTAATTCGGTTTTTAATCATAATAAATCAAAAAATGAATAACTCGAAATGTTCTGTTCGGTTTGAACCGAATAAACCAAATGACAAGCCCTAGGCCAAACCACAGTGGGCAACTAGTCTTGAGCAAATATAGGGAGAGAGTTATAGGTGGGATGGGTTTACTTGAGGGTAATGGTTATGTTATTAGATGCACAAGTTTGTGGGGCAAAATTTCTATAAAAGAATGTTAGAATGGTGGAATCAGATTTTTCTCTTTTTTAGTCTAATGGTAAATCACGATGTTAATTTTGTTGGGGGTAAATGCAGGTTTTTGAAATAGCATAGAGAAAAATATAGGTTCAACCAAACTTCAGGAAATTTTTGGTAATTTTTCCTAAAACATACAAAACACTTTGAGGATGAAGTACCAAGAATCTCGTCAACTTTTAAATAAGCTAAGTTTAAGTTTTGTGAATAAAGAAGAGTGAGTTCCTCCTAAAAAAGGATCCAATGTTTCTCAACTCTAGATTAAACGAGATGCAACATAACAACCCAATGTTATAGGATTTTGGAAAAAGAAATAGGTATAAATATAGTAGAAGTTATTATAACTGTAGGCTATCATATATATTTTAGTTAACAAAATTCATAGATATTCGATTACATACACATAAGAGTGATTGCTTAGTTGAAAATTAAAAGGAATTTCAAATTAATGTTGATTAAGGTTAATTTTAGGATTAAGGCCTAGTTCGTTTTAGGTTAATAAAAATGCATTAAGTGGTTATTGGCCTTTTCAATGTGAATCAATTATAAATTATCCTTCAAGTTGGCTGAAGTTATATGTAAAGCCACTAACCCCATCTCTCCAGGCCAACCATGCCTGTCCTTTTCCACAAACTACCACCTCCCAACTAGAGGCGGCCATTAGGCCGATCCAACTTGGCTCAGACCAAGCTTGGCTCGCCATCAAACTTGACATGTCCTGGTCAAGGCCATTTTGGCATGGGCCCAGGTGAGGCCCAGAAGATGGCAAGGTGTGTATAAGCCTTGGAGAAGAGAGAGTTGGACCTTAACCTAGCTTGGAGGCACAGAATGGGCCGAATCACCAGTCCCATGTCTGGCCTAACATCTCTCTCCCTCTAACTGTAACCTATAGATTTCAAAAAAATGGATTAATTACAACTGAAGCCTCATAATGGTTTTCTACTCCATTTTTACCCTCATATTTTCACTTTTACCCATCCTCCCAACAACTAGAATTTAAGGTTCTTTTGGTCCAAAAAAAAAAAATTGGTCCTACTTAGGGAGGCTATTTCCACTCCATCCTCACACGAACAATTGCGATCTTCCTTTTTCATCTACTACATTCTCTCTTAGTTTCTTCAATTTCTTAAGATTTTTTGCTAATTTTTTATTAATCCTTTTCCTAATTGTTGCACTCTAGCAGTTGTAACCCAAGTGTAGGTTGTCACAAATAATAAAATCTCAGGAGTCTGAGTGTTGAACCACAGGGAAGCGAATTAAAAAATACAAATTACAGATTTTTAATAAAGAAGATTTTTGTGAAAGGTTTGAACAAGTGTTAATTGAAAATTCAAATTCAAATAAAATAGCTAAGGTTAGGGGGATCAACTTTTAGTGCATCAGTTATGGTTAATTTTAGCCCATCTTACCACTTAATTAAGGTCCACACATAAAGGAGGTCCCAATCGAGGAGTTAGTATTAACTTTCATTGATCTTAAAACGCTAATGCTTGTTAATGGGTTCAAGTATCCATCATGCCAACCTTTATCTACAATAACTCAAGATTCCAATATAGCCGGTAGAGCCATGTTCTACAGAGGGAATCAAGTAGCTTTTATGCCAATTATTGACCATGATGAATCAAGACTCCCATATAACAAGGAGAGAAGTTAAATAGATTAAATAAGAAAATACCGTTAACGTTGTGATCCATTCAAATTAATCATAACCTTTATACAAAAAATTTTGCCCTTTCACCTTAACAAAAAGGAAGATTAGTTAGCCATGATAAAAGTAAACAACATGTAGAAAGACGAACTGAACATGGCTTGAAAGATAAAAAAAATGAACAAAAAGAAGAACAATAAGAAAACTCTTGGACAGAGTTTCGGTATTGAAAATAAGAAAAAAACTAAAGAAGAAAAGCTAAAGATGATACAAGAACATAAAAATGGCCTAAGAGATGGCATGAATTCGTCCTCCCCCCAAGTTGTCTATTTATAGAGTTTTGGGGATGGGTGAAATGGTAAAATGGAATAGTGAAATATAGGTAAATACAAATCAACAATGGCGGGCTGCAACTTCTTTTAATTTTTTAACGATCATACACATTGAATCAGCTCTTTCTCAAAGCACGAGATTTGTAGATCTCTTCTTTAGCCTTGAATTGTTAGCTTGCTCATTCAAATTGAATATCTATAGCTCAAGTTATGGTTTTTCTACCGAAACTACTCTTCAGCACATAGAAGAACAAAGAATCTCATTTATAATCAGATTTCGACAATGAAAATGATCAAACTAGCTCATGGAATGAAGCAGAGTTGAAGATCTATGTGTTGGCTTTCAGATGAATTTGGAATCACTTAGTTCCGACATCTACAGCTCTGAATATGATTTTTCTCATAAAATGTCACCAAGTGATGATTTTACATGCGTAAAAAAATAATTATTTAATATTAATGAATAGTGAAAATGTGTATAAACAGTAAAATACACATATGAATAGTGAGTTAGTGAATAGTAACTCGATAAATAGTAAAAATGTGTGAATAGTTACCCGATGGAAAAAATGCTTAGAATAGAGAAATTAATCATACTCAAAGTGTATAATGATGATTTAAACCCTTAATAGCAATACACTTATGAGTATTCATCACACCCTCCAACCATGTTCTTGTTAGTCCCTAGCAAGTAAAGTGATATACTAAATGAATACTGAGGTTTCATCAATTATTTTCTACTATCAATTTCTATACACTAGATCATAAATTATGGAAGTAATAAGCATCAAAATTAATGTTAAATCAAATGGCCCAAATTTCATAATGATTTATGCACTTCTCTACTACTCAAACATGGGAAAAGTGTAAAAGTTTATGAGTTACTTAGTGTAGTAAATGTGTGACTGGCTACCAGAAGTGTTTAAAAGATTTCAGTAAATCATATCAACATTTGTAGCTTATCAAAACAAATCCAATTCAAAACCATCGCTTACCATCGCTTTGGTGGTCTTTCACACTATTATACTATAAAAGGTTTTTTTTTTTTTAACTTTAGCTCAAGTTTTATTTGGAGAACCCCGATAATAGGCAACCATTTCCAAGAGTGAACATTACTTGTTGTTTTTTTTTCTATTTCATTTTCCAAATCTTTTCAACACTTCTTGGTGTTGTTTTTGTTTTTGTTTTTGTTTTTGTTTTTGTTTTTTTCAAATTAAGCTAATATACGGTTTATTAGAAGTCCCAACAGCCACATAGTTGGAGTATTCTTTGAAATCTAAAAGATAATAAAGATTTTCAGCATGTGTAAAAATATCAGCAATTCATAACTTAAACATCCTAATCCCTTGTCAAAGTTAATAAAATTTAACTAAATCATTATGTCAAATAAGATTTCAAACATGTAAAATTTAATATAGCTCATCACCTCAACAATTTCATCACCAAGCATAAAAATTTTTAAGATAGAAAATATAGATTACTAGTGAGTGTGTCATCTTGTACGGGTTCAAAAACCTACTAAAAAAAATGTTATGACTAGAATACTTAATAGGATGTGTCTTAGGAGTAAAATTACTCTTTACTCAATCATCCTAAACTAAGGGCTGTGTTTAATGGTTTTAATATCAGCATAAGAAAAACTACCCAAAAAGAAAAAGAAAATCATGTGCCAACTATCCCTCCCCCCAACCAGATTAAGACATTGTCCCCAATGTCAAAATATAGATAAGAAGAGTGAATAAGAAATTACCTGAAATAGTAGTTATTAACATGAAAACCCAGAAATAACTTGAACCAAAATAAAGAAAATGGTGATAGTAAAACTAAAAGACAAGACAAACAGATTCATAAGTCTGATTGCTCTCTGCCACATGCTTAATCACTTATTAACAAAAATAAAACGATAAGCAAGGTAAATGATACTTATGGAATGGAACTGATTGGGAAAGACTGTCATGTCCAGTCTATCTGAATCACTCATGGATCTTGTTTGGAAATGAAAGATTGCATTTTGTGTAGCAATTCTTCAGCAGTTGATGTAGATATTAGGATACGTCGTGTCGTCTCTGAGATAAACTTCTCCTACATAACTTGATCTATAAAAGATAATAACCCTGCAAAGAAATTATTAACAGTCAACAGCACAATAGGCTTCTGGTGCAAATTAAGTTGGGCCATATAAGCAATTTGAAAAATTTCCCCCAATATGCTAAACCCTCATGGTAGACCAATAAAGGCATCAGAATTACAAAGTATTTGCAACAAACGCTCTTGCAAGTTTTTAACCCCAAAACTTGACTATCCCTTATAGATGTTGCTGTTGCTACACCTTTTGTCTACCTCCACCATATACCAAATGTATTTTTCGCTCAGCTAAGATTCAACCCAAATGGTTGGCTGCTCTAAAAAACTCGTCATCCTTTCCAGGAAAAGCTCCACAAAATACACAAATATTTATGAATTTGCGAGTTGAGGTTCCCTCCATTTCTATCCTTAACCATGTGAAAAAAAGAAAAGAAGAACATGTATTTATAGAGATAAAAGGATAATGCAATACTTACACCTACAAGAGTAGGTAGATTATTGTCAGAAGAAAAAGAAAATTTTCAACAATAACTGTATGTATGTACAATAGTTGTGACTGTGGCTCACAGCTTCCTCTGGTTTTACGTCCAGTAACGGCTTCAACACCTTCTAAGAGTCGAGGATTTGCTTCCCATCCAGTTTTCTTAAAACTGGCAAACAGGGTCTTTTAAATTCAAATTTCTAAGACTATAACACTCTCGTTCTTTATGAAAAATACTCCATAAACCAAGAAGTTCATGTTGCACTAACCCATAAGAATGTGTCTCAAGAGTCAATCAGATATTGTCCAAAAAAATCCTTGCTTAGGTCATTCTTAGTGAATTGTATTTTATCTTCTCAATTATCGGACAACATTCCTAAATAACGACATCTAGTATCACAAGTCCATCGACCACATTTGTGACAGACTTGTAATCTTTTCATTTTTCGCTTTTTGGCATAAGAGGTTTTGGCTAAGCCAAGCATGTGAGACACAAATGCATTTGGGATTTCATCAGCCAAACAAACCTTAGCTTCAATTAGCCAATGCACATCTTCAGGGATGCCCTTGTGCATCAAAACTCTTAATCATTCATATCTAGCTTGGTAAATTCTTTTAAGAACATTCATTGAGAGAGAAGGAAAGTATTTTCAAAAAGCAAAAAGAGTAGAATCCATTTTTTTAAAAATAAATTAAAAGAATGGAGAGAGAAAGAAATTAGTTATTGTGGGAAACTGAAACAACTAACTTGAAAGCCACGAAGTACCATATCTGCCACTTAACTGGGAAAAGATGAAAAGCAAAATAAGAAATAAATAAAAAAAATGAAACTTAAAATAAAACTATCTAAGAAGAGAAAATATATTTACATTTACTTACCATGATTATTGTGAGGGACACTGAGATGAACAACTTCTTCTTGCAAATCATGATTCTCCAAAAATGATTTAACTCTTTGTCCATTTACTTTAAACACATTACCATTTTTAGGATTTTCAATGTCAACAACCTCATAAGGTTAAACATGTTTTACAACAAAAGGTCCACTACATTTAGATCTTAGTTTTCCAAGAAATATGTAAAGTTGAGAATTATAAAGTAAAACCTTTTGACCAATCTCAAGTGTTTTTCTTAAGATTGTTTTGTCATGAAAAGCTTTGGTTCTAGCTTTATGTATTTTCAAATTCTCATATGCATCATTTCTCAACTCTTCAAGCTCATTTAGTTGTAACTTGTGCAAAACACCAACATCATTAAGATTTGAATTAAAAGCTTTAATAGCCCAATAAGCTTTATGTTCAAGTTTCATAGGCAAATGACAAGATTTTCCATAAACTAACCTATACGAAGACATGCCAAGTGATGTTTTAAAAGCAGTTCGATAAGCCCAAAGAGCATTGCTTAGTTTCAAAGACCAATCCTTTCGATTTGGGTTGACTGTTTTTTCAAGGATTTGTTTTATCTCCCTATTTGCTAATTCTACTTGTCCACTTGTTTGTGGGTGATAAGGGGTGGCAACCTTATGTGTGATACCATACTTCTTCAACAATGATTCAAATGGTTTGTTACAAAAATGTGTAAACCAAGTGTAGTTTGTCACAAGTAATAAAATCTCGGGAGTTCGAGTGTCGAGCCACAGGAAAATGAATTAAGAAATACAAATTACAGATTTTTAATAAAGAAGGTTTTCGTGAATGGTGTGGACAAATGTTGATTAAAATTTCAAATTCAAATAAAATAGCTATGGTTAGGGGATCCACTTTTAGTATATGGGTTATGATTAATTTTAGCTCATCTTACCACTCAATTGGGATCCACACATAAAGGAGGTCTCAAACGGGGAATTTAATTATTATTAACTTTCATTGATCTTAAAACGCCAACGCTTGCTAATGAGTTCAAGTATCCATCATGCCAACCTTTGTCTACAATAATTCAAGATTCCAATATAGCCAACAGAGTCATGTTCTACATAGGGAATCAAGTAGCTTTTGTGTCAATGATTGACTATGATGAATCAAGACTCCCACTTAACAATGAGAGAAGTTAAATAGAATAAAAAAAAATACCGTTAACATTGCAATCCATTCAAATCAATCATAACCTTTATACCAAAAGCTTCACCCTTTCACCTTAGCAAAAAGGAAGATTAGTTAGCCATGATAAAAGTAAACAACATATAGAAAGATGAACTGAACATGGATTAAAAGATCAAAGAATGAACAAAAAGAAGAACAATAAGAAAATGTTTGGATAGAACTTCGGTATTGAAAACAAGAACAAATTAAAGAAGAAAAGCTAAAGATGATACAAGAACATAAAAATGGCCTAAGAAATGGCATGAATTCATCCTCCCCCCAAGTTGCCTATTTATAGAGTTTTGGGGGTGGGTCAAATGGTAAAATGGAATAGTAAAATATAGGTAAATACAAATCAACAATGACGGGCAACAACTTCTTTTAATTTTTCGACCACCGAACACATCGAATCAGCTCTCAAAGCACAAGATTTGTAGATTTCTTTTTTAGCTTTGAATCATTAGCTTACTCATTCAAATCAAAATCTGCAGCTCAAGTTATGATTTTTCTACCGAAACTATTCTTCAGCACACGGAAGAATGAAGGATCTCATCTATAATCAGATTTCGGCAATGAAAATGATCAAACTAACTCGCGGAATAAAACAGAGTTGAAGATCTATGTGTTGGCTTTCAGATGAATTTGGAATCACTCAGTTGCAACATCTACAACTCCAAATATGATTTTTTTCATGAAGGGTCACCAAGTGATGAGTTTACCTATGTAAAAAAATAATTATTTAATATCAATGAATAGTGAAAATGTGTATAAATAATAAAATACACGTATGAATAGTAAGTTGGTGAATAATGACTATTGAATAGTAACTTGGTGAATAGTAAAAATATGTGAATAGGAACCCGCTAGAATAGAGAAATTAATCATACTTAAAGTGTATAATAATGATTTAAACCCTTAATAGCAATACACTTATGAGTATTCAATACTAATATCTTCCTAATCACTTTTCATCATTACTATTTTTCTTTCTCACATGGCTTTAAGAGAAAAAGGTAAGGTTGTCGATAGCTCCTCATCCCGCACTACTGACCATTGAGGCTTGTTTTGTCACCGATCCTCGTAGGGCAATAAAGAGGTGCACATCAAGAATTTGCATGACGATGACCAAGTCAACATGAGACATTACGATTTGCGTCTCAACGAACAATTATCAGACAATGCCATTGAAAAGGTGGAGGCGATGCCAGCCGATATTACTAGAGGGGATGGGACCCAACTAAAGCCAATGAGCCATCAACCCAAGGCTGAGGATTCACAAGCACAAGTTAAATCCTCAAAGCTAACAACTTGGGTGTGAGAGCATTATAACCTTGTTTGGGAAGGGAATTCAAGGTACGGGAAGTGTAAATATTGTAACAAAAAATTAGCCCACAAAAAGAACTCTGAGACCGGAACATTGTGGTGTCATATAGAAAATCTACATACTAATCCCCTCCCCGATGTGGCTATTAGTTCCAGAAGACAAACACAACTTGGAAGCACCACCAACGGGTCAGGTATCTTTTGATTTAATCAACAATCTTGTAGAGAATGCAAGATTAATTGAATGATGCTTTCTAAGAAACCATTTTCATAAGCTAAAGATGTGTATTTAGAATATTGGATTAGATCATAATTAAACCCTGAATTTAGAAAAGTTTCTAGGAAAACCACTATGAGGGAGAGCTTCAAATTATTTTGTTGCATGATTGCTCATTGGATTGATGAGAATTGGGTGATGCAAAAACATATTCTATCATTTAGGTGCATAGAATCTAATCATATTGGATTTCACATCTTTAATTGCATCTATGAAACTTTGCATGAATATTTTGTGTTGAAAAATTTCTATGCATTTCATTTGGCAATGCATCAAACAATGATGTAGTTGCTTGGCTTTTGAGTCAACAATTGAATCCACCCCTCGAAGGTGCATTGTTTCATATTAGATGCATGTGCCATATTTTAAACCTTTGTATACAAAATGGGTTAGAAGTTTTTGCAAACCAAAATTGTGCCTATTCAAAATTCATCATCTTATTTGAAATCAAGACCCAAAGAATATCATGAGTTTAAAAGGTTTTGTTTTGAAAATGGAAAAAGGTTTTCTTAAAAACATTTTAAGTTGGATTGTCCAACTTGGTGGAACTCAACTTATTTGATGTTGATATATGCATATCCGTATGCAAATTTATTGTCTTGTTTCTTAAATATAAATATGAAATGTCGGAAAAATATTCTAAAATATGTAAATTACTAAAGTTTTTTTTACAAGACCCTTGAATTTTACTCCAATGTTTACTACACAACTGTACATGAAGTTTTACTTCATTTAGTAAACATTACATATATTTTACATTAGTTTAAAGATGATGAGTTTATGAAACCCACCGGAGAAGCCATGCGACATAAGTGGCTTCAGTATTTCCAAAACATTCGCATCTAATCTTTTTAGTTGCATCTTTGCTTGACCCATATGTAAAGTTATTGGGCATGACACATTGCTTGAAGGCATTTTTCATACTTACTTAAGCATGACCAATGTAAATGTTTTAGCTATGTCTGCTATTGCTTTCGATCACTTGAGATCTTTGTACAAGTTATATTGTCAGAGGCATTTAGATAAGGTAAGATCCAGAACTCCTAGAACATCCACTTCATCAAGGTTCAATCCAGCCCTCCAAATGCTCAAATGCCCCTGACTAACAACTTTGGGTTTACCTGAAGTGAATGACTACCTAAACATATTGTTTGGGCCAAGTGAACTCAACATAATGGACTGGTGGGAACAAGAAAAAAAAATCAAGGTTTTTGTTATTGTCCATCATTGTATAGGATATTCTAATAGTTCTAATATTAACTGTGGCATCCGAGCCAACATTCAGTGTAGATAAATGGGTAATATTCAAGAAACAAGCAAGATTGATCCCATAGGTAGTGGAAGTCTACATATACAACTGAGATTGGGGCATCACTACACTTTGAAAGCGTAAGAAAAAAAGCTCTGATGATGAGGTATTATTTGATGATGATGATTGATTTTTTTCTTTCTCCCTCTTACTCTTAGTATGTATTTGATCTGATTATGTAGTTATAAGCACAGATCTTAGGTTTTAATTTGTTATTATTTTTGGAACATTTCACCATTTTCTCTTGTAAGGCAAGTTCCACTTAATTGTAAGTGTCGTTTGACTTTTTAATTAATAAAAAATGCACCGGTGGTGGTGTTTTTCATTTAAAAAAATAGAAAGCCAAACTTAATTTAAAAATTTTATTTAAAAAAAAGCCCAGCATAGCCCAGGCCAAGCTCACCTTTACCCGGGTTATGCCAGGGCCTTGTAAACCCAGGCCTAGCCTCAACGGGGTCAACCCAATGCCCACCTCTACTCCCAACTAGACCTACCCCCATCCTTGATCCCAACTACCCTGGCATCCACTAATCGGCCATTCCACCCCACCACCGTTGCCCTTACCGCCCCTAGCCATATCTCCCAGTGAGGCTACTGTCTTCTCCCATGCCCTCAATGATGAGCCACCACCTTTGCTCATGCCTTTGCTCAAGTTGTCATCATCCTATACTCTCAATCATCTCAGCCTACTATTACTACCCTTGCCGCCCCCAGCCAGATCTCCCAATAAGGGCACCGCCTTTGCCTATGCTTTCGATGATGAGCCACCACCTTCGCCTATGCCTTGTCATCCTATACTCTCGTCATCCAATTTAATCGACCACCACTGTGGCCTCTACTTTTTGGGGGAGAGGCCGACAATGCTAAGAATAAAGAGCGAATAGGGAAAGGGACTTTGAATAATATGAAGGTAAGGATGATTGTAATTAATTAAAACTTTAAGGTGTTTTCTGACTAGTAATAAAAATACGACACAATAAAACATGTTAATGCACCTTGTGTTAATTTAAAATAAACTAATCATAAATGTATAAGTTTCTACTTTTTTATAAGGTTATATATGTACTAATTAGGCAAAAAGTACTGAATGACATGATTAAAACTTGGTTGATAAATTCCATCATTACAAATCTCCATTAGAAGGGCCGAAAAAAATTATGTTTACACACCCAACCGATGAAAAGAAAATACCCCTTAAGCCCACCAAGATTTACATAATTAATTAAAATTGCATCAATAACCTCCTTGTACCGTGTTAACCACCGTCTACGACGAAGAAGCAACGACAACCTTTTTCCATTCCTTTTCCTGAGGTGTATATACATCGACTAGAACAAATATATATTAGAACATCCCTACCATTTGCCAACAAAAAAAAATAAGTTATCATTACCGATCAAATGGCCTGATTTCTGAAAGACACCTAGATCCCTAAGCATAGTAGACCCCCTACACCACCAGCAGCATCCTTTTGAATATATTCACAACCTAAAGATCCTCACATGGATTTGACCTACATAAAAATATCACCATTTGCCTTCATTTCCTGCAAACCAAATAATGCAAGTTTTTCTCTTATACATATCTCTTTGACCATTCTTATCTTCACAATCTTTTCCCTTCCCCTTCTATATAAAGATGCAATTCGCTTCATATCCAGCAAGTCCATCTAAACCCAGGTCTACAAGTTTTTAAATTTTAGCCATCCATTACACCACTAGTTATCTCATTCAATCTCAGTTTTAAACTCTATCTATCTACAGGTAAATCAAAGCCCATTAGTTGCCCTACTCGGATCAATGACTCTTGTTCATCAAAATCTCCTGCAGTACTGACAACTATCTTATTCATATTTAAGAGTTATATCAGAGTTTAAAAGTGATTGACCTACAACCAATGGCGGATCAAAGAAGGGGGAAAGGATCAGCGAGAATTTTTAAAAAACCTTAGATATGAGATGCTAAATTAGTTAATTTGGAAAAAAATTAGGAAGTGGATATGCATTCTTGTCCCACAAAAATGATGGAAGAACATAAAGATTAGGGGCAGCGAGGCAGGCGCTAAAAAAATTGGGACCAAATGTGAATTTCTCCCCTAGGGCTTTAAGTAGCCATTCTAACATACAAAACGATGTCATTCTCTATTTCCCCTTTCAAATTCTTAATTTCTCACCCGGCAATCCTTAATTCCCAAATCGCAAACAGCAAACTTGTTGTGCTCGATGACCTCCCTAATCCTTATTGCCTTACCATCCCTTTCCACCATCCACTTTCATCATCAGCTTGTCCTCTCCTGCTCATGTCTCGACTCTCATCTTGTCCACTCTCCTCATCATTTTGACTCTTGTTTCTTACATTCCGCCATTGATGTCTCATTAGCACTAAGCGTCCGCCATCCATCCATTCCTCCATTCGACTCCTGATGGCCGACCCAGTGAATCCGTCTGTTGTGGTGTCACTCCTTAGCTCGGTAAGTTAGTGTTTAAGACTTTAAGTGATTTAGTTTTGTTTATTAAATTTTTTTTTATTTTCATCTTACCATTGTCTGATTATTTAATTGTCTAATTGTCTTTTTAGTTATTGTCTAATAATCTAAGTTTTTAAGTGATATTGATATTGTATTGTCTCTAAAATATGGATATTGGTTAATTGATGAAAGAGGAATAATCAAACAAGGTGCTTTGTAGGAAAAAAATCTATAGAAGATTTATGGGAGAAATTCAAGCTTTGACATGCTTATGAATAGTGAATAGTTGTAATAAAATGAATTTTATTTGTGTAATGAATAGTTACTTCATTGGCTCTGTTTGTTTTTATTATATGATCTAATTATGAGTTTCTAGTATTTGGTTATGCATATACATGATTTGTTTTATTTTCTCTTATCAACTATGGCTAGCAAACAAAAGATGATATCTCGTCTTTTTCCAAAAAAAGGCTCCACCACCAGAAAGTAATGAAAATCATAAAAGTGGTCTAAATTCAGGAATGGCTAAAGAAGTTTCAGAATCTATAGGACTTAGGGGATTCTTCTCAATCTTCAAATGTTGAAAGTACACAACAAACTCTAGCACCTATAGCTTCTATAAGCTTTTCCATAATGCGTGACCCAGGGTTACAACAACCTATGTGGACATATTTTATCAATGAATGTGATGAGGTGTGAAGAGCTTATTTCCTTGTTGATACTTTGATTTTGTATATTAAGAAGGACCATGCAGAGACTTTTAGTTTGGACTCAATACTTAATGATTTCAGAGACATGAATGAATGTTATGTTACATAATGAATTTGAACTTTTGCGAGTAAACTTAATCATGTTTATGTTCTCTTTTAAATTTCATGACTTTTATGAGCTGTATTATTTGGTTTGTATGAGATTATACAATTTGACAATTCATCCCCCCACCCTTCGAGCCAAAAATCTTGGTTCCGCTACCGTCTGCAACATTTCTCTTCTCACCAATGTTTGTTAAAGCGCTTGAATTGAATCTACTTGTTCTTCACCAAAGATTCTTTCTCTAAATTTTACCTCTCCATAGATTTAATTAGCCTGAGGCTTTATAAACATGTATTGCTTTGTGGGGCTATTTCCTAGCTAAATCCATTCTTTTGTTAATCGGCCTAGATTGTAAAAAGTCCAACATACCATCAACATTTATGCTTCGCACTTCACCACCACTAGTACTCATGTTTGCATATATGGTCATCGACATTGTCTAGTATTTAGCCTATAGCTCTTTACTTTCTTCCATGAATGGGCCCAAATTATTCTCTAATCTATTTTTTTTTCTCCATCACCTTTTACAACAAAGGAATTACACAACTCATCTTCCAATGAGATTCTTCAACTTCTGCCATAACTGCCTTAGTTCATATCTGGTTTTGAAATTTGATCATGCTCCACAACTACATTCAATTTGTGTAATGGAATTAATTTCCCTCCTACATTTTCTGCTTTGACCCTAGTAGTCCCCAATAAGACTTCTAGACATGTAATGCCCTAAATGGAATTATTCTCCATATTTCTTCCAACCACGTCATCATCGTTTGCTACATCATACTAAATGTAGTTCATTTTACTACTAAAAAAGGACTGGGTTAACACAAGTAGTTTATTTCTTATCCTAACATCGGATATGGACAGGAGATCTTCATAAACTCTAACATCCTAAACTTTATCATCAACCTTCACCTAAAAGGCTAATGAGATATTCTCTATATTGTGTGTCAAGACACAAACTCTCCTAACAATAATTTGGACTTTACCCTTTGTAAGTTTGTTTACAAACATGACTTTCCCTCACTTCACTCTAATCATTTAAAATGACTCATTCCACCACGCCTGGAAAAGAAGTCCTTTAACATTTACCAATGTTAAACAACCTAGATGATTTAAGCGCTTTTTCCATGGATATATCCATCTGAACCATTGCACAGTTCCTTCCAACATGAAGTCAACAGCTTCTTGGGAAACACATTCCAGGATAACCCTTAAACCACCTACATAATTAACTTTGCAAGATTTGACACCTTTAGAATTGCACAAATATTTTAAGGTACCTAGGGTTACCATTTTCTTTACTTTTCCCACCGAACAATTGCTTAACCAAGTCAACTCACCCTCCTTCGATTCCAATTCAGTTCTATGCCATTGTTCATCCTTGTCCTTATTAATAAAATCATAATGTTGTTGTTCAACCCTTACTAAAACAACTTTTACAAAGTTCCTACCATTTTTCCATGCACCTTCGAACTGACCTTTAGGCTTATCAGATCCAACCAGATTTGTGATGTGTTTTTTTAAACTTTCTTTCTAAAACTTTGAAAGATTGGCCCTCATCTTATAAGCTCCAATCTAGATCTCATTAAACTTATTCTCCAAAGCTTCAATGTCATTAACAACTATATACCTGATGAAACCAAAGATAAATCATGTCTTTGTCCTCTTCTTAGCAACATAAATGTGCAACACCGTTCCAAACTAATTGAACACTGGGCAGTGATGCTTTACTTCCCAGTCATTTGAAAAGTTCATAAAGAAAAGGGATGTTGATCTTTCTTGCATAACCATGGAGAAATCCTGTCCAATGTGGCCTTCTCTGAATCTCCACCCCTATTCGTGCCCCTCTCTTTCATTGGACTGCTCTTTTGCATTTTCTCTCCCTTTTCTTTTTTCCCTTAGACCCACTATAGTGGGCCCATATATCATCCAAAAGTGGTAAGGTACAATCTTTTGTGAGCAATAAGAAGCTATGTGTAAAACATAAATTAAGGTGGGGCATAAATTTTGAGCATATTGAGTCCATCTTCTTGCAGGCTTAAATTTTGCACTCCTTTGATTCATTATTGTCATATATACCTTTGATTTGCTATTAAAAATTTGTCATTAGGATGAGTCTTAAAACCCCTTAAGTATGTATAGTTAAAACTTACAGAGCCATTGAGGATGCAGTACTAAGAATCTTGTTAACTCTTAAGTATGCTAAGTTCAAGTTTTATGAATGGAGAAGAATGAATTAATTCTCCTGAAAAAAGATCCAATGCTTCTCAACTCTAGATTAATTGAGATCTGACATAACAACCGAATGTTATAGGATTCACTACTAACTTTGGTCACTTTTCCAACGGGCTATTTACCAATGGCCTAGCCGTTGGTAATTACCAACGCGTAGGACCGTTGGTGTCAATTTCCAACGTGCACATGTTGGTAGCACAGTAAATTATTTTTTTTAATTTTTACCAATGGCTTAGCTGTTGGTAATTACCAATGGTCGTGACCGTTGGTAAGTTTCCAACTTCCCTGCGTTGGTAGAAGAATTGGGCTTTTTTACAGGCTAATTTACCAATGGCTAAGCTATTGGTAAATTTTTAAATGACACAGTGCATTTCATTTGGAAATTTTCCAACGGCTAGCCATTGGTAATTAGTTTTTAAATCAGTCTTATCCCTCCTTCAGCTTCAATCAGCCATTTCGGGGGGGAGGGGGAGAGAGAGAGCTTGCACAGCCATTCCAGCACCGATGCCGCCGACGGAGGTCATTCTCCAGCCATTTTACGCTACTTTGCCCTTCGTTTCGTAGATCATGTTATAATATTGACGGGTACTTGTGTATTTTAATAGGTTTTTTTTTGTTTGAGGTATATAGTTGCGAAAAACCGTGGTTTGATTTTGATGGCATCATTGTTTCAGTTTCAACTCTTATCTGAGATTCCATAGCTGGTCATTGTTATTCCTCAGCTTCTGAAATTGGTAGATTGTTATTCCTCAGCTTCTGAAATTGGTAGAGGTACGTTTTTATTTTTATTTTTTCTATATCCGAATTTTTTTTAATTTGAGGGAAAATTTGTATTTTATTATTTATATTATGATTAAAATTTATGTATTATGACTGTGGTTCCTACATTGCTCTGGCTATTTAGTTGGGTTTTTCCCAATTATTTCGTGTTAATTATTTTTTATTTATGGGTAATTTTAGTGATGGAAATTTTGAAGATGAAATTTATTTATGGTATTTAATTATGTTGAAGATAGGTATTTTCAATTTCCATATAGATTGTTTATTTTATTTATTTTTTCTATATTCTTTAGATCGTAATTAGTTGACTTAAGCTTTAGTTTGAGTGATTTAGTGTTGGGTAATAATAATAATAATAATAATAATAATAATAAGATGTACCCCAATAATATAAACATAATAATAGTAATAATAATAATTAAGAATAGTACGTAGTAGTGGTAGTAAGTTAGAAAATAATAATAATGAAACTAAGTAATAATAATTATGTTAATAATCATAAGAACAATAAGAATGAGAATAATAATAATGTAATAATATGCTTAATAATAAGAATAATATGAAAAATATAACAACAATAATAATAATATTAATGATAATGATTATTATAATAATAATACAAAAAAAAATTATTTGTACCAAATAATTATAATAACAGTAATAGTTCTAATAATAGTCATAATAATAATACGTCGAAAGCATAGTAATAATAATAATAGGAATAGTGGCTATAATAATGATAATAATAAAAATAAAAATAATAATAATAATAATAATATTTATGATACTTATAAAAATACCAATACTAATTATATATAATAATTAATTTAATTATAGTATTAAGTACAATAATTACCCATAGTAATTAAATTTGACTAATAATAATATACTATACCCATAATAATACAGATAGTAATTATGTATAGGGTTGACAGGTCTGTAAGTTTGGGGGCTGCAGCTTCTAGAGAGGAAAACTATAAGGACTTTCTCTAGGTTTTGTTTATCTCACAATTTTTAAAGTTAAATACGTTTCAATCCCTGATCCTTTTTTTTATCTTTATTAACTCAATATTAAACTTCACTACCTATATCATTTCCATTTACTTTATTGACCGCCAAACTTTACTTTAACTTTTGTGTCAATGTGTAAACATAATTTTTTCTGGGTGTTATTTTTATCTTCTAAGGAAAAACATTTTCCCCCTGGTTTGTATCATTTTGGACATGAGTTGGATTGTTCCTAGACTTTGCTTAAACTTTTTGGTTTAAACCCGCAATTTTTTTCATTTTTATTATTTTAATTTTTTTTAAGTCATGGTTGAGCACCACTTTTAGTTACTAGAATTCAGCTCTTTACTTTATTAATCTCAAAACCTCATCATATATATATTAGATCATGATTCTATGTCAAATCCAAATTTCAGTTTTTAATTTTCATGGAAATTTTTTTGCATCAATGGTTCACTTTTAATTCCATAACTCTAATCTTGATCTCTCTTTATCCACAAAATTGTTTAATAATTATTTTACTATATTTACATTAAATGCTCTTGCATATCGAATTTATATCATTTACGGGAGAAATGAATCTCGTTATATATTAATTGGCAACCAAGAACACAGCATAAGTTTGGACGGAAGTGAACCGTGTAGCAGTTGGTCCAAGAATATGTCCACAACAAAAATTGGAGAAATACTAGGAAAGGTCTCCAAGATCTCAAAGCTTTGCTTTAATGTTCCTTAAACTTTCCCATCTTCCACTCGAATCTGCACTTTGCAGTAACAAAGTTTTGGCACGGAGATGAGTAATGCCCACAAACTTGTCAAGGTAAAATGAATTGGAACAAAGAAAGGTCCTTAGAATCTTATGCTTTATTTTAGTGGTCCTCAAATTTTTTTTGTCTTCCAATTGACCCCTACTTTCTTCAAGCCTGCACAGCAAGGTGCGAAGCCTCTATAAAAGTGATTGAATCCATGTTTAGTTCCTTAAACATTTTCTTTTATCCTACTAATTTGCAAACATTATTTCTCCATGAATGGCCCCCCAATTTCAATGAAAGTAGCCATACTATTTTGTTCTTGCTTTTATGGCATCAACAATTGAACTCACTTTTTTAATTACAAAAACACCACAAATTGGATGTTGGATCCCCAAAACTTTATCTTTTGTAGAACGAACTCCAATTTTTGACATTTATTTTAATTAAATAAAAAGCTTTTTATGATTGTCCTTTGTTGTTGCCTGTATTTGCACTTAATGCTACAATAGAGGCACATGATCAATGTGTGACATTTCTATTACTAACTTTTTTAAAACACACCTTATGTTATTATAGGTGAGCAATGACAAATGTTATTTGTGTAGTTGGCTTCTTTGATTTTCAGCTTCGTTTAGCCTACTCTTAAGTTTTAATCTACTTTGTGCTCAATGTTGGGTTTTAATTAGCATAGTCATTTTTTTTTGTCCTTCTTAACTTTTGTTGAGTCATTTTAGTCCCTAAAATCTTTTGATTTTCTCTTTTGATCCCGAACCTCTAATTACTAGTTGAGTAGTGCACCATTATTATGTTTATATGCCATTTTTCACCTTTTGTTTAATTTCCACCACGTGCGCCTATCATATAATAATTATTATTTGAGCGGTGGCATTATAATAATATGTACTGCACACTCATATTTATAATACTAATTACAATAATAATAATGATTATAATAGTAATGATAATAATAATAATAATAGTAATAATAATAATAAATAATAATAATGCGTATAATAATTATTATTACATCATTATAATTATAGTAATATGCACCGCACAATCATAATACTACTACTACTACTAATAATAATAATAATATAATAAACAATACTCTTGTTAAAATTACTAATAGTATTAGCATTGATAATTGAAAGGGCGTATTTTGTTATATATATATTCTGTCATTATTATACATCTGTCGGAAGGGTACAACTAATTATTAATAGTATTATTTACTATATGATGGTTTGTTCTGTAAGATGATATATTGTCAAATAATAGTTTTGTCATTGCGTACTTTGATGACACTAATGGGTATAGGATTACTAAATGATTTAGTTTGTAATGGAGTCGGCCCATAGTTGGATGTACAGTAACCGCTTCTTGCCTGGCCGAACGAGTTGCACACAAGAATGGAAGTCGAAGGTTGATGAATTTATATCATTTGCTGTCTCTCATCCTGAAACAATAAGCGGGTTATGCATTCGCTGTCCTTGTCGAAAGTGTAAGAATTTACAGTTTAAAGAGTCTGATGAAGTCAGAGTTCATCTGTAGAAATGGGGGTTTAAGCCTTTTTACTTGAATTGGACGGCTCATGGGGAGCCATTTAATGAAGCATCAGATACAGACCCGGGTGTGGGTGGCTTTGATCAGTTTGAACAGCGGTCTTCGATGAATCCATACGAAAGGATGGTATTAGATGCCGTTGGGCCTAATTTCTCACAATTTCCGGAATACAATGTTGCGCAGTGAATGAAAGTGCCCAAAAAATTTTTAATATATTGAATTCAGCATCAACCCCTTATGGGATGGGTGTGAAAATCATTTTGAGTTATCTGCTGTTGTTCGTCTTCTTAACCTTAAGTCTGAGTTTCACATATCACGAGCATGTTTTAATGGCATTGCCCAACTGATGAAAGAGACTCAACCTACAGATAGTAAGATGCCATCAAATTGGTTTGAAATGAAGAAATTAGTTTCGCAGTTGGGCCTGTCTCGCCAGAAGATTGACGTCTATGTTAATGATTGCATGTTGTTCTAGAAAGATGAAAGTAATCATTCTATTTGTAAGTACTATAAAACTGAGAGATATAAGCCAAAAAAGGGTGGTCGGGGTAAAGATCGACCTAGAAAAACCATGCATTACTTACCACTAAGCCCTCGGCTGCAACGCTTATTTGCGTCAATGTCAACAGCAGAGCAGACGAGGTGGCATAAGGAGCAAAAACAAATCCCAGGTGTTATAAAACATCCATCAGATGGTGAAGCTTGGAAACATTTTGATCAGACATACCCATGGTTTGCTTCAAAAGCAAAAAATGTCCGATTGGGGTTGTGTGCCGATGGATTTACCCCTTTTGGACAATCTGGAAAACAATACTCTTGTTGGCCTGTTATCATTACTCCGTATAATTTGCCCCCTTGAATGTGCATGAAAAAACCCTATATGTTCCTTTTGTTGTTGATTCCAGGTCCACGTAGCCTAAATCATAAGATTGATGTTTATCTACAACCTCTAATAGAAGAGCTATGACATCTATGGTTTGATGGCGTTGAAACATGGGATGTGTCATTGAAAGAAAATTTTGTTCTTCGAGTAGCATTAATGTGGACCATAAATGACTTTCTAGCTTATGGCATGCTTTCAGGATGGATGACACATGGTGGATTGTCTTGCCCTATTTGTATGGGTGAAAGTAAGACATTCCAACTTAAATATGAAAGAAAATTTTCTTTTTTCGACTGTCACCGGCAGTTTCTTGGCCGGAACCACCCATATAGAAGAAATAGTACTTGTTTTAAGAAGAGGAAATCAAATAAGTCATTGCCTCCTGAGCACTTATCAGGTGATGCTATATTTGAAAGAATCTCATGGATTCCATCAATTGGTAATAATGGTCCACAACATTGCCCGTGCGATTATGGGAAATCACATAATTGGACGAAGCAAAGCATTTTTTTGGAGTTACCCTATTGGGCCACGAACTTAATCTGCCATAATCTTGATGTCATGCATATTGAGAAGAACATGTTTGAGAATATATGGAATACTATGATGGATGTTAAGAACAAAACGAAAGATAATGTTAAAGCACGAAAGGACCTCAAAATTGTTTATAATCGGCCTAAGTTAAACATGGTTCCTCTTGATGATGGTCGTTCATTCAAACCAAAGGCGAGGTTCACATTTGATGTTAACCAAAGGCAAGATGTGATCGCTTGGATAAAATCTCTACGACTCCCCGATGGATATGCCTCGAATCTTAGGAGATGTATTGATACCTCTGGTTGCAATATGTATGGCATAAAGAGTCATGATTACCATGTTATGATGCAAAAGTTTCTCCTCATTGCCCTTGAAACGCTTCCCGAGAATATATGGAAGCCATTAACGAAGTTAAGCCTATTCTTTAGAGACTTGTGCTCTCCAGAGCTTCATGCTAATCACTTGTTGGGGTTGGAGGCCAATATTCCAATTATAATTTGTAGGCTTGAGAGAATTTTTCCTCCGGGGTTTTTTGATGTCATAGAGCATCTCCCAGTTCACATGCCATATGAAGCAAGGGTTGGAGGACCTGTTCAGTACCGATGGATGTATAAATTTGAGCGGTGCATGCATGACCTAAAAATGAAGCTTTCTAATACTGCTCATGTTGAGGGATCGATATGTGAAACATACCTTATAAAGGAGACTTCCATATTTTGCTCTCATTACTTTAAATCCCATGTTCCCTCCATGATGAACTGAGTACCGCGAAATGATGATGGTGGTCCTGTCCCATGTAATGGTGAGTTGTGGTCCATATTCACCTTTCCGGGACGTCAATATGGTGCATGTAGATATAGATTCCTCACAGACGATGAACTCAGACTTGCAACCACATACGTTCTTCTAAACTGTGCTGAGATCATGCCATATCTAAAGTAAGTCATCCTTAATGATCATCCAGTAGTTTGATTATTTTGAAGTTCAGTACTAATCATCTGACGAAACTAACATATTTTCCTCCTCTCCCCATTTGGTCACAATATGTTTGTGGAGCAGGTAAGGGAAACTGCATCCGATATAACCATGTCTGAGATAGACATACACATTGAAAACAATTTCTCAAGCTAGCTCCGACACTATGTACATAAAATTTGACTCACTATGTATTGCAATATATTAAGTTATAAACTTCCAGATATATTGTCCTAAAATGAAATTGTTTTACATAGGTTGATGGCCTAGGTAACAATATAGTCGATAACATCTTTGTGGGATGTTGCATGTGGACCTTCACGTCGGGTAGAGACATGGCCTATTTATTTCACAAATGGGTACAAGTTTCACATAAGTTAATGGGGCAAGGACAAATCAACATTTAATAATGGAGTCTGTATACGAAGCACAGGTTCAAGTGAAGTTGAATGTGATTTTTATGGTATATTAGAAGAAGTTATTCAACTCGAATATCCTAGCTATCCACATAAGAATGTTGTCTTGTTTAGGTGCAACTGGTTTGACCCAACACCTGAACGTGGAACTCGAATGCATAAACAATTTGGGTTAGTTGAGATCCGGGATAGCTGCAGATATTAGAAGTTTGATCATTTCATTCTAGCATCACAAGTTGACCAAGTTTACTACACACCCTATCCGATAAAGTCACGTGAGAAAAACGACTGGTTAGCTGTTATGAAGATAAAACCTAGATGGATAATCCAGTATGCAATTGTTGACAAGGATGATGTTTATCAAGAAAGTGGATCCGTTATGAGTCAAAGAATTGAAAATGACCCAGTTAAGGAGTTAGCTGACCCGGTTGTCGATGATGATATTGAAGAAGATTTAGTTGAGGAGGGGGTTCTAATGATGAAACAGATGATGAGGAAGAGTTTCTATCCAATGACACTAACACTGAAGAAAATGAGGAGTTTCACGATACTGGAAGCACTGGGTCGGGTGAATGAAGATAACAGTTAGCATGCTTAGTCATCACGAGTCATTAGTTGTATGGAACTTTTTTGGTTAATTTATGTCAAGCGAATACTCCACAATTAATGTCAGTAAACATATGAATGTTTAATTTTCTTACTTAGATAATAATAAATGCAGATGCCGTGTAAAAGGGATAACACCTATAAGTGCCGACCTGGGAAGGGACCATTTGTGCAGTTTAAGGAGGTCATGGAGCAAATACTTAATGCTCGACAGAGGATGGGTTCTTCATCCCGAGCACAGAACGATGTCGGTGTAGAGATGTAGGACACAACAGTGCCAGCAACGCACGTCCACTCACATCAGCACCAATCTGACGGCGGTGGAGGCACGACATCTGGACATGGATCTAGTGTGCAGCATGTTAGGCACCCGATACTGACGACTCATCCCTCAGATGAAGACATACATATTGATGACATCCCATCATCGATGTCACAAACACCAGCCCAAGCTCGGATGAGGATATTGCTACATGGTAACACGTAAGTGATGAATATCCTACAAACGTTCTAAAAATAGGAATATTATTGTGAATCATCAACATATAACTACGATTAATCATTTGAATTGTGCAAATTTATTCCAGCTGCAGCAACACAGTTAGTGACACCATGTTTCACCACACATTTCAAACCCTATTCTAATTGGTCCTCCATCTCTCCATCAGACCTTCAACAATGGTGGCGTGTTTTTTAGGTATAACACGTATATTACTATGATAATGATGTATTACTGTCAAAACAACTACTTGCTTTTTTCATGCTAATAGTTTTGAAATATTAACTTTTACAGAGGAGCTGTGAGTGGGATCCGATACACCATAATGAGGTATATCAGGTGTGGAATATCTTGGGAGCACAGCATTATAGATGCATGATGTCAGAAATCCGACGTGTCAAGGATCCTGTTAAACGTTGAGAATCCTGTTAAACGTTGAGCAAAGGCAAACTTTATGTCCGATGCTGCATATGCGAAAATGAAGGCATATTGGGCCAGTCCGGAGTTCATTCAGAAGTCCGCTAGATTCAAGGCAATGCGAGCAATAGTAAATGATAAGGATTTACAGTCTGGCTCTTGCAGCGCGACATACGCAGGGGGATTTATCTCGATGTCTGCACATCGAGAGCAAATGGTATATATCTCGTCAATGTTCTTCCATGTTTACATTTAAGTAAATAATGAACTTAAATTACCTATTAATCTGACGTTTCATTCAATTAGAGAGGGAGAGAGATCCAGAGAAGAAGGACCCTAGCTTGTTTAAAGTCCTTCAAGTAACACATAAAATGAAGAACGGAAAATATGTTAGTAAGCGATGTAAAGAAGTTGCTGTAAGTATTATAACTTTTTTTTGTAAACTATTGTTAAGATACTTACCATGTTTTACCAAAAATGTCTGATTCAAATGTGTTAATATGTTTCTGTAGACTCGTATCAGTGCTGAGATTGAGGAGCAAACACAACAAGAGGATGGATTAGAGCCAATTGATGAACTTGCAATAATTAGTACTGCATCTGGAGGGATAAGGAGAGGGCGTGTTTTTGGTTTAGGATCTGAGCAGTGTGTCATACCGGGTCACTGATTACCAGGTGTCATCCCACCTATCGACATCACACAGACACCGCAATTCAACGAGCAAATACAAAAGATGATGGCAGAGGAGAATGCGCGAAGGGATGCCAAGTACGAGAGGAAGCTCGAGAGAATTAAAAGGAGACAGAGAGCAGAGATGGAGGCGAATAGAGCAGCATGAGAGGCAAACCGGGCTCAGTTGGAGATTATTTGTCGTTCGCTTAACCTTCCGCGCCCACCGGCTCAACCAGTTCCACAGTATCCTCATGACTCAGACTTGGAGGATGAGGAGATAGTCAGGACTCCTTGATGGTCGTCTTCAATAGGTAAATCATTTCATAATTTCTTGTGTTATCAGACTTAGACAAGAATTGTTAGACCTAAGACTCAATTGAAATTCCTGAGATGTGTTGACCGTTGAATGTTGTATGGTTTGTTCCAAACATATATGTACTTGTTTTAATTATGATGTATTAGAGAATGTTTGATGGAAATTACGTGCGCCTATCTGTGTAATTTTGATTGCTTAGAAATGCTGGGGGAACTTTGGAATTGGTATCTCCGTTTCGAATTTGTTTCAAACAGGGAAAAACACGAAACAACCCCGGCCAGGAACTGAAAATGTACATTACCAACGTGTGTGCACGTTGGTAAATACCAACGGCCGTTTACCAACTCACACGAGTTGGTAATTACCAACTGTCATCCGCGTGGTACTTACTAACATACTTACCAACGCATATGCAAGTTGGTAATTACCAACGGCTTGCTACCAACTCGCACGCGTTGGTAATTACCAACTTCGATGCACGTTGGTAATTACCAACCCCCTTACCAACAAGTTGGTAATTACCAACGGCTTGCTACCAACTCGCACGCGTTGGTAATTACCAACTTCGACGCACGTTGGTAATTACCAACTCCCTTACCAACTGTTGTAAGTTGGAATGTACGCATTGGTAATTATCAACTCTCCATGCCCGTTGGTAATTACCAACTGCCATGCGCGTTGGTAATTCATGGCAGTTCGTAATTACCAACTATCATGACAGTTGGTAATTACATGGTAGTTGGTAATTACATGACAGTTGGTAATTACAAACTGTAATTACCAACTGCCATGACAGTTAGTAATTACCAACGCACATGGCAATTGATTATTACCAACTACTATGACAATTGGTAATTACCAACGCGGATGACAGTTCGTAAATACAAACGAGCGAACGTTGGTAACTACAATTACGCGTTGGAAACCAAGGCCGGTTCCTGACCATTGGTAATTACCAACGTGCATATTACCAACGTGCACGCGTTGGAATTTACCAACGTGTTAATTTTTGCGAGTTGGTAAAAAAATTTCCAACGAATCGATTACCAACGTGCGTTTACCAACAACTTTGCATTGGTAACTTCAGTTTACCAACGCACAGTAGTTGGTAAGTGCGTGCTGGTAAACAGGGGAATTTTAGTAGTGATTTTGGACAAAGAAATATGTGTATACAGTAGAAGTTACTATAAGTGCAGCTTTTCATATATATTTTAGTTAATAAAACACGTAGAAATTCGAGTGATTGCTTAGTTGAAAATTAAAAGGGATTTCAAATTAATCTTGATTAAGGGTAATTTTGGGATTAAATGTATAAGTTTCAACTTTTTTATAAGGTTATGGTTATATATGTACTGATTAGGCAAAAAGTTCTGAATGACATGATTAAAGCTTGCTTGATAAATTCCATCATTACAAATCTCCTTTAGCAGAGCCTAAAAAAATTATTTTTACACACCCAACCGATGCAAAGAAAATACCCATTGAGCCCTCCAATATTTCCATAATAATTAAAAGTCCATCAATAACCTCCTTCTACCGTTTTGACCACCGTCTACGACGAAGAAGAAACGGCAGCTTTCCCCGACGTTTGGTTGTGACAGAACTGGAAACTGCCCTCCTCCATCCTCTCCACCAGGAAATGTGCCAGCGTGTTATTGAACTCCACCAGATTCTCCCCGCACAGAAATTCCTTCGCCGCCATCTTCTCCGCCTCCCTGTAGTAATCATGCACGAACACGTGCGTCTTCGGGTTCCCTCCCTTTTTGCTCCGGGCAAGCACACCAGCCGTGAAAATCGGGGACATCCTCCCTGGCGCGTCAGTGCCGTCTCCTCTTGGCCCGTCGACCAAGATGACGTCCCACTCGACCTCATAGACGTGATTAGGGAGATCGTTGAGCCCCAGCTTGCACTCGGAGAAGAGAAGATTCTGCACCGGCCGGCACTCGTTCCGGATCTGTTCCTTTGCAGTGGCAATGAGCTCCCGAGCCTCGGTCAACTTGGTGGTGTAATGGACATCGTAGGCATCAATCTCCGGGTGGATTTCCTCGTAGTAGGCGGCGTAGTAGCGGTTCTCGTCGATGAACACGGTTCGGCCGTTATGGTTAAGAGCTTTCCAGAGGAGAGTCTCTTGGGTAAGGCCGAAGACGAGGAGGTTACAAGGCGACGAGCACTTGCGGAGGACATCAGAGATGGGCTTGAGCTCGGAATGGGACATATGGTAGGTTTCGTTTGACTTGGCGGCGTAGTGGATTAGAGCATTGATAATACTGATGGGGAGGGGTCCGGATGGGGAGGAAGCGGCCGAGGAGATGGCGGAGGAGACGGCGGAGGGCCGGGAGGAGATCGAATCTCGGGTATAGATTAGGGTGAGGAGGAAGGCGATGGTGAAGAAGGAGATGAAAGCGAGGAGCCATAAACGGTTGGAGCTTCCTTGCTTTTGGATGTAGGGGTGGAGGAGGATTAGCTTGGTGTTGCTGTTACTGTTCTTCATGGTTTCTTTCTGAGAAGATCTTCCTCTTCTTTTTGTTTTGTTTTCTGGGTTTTGATCAGAAGAGGAAGAAGCAGAAAAAGAAGATGGTGATAAATTTTGTTGGAATTGTTGGGAGGGGTCGTGATAAAAAAAGAGTGATTTAAAGGAGATAAAAGGGGAGAGGCTTTGGGAACCTAAAGTGACAATAAAATCAAACCTAAAATTAATAATATTCTAGGAAACCTAATTTGGATAGGGAGATTTAGATTTGTGGTAAGTAGTTTTTGATTAGTATTCTGTACCCACAGTTGGTAATTTATACCTGCCTGTCCTGTGAAGAAATTCTTTCATGGGAGATGAGACAATTATTGATCCTATGACTTAAATTTCAATTTTCACTACCATTATGATTGGTGTGGGAGTAAAATAATGAGTTTTGTCTGTGCTTCTTAATTTCTTCAAGCTTATGACAACCACTCGACATGGTAGTGAAAATAATGGTTTTTATAACATTTCCTAGTACCAAATTTTTGTGTGCCAAAAATGATTGTTGACATTATATTAGTATAAATTCATTATTTTTAGAGAAAAATGTATAAAATCATTTTTATGTCGAGAGGTAGCTCTCTTTTTCCAGCATTACTCCCTTTGTCCCAAATTTTCTACTTCTCAATTTTGACTCAAATTTGATTAAATTTATTTATATTATTATTATTTAATTTTTATAAAAAAAATATATTTAAAAATTATAAGTCTCGTAGTTTCTAAATATAATTTTTTAAAAAAAATAAAAAAATAATAATATAAATAAATTCAAGCTTACCAAACTTAAATAAAAAAACTAAAATGGAATTTATAGGACTTGGGACAAATGCAATATATGTCCCAAATCTTGACAACATTTTTGCTATTTTATAATTTTTTTCATTATATTACTCTTCAAACATTTATTTAAATATTTACTTTCTCCATTTTTTTCTTAATTTGCGTGGACAAAACAAATGAAAAAAAATGGGAACTAAATCCAATATTTTTTTAACATTCTTAACATTGGTTTCATCAAACCCATATATTTAAAAGAATTTGAGATAGAGTTAGTAAAAAAGTTATATGAGTGTAGGAGTTAATGGCAGTTCGGCATGAGGATTAGGGTTTAAAAATGGGGAGATTATTAGGTCATACTAAGAATAAAATGAAAAGAAACAAGAGAAGGAAGAGACAAAAAGAAAAGATAGGGAGAGGTTGGTGGCTGTGGAAGCAAACGCAGCGACCCTATAACTAAAAACAAGTCAAGAGTCGCTTTTACTTAAGATGATTATTGGTTAGATCTCACGTAACCCCTTCCAAAAATTTTCAACTATACAAATATATGAACATAATTAAAACAGTAGTATATTGTTATTGGGTTTCAATTTCTTAAATGGTTAGTTACCGTCGAAGGTGACAATATACCTGCTGCCATCTAAAGCAGGTTCTAGTGATCTTGATCATATAAAATTATTCATATACGTGATTATGACTAATAATTCCCTACCAAAGCCGTCTCAAAAAGTCTATACTTTTATCTCTTTGCCTTTTTAACAAATATGAAAAGATGAATGTTTTATAAAATTATACTATTATTAAAGACAATGCAGAAATACTAAAGGAACTACTATAGTTTTCCCTATGGGTCAATTAAGCTGCTAAATTTTTTTTATTGTTAAGTTGGTCCAATTATGCCATTTTTGTTAATAAGTTGCATAATTTACGTTTTTCTATAACCGAATTGTCCTTAAAAAATTAATTATTGAGGATTGAATTGAAAATATTAAGATGGGGTTGTAGCTATGAGCAGATAGCCTGGTGCAGTGGCTTTTCCTCTCCTTTGATTCTTTGTTAATTAGCATTGCCGGTGGTCGGAAACAAATTGGATGAATTACGTGACACTGGAGATTAATGTCATAATTTATTCATGAAATTTAAGGTATAGTATGTACAAAATATAGATAACAAAATAAGCGAATTGTACAACTTATAATTAACAATTGTGGTTCAATTTCATCAGCTCAGTAAAATGACATAATGGGACTAATTTAATAACTTTGAAGGCAATAATCGGACAACGTAAAAACATAGAGTGCATAATTGGCTAAAATCAAAGTTTAGTGACATAATTGAGATAGCGGAAAAACTTTAGAGGTTTACGTAGTTGAAAAGTCGATAATACGAATTTGTCATACAGATTATGATGGAGTACCTTGCAGTGAATTAAGAAATGAAGTTATAGAGTTCCATTGGAAAAAAAATTATTATTTTTGTTTTTTACACAAAAGTATTTTTACAAGTTTAATTAGGGAAGGGATATCCTATAATGTAGTTAGAAAAGGAAATGCCTTTTTTTTTTTGTCCAAAAGTCACCCAAATCAGTTTTAAACATCATTGTATAGGAAAGAGGAGGAGGCAGGAATTGTGACCTTCCACTTTTTTTAGTGTTCATTTACCACTTTACCAGAGCGGTTGTGATTATTTGTTATAGTTGCTTCATTGCTTTTTAGCAAGATTGGTCAAAAATATAATTTTATAACTCAAGGATTCACTTAGTAGTACCAAAAGTGAGTTTTGTGGCAAGTTCTTTTTTGCCCTTCATTTAGTCAGTATTGATATATCATCAGTTTACCTATCTAATGTTATTGCGTAACTATATGTATATGTATAATTCATGTCAATGGAATCGAGTTTCACTTTCATATAGTAAAATTGTATATTTACTTTTGGCACGGAAATGTAGGAAGATAGAGAAATTTTGTATGTTAAGCTAAAATACACCCAAACCACGCTGAGCATCCCATGTTATTTACAATTTTTCATTTTTGCCACTTTGCTTCTTCCTTCTATCGTTCTTCTCTTTGCTTCTTCTCCAGTTCTTCTTTTCACTTCTTACTTCTCCAGAACTAGAAATAAGCTCACTCAAATCCTTATCCTATTTCTCCTCATCTTTTTTGTTTGTTCTCTCTAGATCTGTTAACTTTAGTTCTTTGTGACCGTTGTTGGAGATGAGAAGATGCTATCTGCCAATAGATTTGTCACAGTTGGAGACGATTTTGATTATGATGATAAGGAAGATAAAGCTATGAAGAAGAATGACCTCCTCTATCGACCTCCCTCTGTCATTCGTCCCTGCTTCCAAAAGCTTCTATGCCACACTAGAGGAAAAACTGATGTCTCTATCTCTGTCTCTGGCAACATCTGCGCTATTCAATTTAGTAAGAAGTATCCTTTTATTCATATAAATGTGTTATTCTGTAATATATTTCATCTTTCATTCTTACCTTCGGTGGCGTCTATGCTCAATTGGAAGAAGAATGGGCATCCCAGCATTTGGTAGTGTCTGTGCTTTTCTATTCAATAAAAAGTATTGTTCTGTTTATACAAATATATGTTTTGTAATGCACTATTCATTTTGTGAGATGTATTATTTGCAAATAATGTTGTTTCATTCAGTAAGACATGATGTTCCATTCATACAATTGTACTATTTTATAATATACTATTCATTTCATAATATATGTTATTCGTAAATAATGTTATTCAATTTCGTAAAACTGATGCTACATTAGTACAATTGTGATTCTATAACATGCTATTTACTTTATAAGATATGCTATTCATAAATAATGTTATTCCATTTAGTAAAAAGTGTTATTTTATTCATACAAATATGTTGCTCATTTGGTATGATTTGCTAGTTGCAAATAATATTAATCCTTTCATTAAGAAATGATGTTTCATTCATATAATTGTGTTATTTTGTAATATATTGTTTCGTTTAGTAACAAGTGTTGCTCATGTCAGTAGGATATGTTATTTAAATGCAGTAGCATTTTTTGTAAATAATGTAAAAATTGGGGCATACGTTGGTTTACTGGATGTATACTATAGTTACTCTTTCAATTTTATCATTTACTTTTTGTACATAAATCAAAAAATATGGAAAAGGTTAATATTGAGATGATAGTTTGAATCATAATATGATAAAATAATTTACTAAATATAAAAATATTACAAAAAACTTAGGACAATGTAAATTAGTAGATATTGCAAAGAATGTTGGATAAAGTGAGTATGATTTTTGTTATATAGAAAAAATCATTTACTGTTAATCAAGGAACAAATGCCTAACTAAATAAATATGGCCTTGTTCTCCGCCTACGGGCAAAATGGTGGAAACACCATGCCACCGCATAGCCCTCCTAGGTTCAAGGCTCGCTAACCCCACTTCCCCTCATCCCTTAAAGTACTTAACTATTTTTTATCAAAAAAAAAATAACTATAGGGTATACCTAATAAAGCTTGCTACCCCCTCGCTTTTGCATTATTTACAAAAATGTCACCACATCCTGAAGAGCACATTTGTCTGAAAATTACAAAACTTTACAAAGCAGCATGTTTATCTTAAGGAAACAACACTTTTGTCTTAAAAGAACAATACATTTGTCTAAAGGAACAACATTTATTAGTGAGTCAAATAATATTATTTATGAACAGTATTTTTTTCAAAGTTATATTTTACAGAATATCACATTTGTAAAAATGAAACGACACTTCTTACTGAATGGAATAACATCATTTACAAACAGCATGCCTTACAAAATAAACAACATATTACAAAATAGTACATTTATCTGAATAAAACAGCATTTCTTGTTTAATTAAATAATAATATTTATGAATGGTATTTCTTCCAAAAATTAAAAAAAAATTTATAGAACACATCATTTATAAGAATGGAATAATACTTCTTACTGAAAGGAGCAATACTTTTGACTAAAAGAAACAACATTTATTACGAACAATATATCTTATAAAATAAACAATATATTACAAAACAATACATTTATATGAATGAAACAAGACTTATTACTGAATGGAACAATACTTATTATGAATAGCACATTTTACGAAATGAACAACATATTACAGAATAGTACATTTTTATGATTGAAACACTATTTATTACTGAAAGAAACGACACTTATTACTGAACAGAATAATACTTATCAATGAACAAAACAACACTTATTACGAATAGCACATATTATGAAATGAATAACGTATTACAAAACAACACATTTGTATGGACAGAACAACACTTATTATTAAACAGAACAACACTCATTACAAACATTACATCTTATGAAATAAACAACATATTATAGAACAATACATTTGTATAAATGAAACATCATTTCTTATCACTGAACAGAACATCATTATAAAATAAAACTATATTTTGGCTATAAATAAAAGCTAAGTCATTCAACACTACTATCAACGTACTCCTTCAGCCAACTCCTACCGATTGCAACCTCCACCGCTAACGTTGCCTCCATTGTAGTATCGTCTTGTTCAATCTCTTTTTTATCAGACATATTCTTATGGTAAGTTTGATTCACGTCATTGGCCTCGTAATCAAAGGAGCAAATAGAGTACAAAGATTTATGTTATTCCATTCTTACAAATTTCGTATTCTGTAAAATATTGTTAATTTCAAAAGAAATACTGTTTATAAATAATATTCTTTAAATCATTATAAGAAACTTTGTTCCCTTCAGACAAATATATTGTTATGTTATTCTCATTAAATAAATTTGTTGTTCTATAAAATGCTGTTTCCATTAAACAAATATGTTATTATAGACACAATAGCAATTTTATAAATATCATGAAAGCATAGATGCAGCACCTGATCTAGAAATATTTTATCCTTAGCCTAAAAAACACTGCATTACTCGCCTTTACTTTTCGACAGAAAAATACTAAAAGTAAAAGTTTTCTTAATATTTGTGAGAAATTAAAGCGGCCAACTATCTTGGGACGGAGTAGTATAAGATTTTTGTTGATTTTGGTCGAAAATTTTGTGCTTGGGTATATGTATCTGGTTTCGTGCTTTCTTTTTTTTTTTTTCTTTCGTTGTGCATAAAGGTTTGAAGTGCGCAAAATTGCTCATTTGCTTGTGCGTTCTCAATCCTTGTACGTACCTGCCAAAGGCCTACGGTTCATTTCTTCTACTCTCCTCCTCTCATAATTTATATTGTTTACGTTTTTTCTACAACATTATGACTATCATCTCACATAAGTATATTACGTATTTTTTTTCTAAAATTGCTCCACTAAATACTATAATTATAATAACAAATATTAATATGTTCTAAATAGTTAGGAAATTGTAAATTTGGAAGATGGTCTACAATTGTTCGGCTGCATTAATGAGGGCAAACTAATGCATTCTTTGATCGGTTGTGAAGGTTAAAATCAGCTCACCCTTAATAAATTATACATTGATTTATTTTTTTTATATTCAAAATCTTTGTAAGTACAAAAGTTACAAATGTTGGAAGGATTTATACAAAAGCTAGTGAGTGAAGTATCTGTTACAGGAAATCTTGGACAATTCTAACAACAATTTAACCATTTTTATATACGTAATATTTTGGAGTGTAACCGGGTCTTTTCATTCTTTTAGAAATCGGGTAATGCGCAGCACATATGTACGACCGGATCCGATACACACAAAATGCAGCTCAAAAATGCAAGTCTGCTTATTGTCTTACTTAAATTGGTGTCCGGAATTGCATTGCTGCGCAAGCATCTGTTGCTTTTCTTTACACTTCTAGTTCTAGGTTGCCATGAGCGTGAAATTCTCGTTTTCTTAGCGTCACAGGCTTCCTTGTCTTCCATACTTTTTGGGAAAGGAAGGGCCACCTTTTTCACTTGGTAATGCATATATATAATTCTAGTACATTATCTGTTAGCATAGCTATACATGATGACCAATTTCGCATCTAAATCTACTAAACCACAACAGGTTTAGCTCAATGTGTGATATGTATGCACTTGTTATCGAAGCAGTTCAGCAACTCACTAAATAGTCAAGATGTAGTACTTTAAGGGACTCATGAGATGCCGGGCCGGTCAGTTGCATTAGGTAGAACGTGCAGGATTTGCATATACGTATAAAGCCTGTGTATAGGTACTAAAATACCAAGCCCAAAACTGATTATTTTATTATGTGGAGAACAATTGGCTTATGAACAAAAATAATGGCTTTCTGTCACAATGAAGGGAACGTATAACAAAATACAGACAATCGTGTTATTAAATACCTCTACTGCTCGCACTTTAACTGAAGGTGATTGCCCAGCAGCCGCCTCCAAGGATGACACTTTGGATCCTCTCCCTAGTAACAAGTTTCTTCCTAGAAATTTATTCCATCAAATCCCCACGGTTGGCCTCAAAAGATAACCCAGATGTCCTGTTAGCGCGCACCAGTTCTGTAATGTCAGTTTATGCACCTAACACCTCTTCCACATTACAACACGCCTGCATTATAAAGAAGCAATTAGTCCGTGTTACAAGTCTGAAGGCTAAAGTGTACACAAATGCAGAGTTGATATACGGGGTTCTTTTCATCCTTTTTCCTATATGCTATCTGGAAAAGAAGAATACCTGCATCTTTTGGTTTTATTGACTCCTGTCCTGGACAAATGTGGTTAGGTATTTACAGGATGAAGAAAGTTGCTGACTAGGGATACGGCCTGTCTTATATAAGAGCCTGTATGCGTGGCCTTGATCTCATGATTGTTTCGTCACTGTGCTTGATCCATTCGGAGAGTTTCCATGGCTTCTGCCACTTCCATTTGAACTGAAGCAACCACTGATGGTGACTTCTCTTCCATCTCCATAGTTTCCCGCTATGTCCAACTGTTGCTAGCTTCTTCATCGACAACTGTCCAACCGGTACCATCTGTGCCCCCCCAAACCATCGATCTTAGGCACATGAAAGAAGCAATGATAAAATAAATGGGCAGCAAGCAGGATTACCTTTCTTGTTTGATCCAGAAATGCTGCAGGTTCTCCCAAAGAAGCATTAACAATGCCAGGTGACAGTTTCAGTTGCTTCGGAGCAGGAACCGAAACTGGGGAAAGTGGACCACTCAATTCATCCACACCATGTTTTGATGAGCTCCGTGAATTTCCCTGCTGATTTTTCATAAAGCATGAGAACATAGACTACAAGCGAATAGAGACTCTCACTTCTGCAGAAGGATTGATAGTTGATTCCTCTGAAAAGATTTAAGATACAATGATAGATATGAAATGCGCAGAAAGATGTACAAGTTTTTTCAGTAGATTGTTGTCACCAAATGGTGCCCCGGTTACTGAAGACCATGAATAAAACTCAAACCCAACTTTTTTCATGCCCAGTTGGACAAGAAAGAAGGACATCAACTTTCTCAGACAAAGTTAAAATGTGAACACCATTTTTTGATAGAGAAATATAATGTGAATTATGGAGAAAATAACTGTTAGAGATACTTAATATTATCACATCTAAAATAAAGACAACAATAAGAAAGATGTTTCAATAGTTTCCTCTAATAATAATCTCACCAAAGCCGCTGCAGCCAGGGCAATGGCAACAGTTTGCTCCCTTAGCAGCTGCTCTTTCACAAGCTCTTTCTTCTGTGCCTCACTTTGCCGTAACAGAGCAGTAACCTGATTTAGCTGATCTTTGATGTCCTTAATCATCATACTTTTTTCCCACAACTGGCACCTGTTTACAACCAAAAAGTATTTGACATTTGCAACGGACAACAAACAGGATTTTTCAGAACAGCAACCAAATAGTGATTATAAGAACAAAGAGAAACAAATTGTTCATAGGTTTATGAATTTGAGCACCTAGCATCTGCAGTAACATCAAACATGTGCTGAAGCAAGTTCTTTGCCTCAACCAGAGAGCGCACATGGTTCCACCTCCCACGACCAACTAAAGCACGCTCCCTTTCCGCCTCTGAAAGTTGTGAAGCCATTTCCTTGAGAGCATTAGAAGACATGCTCAACATGTTCTCAAGAGAAGTGATTCTTTCCATTCTAGCATTTGTTGACATTGATAACAATCTGATTGGTTCATGGAAACAAAAAAGGCATCAAGAAACCACAAATAGCTTCACAAAGAAGAACACCATGTTAAGGTTATGCCAAAAGTATTTTACCATTATGTACATAGCATATGGAGAAAAATGCATGGAGCTTAGATTAAGTTGATAATGCATTGCATATACCTAGCATGTCCATTCTTTACTCCCTGAGGAATCTCCCCGATGAAAGAAAGCTCATCAATTTGTTTCAATAACATCAACTCTTCTGATAGGGCAGCTTGCCTATACAATGGGTAAATTACAATTTAAAGAGATTACAACAAATAGGCAGCAGCACACGCAGAGGAAAAAGGATCAAGAACTTACAGATGGCTTTGTTTCTTGTATTCAAACCGCACCTCGTGGACATTCACCACAACTTGCATCTCTTGATCAAGCCAGCTTTGCAAAGATTTTTCATTGCTCTGACATGCAGCAGTGAATATTAGAATTTAACATAAACCACAGAGCATTAATGAAACATTATTAATAATCAAGTGCCTTGGAATAACTGCACAGATTATGTTTGTGTGATGCTATCAATCTGATCAAGGGAAGTACTATGAGGCCTAGTAACCTATATACTAAGTTGATGAATAGTTAAGATCACTGGGACAGATGTGTAACTATGGGACATTTTTCCAGGTAGATACATTACCTGCCCACTTGCCACCATGTGCCAATTTGAATTAACTGAATAGCAAAAACAAAAAAGATTAAGGATAAATTAGATGCTAAGCGGGGAACATTGCAGATTGAATTCACATGAAAAGGCTTTTGCCTGAATTGTCATGTGCAGAAGACTTTCGTGCTTCTAACAATTCTCTCAGCCTTTTGGTAGCCATAGCTGCTTCTTCTGTCTTTCTTTGAAGAACCTGCACAAATAGCTTAATTGTAGCTAACCTAGATTGTGATCCATATAAATCATTGAACACATGTATTATATTTATCACATGAGATCCATGTTATATTACACTTTGTATAAGTAGATTTGACAATACCAAGCCTTGTGCAAGAACATCAGCCGAAGAACAATTACTTATTGTTGCCTTATGAAACTTTTCATGCAAGTGGGATAAACGATTACCTGGACTTCGAAGTTCATCTTGTTTATCTACTCATAAGAGGTTTATTCTAGGAAAACAATCCAATGAAAAAGCTAGTGTGACATTGTTCTTTCCTCAAATTCATATTGCCAATATGGCTGATTCAAGTTTATTGATATTACGAACTTCTTCATGCTACAACCCCAACTAGTTGGGATTATGGCATGGCATGATGGCAATGATAACATAACATGAGAACCAAGTTACTGGTAGTGATATATTGTAGAGACAATTGTGACAAAGTTCAGCGGAATGAAAGTGGTCAATTAACCGGCTTAGTTAAGAGCGTGTCTGTACTACTTTGTACATGCATCCATATTTTCAATATGGGAAAAGGTGCAAATTTACCACTAACGTATTGGCCATAGAGAGATTCTGCCATCAAACTTTTTCTCATCTCAAATTTACCATCCATCTTTTTTGTTAGAACAATTTTACCACTATCCCTTAAAAATGTCAGTGACAAATTTGCGACAAAAAAAAAACATCAATGGCAAAATCGCTCTATGGCCAAAACAATAGTGGTGAAGTTACTCCAACATAAAACATGGGTGGCAAATTTGAGACGAAAAAAAGTTTGATGACATAATTGCTCTATGGCCAATACGTCAATGGTAAATTTGCACATTTTCCCTTTTGATATTCCTCTTCTAGAAACAAATTTATATTAGTCTTTTAAAGCTACCTTCTTAGCGTTTGAACTGCAGCTACCCCACTTTTCATTTCCTTATCTCACTCTCATCAAAAAACAAAATATTTCAGCTACACTAAGGCTTGGTAGTAATAACTACCAAAGAACAAAGAACTGCCTATGACAAAAGAAAAAAACAAAACAAATTCTGATATTGCAACTACATCAATGCCTGGTAGCAATGATACGTATGTTTCTCCAAGAGTTTTACTACATCTACGTCCTTAGTTTTCTAACCAACCTTCATTTCTACTTTTGACTACTATGAACTCCTAGATCCAACACTCACTCTTATGCACCAGCATGTTTATTGGCATGCATTGGAATTGAGAAAAAATGCCTAGCTCTATTAGAGCTTCTGGAGGAGCTTTCTTTCAACCTAGTGGAATGGAGACATAGTATTCATGTAGCAGACCAACTCCTATTTTATCAAGACAAGCAATTAATCATTGCAGTGACACCTACCATCTTTTGACGTTGGTTCAAGGCTTCAAGTTTATGCCGCTCATACTCATTTCTCCTTCCCTCTTTTCTGAGCTGCTAGGGAAAGCAAAACACAGTGAGTCCCAGAAAAAGAACAAGAAATCATGGCCCATCCTCGGAGAGAGAGTGAACTCCAACAATAATTTAAGCGTTGACACTTTGGATAGAGTCCAACAGTAAGACAAAAATATATACTCAATAGAATTTCTAACAGCACAGGAAAGCTTGAGAACAATGCCACTTTGCTTTTGTATGAATTTATCGTGTCAATGCTACTTCTAACAATTAATTGACACGATAAACTTCATGCCTCTTAAGTCTGACCTCGACCTAGTTAGGATTAAGGCAATATGATAACAACAGAGATTGAGAACAGTCCATTTGGCCAAGGATGAAGGACTTTGGTATTTAACGACGTAGGAGTCTCTTAAGAGATTCCAAACAACATGGCCAAAAAATTGATAAACAACAAGAAGAAGAAACAGGATTCCTTAATTGTGCCTGAAGCTGGAGCAGGCATTTTTTTTTTGTTTTTCTCCATTCATGCAATGCAAGTGCATGCTAAATTATATAAGAATTCAAGTTTTCATCAATACTGTTGAAATGAAGAACAATCCAGCTATAGCTGAAAATGCAGGTTAAGCAGTTAACCTGAAGCAATTCCTTTTCACGATAAGCCTTCCATTGACGAAATTGCTCCGCTTCTTGTTTCATCTTATGGTGCAATTGAACCTAAAAAGGGAAAAAACCCATTTCCCAGTTTGCCAGCAGTAAGAAAACTGAATTATTGCATAGATAAAGAATCTAGCACCCAAATAGCAACCAACCGACCTTTTGTGATTTGATATACTGAATTTCAGCTTGCAGTCGCCTTGCTGCTTCATCACTTTTCTGCTTCTGCTTTATGAGCTCAATATGATTTTCTTGTTTTCTCTTAAGATTTAATATCTAAATTTGGAAATAAAAAATGTCAACAACCACGAACATTTCTTTATGAAAAAACAGCAAGTACTTGATACTAAATCACATCACCTGAGCTTCAAGTCCTCTTAATTTCTGTGTGCTGGTTTCCCTCAGTTTTTGTGTTTGCCCGTCAGAATTTGCAGCGAGATTCTCAACTTCAGCTAACAAGCGGTCTCTTTCTTGCTGTAGATGGCAACATAAAATTATATGACACATGAAAGGACCACTGGTAATGGAAGGAAATAGGAAATGTCCAACTACCTGAGCAATCCTTTTCTCTTCCTCAAGTTCCATGATTTTTCTCCCAAACTGCTGCTTCAGTGATTCAGTGTCATATCCTCCAACAAGTTTCATTTCAGACTGCAGAAGATACTACTACCAGTTAAGATAGAGCAAAAAGATAAGGTTCCATCCCATACTCTACCTCTGCAAGTAAGTTTCTCCTTTGAGCAACAAATAAAACAAACAAGAGGATTATTGGTTTTAGATACATGCAAGACATCATCCTTCTGTCTACCAGGGAAAGGAAGGATAACAGTTGACCAATGGTTTCCTGATTTTATGCATTTAAACAACTGTATAAGCTATGGACAGTGAGTAAACAGTTTATCATTTGATAATAGATCACAAAACTATACCTTTTTCTGCTCCAGACACTTGTTTAGCTCATTCAATTCTCTGCCCATGGTATTTTGACGTACCGCATGCTCCCACTCCCTTGCTACTTCATCAAGTTCACCATTATTGTCACCTATGGAAGGGATCAATTAATATAATAAAAAGGACTAACCTTCTAGATTCACACATCGTTGGCACAACAAATGGGATGGTCAATATGCCGTGCATGAGGCAAGTGGCATTGTGCATAAGGAACATGAATTGCCTCTTTTGGCTTGGCATCCAACATAAATCAACCCATGAGTATCCAGAATCTACCTGATATGGTTTCACTTATTTGATAATCTGATGAGTCCATGCTCTGAAAGCCCCTTTCAAGTCCATTTCCCATAGAACAGTTATCACCCTCCTAAAAGGTCAATACATGAAACAAGAAAAAGAATATTATGCCACTAGCCCCAATAGAACGATAAATATGCCAGAAAAATAGATACAAAAATAGTACTGACAAATATGATCTGTCCAACGCAAACAGGATGAATTAACTTTGTTTGCGCACAGTGTAACAAAGAGGACACAGCAACGAATATAAAATTATATTACTAGTTTGTATACCTCATCATCTGTTTCACAATGCTGTACAACAGCACGTCTGCTGTGGAAATCATGGAGTTGCCGACGAAGATCTTCATTTGTGGCCTCCAACCAGACAATTTTTTCCTTAAGAACCTAGTAAAAAGGAACACATGTTGCCTTTATCTTTTGCAAACTTATTGAAGCAAGAATCATACCTGAAATATACCTGCAATTCTCCTGATATGGCCCCTCCACCACGTGCACAAAGTTCAGATTGCAGGTACTGCAGTTGCTGACGCATCTTCTGCATCTCACAGGATATTAGATCTCTATTGACCTACAAGAATGTGCAAAAACTGATTACTATTTGGTACACTTCATTTGAAGTAGCAAATGAGAGAATTAGTGGTAAGACAATAGAAGAAGAAACATACAACAGGCTTATTCTGGATATTGCGAGCACGATTTGCATACTTTAGTGTATTAAGACTTTCCTCTGCATTGATGTCTGCTGGGCTGATACATGCTGAAAAGCCAGTTGAAATTCACAACAATATAAAGAAATATGAAATCTACCCTCCAAACTCAAAATGAAAAATATAAAATAGTTAACTTTTACCAAACAAATGAAATGAAGTATGTCAATTGTGCACATTAGCAGAGAGAGAGAGAGCAGCAATACTGCACTGCTGCTGCTGCAGCTGCTGCTCCTACTACTACTATTACCACCACCACTACCGGCAACTAGTACTATTATCATCATTATAGCTCTACCTATATCATATAACTATGTAATGAAGCTGTCCAACAGATGAAACTTCTCACACAGAGAATACAACAGAATTGATGCAAAGTTCTCCGAAATCCTTCCACAGAAAATATTATCTAGACTCACATTTATAAGTATGAATCACATTATAGTTAGGAAGCATACCAACCATAACTGTTCTGCTATTTCCACCAAGTGAATCCTGAAGCCAAAGTAGACCAAGGTCAGAGCACCAAGAACAGAGAACTTAAAATGCTAAAAGAATGTAGTAAATGACAATCGTTCCATCATCTGTGGCAACATTAAACCTCACTGCTTAGTAGCTGAATGGCATAAAATGGAATTTGTAAAAAATCTTCAGAATATAGACAATTGAAAACCATTGAAGCGATATTTGAAAAAGAAAAGGTCAGACCAGAATTAGAAAATGTAACTGCCAAAATAAGGCAACGGAAACCAGATAATAGTTTGAAGAATGACATATGAAAGAGTGCCAGATTCATTACAAATTTTGCCTAAATCACCATATAATCTATTTGTATAGTAAATTTGGCAATGCTGAACAGCCAAAGGTTTCATGATGGAATTTGGCCTAGTTTGATAATAAATCCATATGTCAATATATCAACATATACTTCCATAAAGCACAGTTATGTCACTCCTGAACCACGTTGCACAAATGTTTGGTTCACACTATAAATAATCTGACCTGAAGGAGCCGAGTCAATTTACTGTCACGGTATGGAACATGTACCCCTTCTTTCCTCTTTTTCTCATCCCCAAGGGCACTAATAACATTACCAAGTGCAAGCAGTCCTCTGTTGATATAAATACCTGTTTAAGAAAGTGAAAAAACAAAAAGGCCTCAGTATAAGAAGATATACTTATCAACATCATGTATAGTGGTTTATACTTGGGCATTAAGCATGTTTACCAACCTTCTTTCAAACGAAGACCATCAGAACCTGTTCTTTTTGCACGTTCAGACCCTGCAAGATCAACTAAATGCAGCTTAGCACACAAATATTCTTCACCCACATCCATATCCGGACTTTGATTCGCAGCAGCCAACAACTGGACTTTGCGCATTTGTTCCAGCATGATTGTGAAGATGGCATGGGACCGACTTTTAGAAACATGCAAAGAGAAAACCCAAGCACGATGAAATTACAAGATTAGCACATAGATTCAAATAACTAACATCCATCTCAGCACTTAGATATACTGCATCACTTAGATCATTCTCAAGACAGGAAATGGATAAAAAGTTCATTAGGAGAATATGACATTGAGGAAGAAAGGAAATTTCTTGTGCATTAAGAAATCAATGGATTCATCTGTCAACATACATGCATATATATACACACATACTAATTGCATGGCCCACAGGGCAACGTTCATGAGTCAGAGAACTGTCATGATCTCAAGAACATAATAGGAAAACTCGCATGTCTTGGCAAGCTCAGACAGTTTGTGAAAGATGCAGGAGAAGAGAACCAACAGCTTAAGACAGCATATATACATGCACGCATACATATTCATAAACATATCTAAAGACTAATCTATTACCTTGACTGGTTGTTCATATTTGTGCTCCCTGTTGCTCTGCTTATTGACCCATGTTCCAAGCAAGTGGCCATCTCCTGGAGCGAGCCAACAGCAACTTCAGTTGACCCCGAGAGGGTTATAGCTCCATTTGATGATTCACGTATTTGTATTGAACACTTTCCTGGAACAGTAACTTTTCCAACATGTCCAGGGGCAACCACAGACTTACTGACTGGCATAGAATCTAGCAAGTCCCTAACTTCTTCCTTGAAAATCTTCAAAGCAAAATCCCAAAATTAGCTATCCAGCAATAATATGCAGCTTTTTAGACCATCATGTGTCATCTTTTTCTTCTCAATCCAGTTTTTCAAAAGCGCCTTTTTTTGGCAGCTGTTGGCACCAAGGCCGCCAATTGCCCTCAATTGGCCATTTCCGGCAATGTATGGGTATGTATCAATTAAATAGGAACACCAATAGTATCTCAAAAAGTACTTCTTTTGTTAATGATATGGAACATTGCTAGAACATTCTCTAGAGAACATGATAGGCAAATCCAAAAGACCAATACATTCTTTGGCGGCTAAAAACTTTGACATTCAAGTCACAAGCTTGCCTGTATGCAGATACTATAGGGAAATTCATTTTTACTGGAGTGCTTGTTTTATCATCTACCTAAAACCCAGAAAAATCTAACGTGATTACAGTAAAATGTACTAATATTTTGCATAACAAGTTAGTCAGAGAGTCAGAGCATATCAAGCCCAAATACGAAGCAAACTTTAAGTTAAGGGTACCTCTATAAAGGATACATGTAGCCGGAATTCTGTTTCATGTTTCAAATTGTCAATCTTTTTAAAGAGAGTACTCATGACTTGAGGTATCACCCCTGTTTGGCAGCCATCTTTGAGGGCAGTACCCATTGTATATGTCTTCCCTGATCCAGTCTGAAGGATTCACAACTTTCAAATACAGAAAGTCAAAAAAGCCAAATCAGATTCAATAATTTTTATCCACAACACTGTTACCTGGCCATAAGCAAGCACAGTCCCATTATATCCTTGGAACAAGCCATCAACAAGTAGAGCAATGCAGTCTTCAAACAGCGCACTAGAAGGAGAACCACCATTCCCATATACATGGTCAAATGTGAAAGAATGTGAACCTATACTGACCTGAATTACAGTCATTTGTAATTGTGAGAAACACCAGCCTTGGGGTTACATAATCAAAGCAGTTGCAATTACATGACATTAGGAAGAGCTAATAACATTATACCAAGTGTTCTTGCCCAAAATAGATGGTCAAAAGTATTTTCCTCATTCCGTTTTTACTATTAACTGACCATCGAATCCAATAGAACATTTGATGACACTTCTTTTACTGAATAAAATTTTGAGAACATGCATCGCACGAGCGTGCATAAAAAATCAAAGCTCAGTACCAAGGAAAAGGAAAGCGAAAGACAGACATGAAACAGGAAAAAGATCATCATCTTAAATATACAAAAACAGCAACAAGCAAACTCTACAAGCTTCAACCTGCACCAACGAGGAAAAAGAAGTTTTGTCCATTTTAAGATTCACAAAAGCTTACCTTCCAACTTTTAATTCGACAAACTATTTCACACCCTGGAATCGAAAAGAACCAGAATTCAACGCAGACACTTCATTTACACAAATAAGCAGCCCACCAAACTAAAAAGAAAAAGAAAAGAGAAAGCAACAATTCACGAAGCACGCCATAAAAATAACCCATGAAGATCTCCAAACAAGTTCCAGTCATCAACTTCCACATATATTCACGAACAACGCAACAAAGTTGACAACTAAATTCAGCTCGAATTTCACCGATTGACGGAAATGCAGGTTCACCTGAGGCTTCCCCGGCGTAACAGAGACGCATTCTTTGCAACCTTGAGCTCGCTCATCCCCGATCAACGGCCGGACAAGAACGGCGACTTTAACGCTGCAATTCTCCGCCGCCTCCATATCCAACACCTCCAAGCTTAAAGCTCACAATCTCTTGAATTGGTGATCGATATCGGCAAGAAGACGAGAGAAAGTATTTATAGAAGGAACCAGATATGGTGGTCACTGTGCGAAGTTCGGCGGAGATTAAGAGAGAGAGAGAAAGAGGAGAGGGGGGGATAACGAAAGGGAAGAGAATAAAACGACAGCGACAACCAACTGAAACGGCAACCACTTACCCGACTTTCCTTCTTCCTCACTGCTCACTCCCACGGAGCGCACTCGCCGGTGGGTATTTGGTATACTAGGTATCATTCTGAGTGATTTCACCGTATTGCCCCTCCCTCCGCCTTTGTTTCTTTTTTAACTTTACGTTTTTGTGTGATTATTAGCTGTGCGCCAAGCAAAGGTGCCCAAGTGCCGCTTTTGCTATAAAATACAAATATTTTATTTGTTACTCAATTGATCTCTTTACAGAGTTTCGGGTCCTGTTTTTCTTTTCTTTTCACTTTTAACACATCTGGAGCACTACTCTTGCAAGTCTAGTTTAATGTTGGTGATGACACCTTGATCTTAACTCAATTATAGTAGAGGTAAGTGTACTCTAACTTCTATGTTAGAAGTTTGAATCCTCATAAATATATAAAAATATTTCTTGAAATGAAACCTTTGTGTAAGTATGTGTGCATGTGACACCTTTGTGTAAAAAAACATATTAGTGATAAAGTCATGGCTCATATAAGAGCAAAGTGACTTGTAAAAATTAATTTTAAAAAATTACATGCTACAGTCATGAGCCATTTTCCTATTTTTAGTGTATATGTGTGTGTATATATTAGGGGTGGAAACAAGCCAAGTTAAGCCCGAGCACCTTAGGTTTGAAAGTCGGCTTAAGCTTGACAAGCTCAAAAAATGGAGCTCAAAGCCTGAATTGAAAAGACTAGGGTTCAACTCGGTAGCTCAATAGACTCAAAGTTTGATTCAAAGTTTGAGCTTGATTCATTCTCGATTTAAGGAATAAAAATTAAAATTATAGGGTTTAGGTATATTAAAAATAAAATTAATTTAGTTTTTAGATTAAAAAATATCAAACTCATTAGGCTCGATAAGAGTTTAAGCTGAACAATACCAGACTTGAAAACTCGACTCACTAAGAGTTTAAACTTATAATGAAGTTTGAAACTTAGCCCGAAGCTCGTTAGGCTCGTTTCGATAATAAAAAAATTGAGCTCAAGCTCAAACTGTTTAATAAGAGACTAGGCTTGTTTCCATTCCTAGTATATAAAAAGATAATGGAGGGAGGGAGAATCTAAATAATCTAAAAGTTTTTATCATCTAAAATTTACTTGTGATTTATATATATAAATAACCTAAAAGAATGTTTACTTCATGAGATTTAGCAAATAAGATACAAGTTATAAATATTTCACTTTGTACAGTTAGCAAAATTACAAAAACTACTCTGAGGTTTGTTCAAACCTACAATTTTGTCCCCATAGTTTTAAATATCTACACTTCTCCTCCTCAAAAGTTAATATACCTATACTTACCACCTCCAAAGTTAACTCTATTAATGATCAATGAGAAAAAAAAAAAAAAAAAGATATACTCATTTCATCCTCTTAGCCTTCTTCACTAGATAACTTTGCCCCCTAAACTTTGCATTTGTCTCTCTCCATCCCTCCTTGAGCCCCCGTCTCCCCAAAATGGTGGTATGATTTCCAATACTGCCTGCACTTGTTTTATCCTCCTAACCTTCTTCACTCAATAACTTTGCCCCCTCAACTTTGCATCTATCTCCCTCCATCCCTCCTTGAGTTCCATCTCTCCAAACTCATCCCTTCTTGAGCCCCAGTCCCCCCAAACTCATTTTATCCCCAAAATGGTGTTGTGATTTCCAATATTGCCTGAACTTGTTTGTTGTTGTCAATTAGAGCAATAGCACCATCGTTTGCAGGGCAATCGGGCTGAATGTTGCTAACCTTAGTTTTCAATGAAGCCCGTACTCCCCTAATTTTAGGTTCACAGGCCCATTTCTTGCAAATCCAATACCAGAAAACTCATCTTTTTCTTCCATTCACTCATTTAATGGTTTTTTTCACTCCACACAATACCCCTCCAACTTCATCCCCAATTTCCCTTCTAGTTGCCATGGCTAATGCAATGCTAGAACCAAGTTGGCTACCTAAAGGCATACCCTTTTCAAGTTTAAAGAAGAGACCCAACAAACAGATGTTGAGCATTTTCATCCCCACAACAATAGTTATCCCTAATACAATTGAATAGCCCATTGAAGGATAGCTTAAAGTTGCCTAAGATATTTGCAATAAAGACATGACCAGATTAATTAATGCAAAGATAGACAAAATCGCCGAGGCCATCAATAATAGCACAAAGGAAGTCAAATCTGGGGACATGGTTTGCAACAATGGAGAGCGTGAAGGACTTGACGGAGGTGAAGACGGGGGCTGGCTCTATCTTCTTCTACACCTTTATCTACCACTATAGGTCAATCCATTGCTCTCATTTTCCATAGAAGAGTCGGTGATGGCAACCATGTGGCGAAAAAGGCATTATGTAGGTTCTTACCCACGAGTTGTTCAATAGCAAAAGATTTCTTCTATTTGTTGATGGATTGAACTAGGACTAGGAGTTCCAAAGATGGGAAAGAGTTTTGAATTTGGGTCTCTTTCAAACCAAATTTTCTTTCAATTCAAATATAATTTTGGATTTCATTTTTTCAGGTTTCGTCCAACGATTCTGGGTTTGGATATGCAAAATTCAGCAAGTGGCAAAGGAGGTGAGGCCTTTAGTGGAGGCGGAGGCAAACAAGGTGAGGAGAGGGAGACAGGGTAAATAGTTAGATGCAAAAGTTTGGGGGGGCGGAAGGGGGAAGTTTCTACAGAAGAAGACAAGGAGAGCAAAATAAGAATTTTCTTTTTTTTTTTTTTTAGTGTAGGTAAGTTTAGTCATGTTAATTGTTAATAGCAGAGAGGATAAGTGTAAGCATGTTAGGCTTTTGAGGGGGGTAAGTGTAGATCTTTGAAATAAAGAGGATAAAATTGTAAGTTCAAGCAAACCTTTGGGGGATTTTTGTAATTTTCTCTATAATTTATACTCATAATGCAGTAGGCACTTATATACTATCTCCAACACAAGGCATAAAATTCTTAAAATGTGATACCAAAATGCACTACACTAACATACATTATATGTTTTTAGTATGTTATTATTATTATTATTATTATTATTATTGTTATGTAATTTATTCATTCCTCTTAATCAATATTATATGGAAAACCAACACATTTTTCACATAAAACGAGTCAACATATATATGTGTTACTTTTAGGATCTAAAAAATAAATAAAACTTCATACTAATACCATATTCAATCTAGGTGATTTGAGTCATTGATTAGACTAGTCCCACATAGAAGACCGATTTGATAGGAATTTTACACTGAATTTATTTTAACTTAAGTCCATTGACTACAAAATGACTTATTTTTGTTCTTACTTTTTTTTTACTTAGAACAATTTTTAATTAAAAACCAATATTATTTAACTATAATAATTCATTGAAAAGACAATTTTAATACTAATTTTTTATGATTTTTTCTAATTTAAAACCTTAAAAAAGAAAAATTCATAAAAATTTAACAACATCATGAAATTTTACTTTCAAATGGATTATTACATCTACATAATATTAGTTTTTAAATGAAATTAGTTTCAAATAAAAAAATATAAAAAAAAAATAAATCAGTTGACTTAAGTTAAAATGAATTGACTATAATTGCTATAACAAATAGAATGCTTATCAGTTACACTTCTAAAAGTTCACTGTTGGCACCTAATCAATGCAGGGGAACGTCATGACATGTAGGAGGTAAGTTCAAAAACTCTACTTTTCATAAATACTTTATCCAGTTTTAGAAAACTAACTTGATTATTAAATAATTTTTCTTAGAGACACTCCAAAACTTTAATATTGTCTTTGATTGCAAGTGTCTAAATACTGATTCGTTCAGACCAATATTCAGAGGTTCAGTCCAACCCAATAAGCCATCTAGTTAATGGTTTTTGCTGTCACACACTTTTTCTCCATACTTACCTTTAAACGGAGTTCTGTCTACATAATTCTCGACCTATTAGCTTGGACCAACTTCTGAAACATTTGAACAAATTGCGAGCGACCAGTAGAACCTCTGGTGCACAATATTCCTTCCAAACCAATCAAAGTGCAATATTATTTTCAATAAACATATATGTTCTTTCTAGAATAATAATGTTAGTTACACTACAATCAATTCATTTTAACTTAATCAAAAAATGACTTATTTTTATTTTTACATTTTTTTATCTAGAATCAGTTTTATTTATAAATCAGTATTATATAGGTATAATAATTCATTGAAAATGTAATTTTTATAATCTTATTAAATTCTATAAATTTTTCTTTTTAATTTCTAAAAATAAAAAAATTCATAAAAACTTAAGAAAATTATAAAATTTACTTTCGAATTGATTATTACATCTACATAATGTTGTCTTTCAAATAAAATTGGTTCCAAATAAAAAAATAAAAAAAAATAAAAAATAAGTCATTTTCAATTAAATTGACTTAAGTTAAAATGAATTAGATCTAAATAAACAAATTTGTGGTGCACAAAATCACAAATCACGTTTTTGTGAACTTAAGATTAATTGTCTTAATGGTAAGTTGTTCCATGAATTTTGGTTGCTCGATAGGCTCCCTCCAGAGGAATAGACCCACAAGCTTGCATTCTTCAAGGTCATGGCTGTTAAACTGCTTCATCTCAATAAATGTCTTTATACATTAGTGAAGATTCAAACTCCTTACATAGGCGATTAGAATGCATACACCTCCCTTAAAAGAACTACTTTCATGGTGGCGTGACAGTTTAGTTAATGTGGGGGAGGAGAGTTATATCCTTGCCAGCTGGACTGTCTTATCCAGGCAAAATGGGAGTGATCTAATTATAACCACAAAACTGCTTTGAGGTACACTAAAAGCTAGCAAGTTAGGTTTAGCTAAAGAAGCACCGTGGATCGCTTTGGCTCTTTTTTAAAGTGCAAAACGGGACCCTTTTTTTTTTCTTGCAGATAGGGTTAATGGCCACAATTGGTTTTGGGAGGAGGGGCTAATTGATTCAACCACATTAATAATATTAGTTGGGAGGAAATGATTCTTGGTGGGATCCAAACACTTGGTGCTTAAGAGCACTTGTAAATGGGCACATTTAATGAAGCGGCATGGATTAATTACCCATTTCGTATGAGCTATTTATCCTCAATTCTTATTCATATGAGCCATATACCAATGGCTGGTCCATAATGCGTAGCTATTTATCCTCTTTAAATTGTGAAGTGAATAAACCTGGTCCATCAAACTTCTTCCATTTATAGTGATAATCTCTCCGCATCCTCAATTTAATCTTTTTTCTCTTTTCTTGTTGGGACAACAATTAAGCATGAAATTGAAATCAAAGATGATGAGTAGGAATAGGTTGATTTTCCTTTTAGAAAGTAGGAAACTTAGTAATGGTCACAATTTATTGAGGAGAATAAGCCTGAGATGAGAACTTGTTGAAGGCCTGTCCAAGTTGTCTTGAATCGAATTTATGGAGATTGTCCTTAACATACTGAGTAACTCATTGAGGGATTGAACCATAAGCTGAGGGTTTAGAGCAAAAAGACCCTCGATGAGTAGTCAAACCATCAATGAGGTCATCTATACAAATAAGGAACGATAGCTAGGAAGATGTTGGTTGAATCAGTAAATGAAAAAGTTTCAAGATGTTTTGGCTAAAGGAAAAGTTTTCAAGGATTAAAACTAGTGTTTTCTCCTACAATCCTATAATGACATGACATTTTCCATCCATGATAACGAGTTTTTTCCAAAAAATTATCAAAATAAAATATTTCACTAAGATTAGGGACGCAACAAATAAAATAAGAAGTTAGGATTAGAACAGAAACAATAGTTAAAGGTTGTGGTCCAAGTGTGTAATTAACCCTCATAAAGAGGGATAGATTTTTCTTTTTTCTTTTTATTCAAAATCATTACAAGTATAAAGAATAAAAATATATTATTAAAAAGCTAAGAAAGTGAAGTGTCTACCGTACAAAACTCGGTGGACTTAAGTTGCAATTTGACTATTTCTAGATTACCAAAATTTTATAAGAAATGTGACAACACTTAAATCCTATTGTCTAATAGAAGTCCTCTATTGTCAACCTACCCGAGGAGTGTGAGGACAAAGAGGACTAGAATTGTATGATCAGATGGTAGAATTTCTAGTATCTTCAGACAATAGAATTTTTAGGATTTACCAAACTTCTAATTTATCCTTTTAGCAAAGCTTAAGCATTTTTATTTATTATACTTAAGCCCTCATATCATAAAAACTTTGCACCACTACCTAATTTAATTACTTAAAATATGTTACATACTTGCAACCTTTCCTTTTAACAACCCTCAAACTCGGTCTCTTCTCAAATTTAGATTCTCACATAATCAAATATCTCTTCATTTGTCGAATCTTATAATTCAGTATAATATTGATTTACTATTCTTAAAAGAAGACAACTTAATTTTCACAACCTTGATTCTGTCCATCACACCATTATGTATAAAAGCACTAATTTATAATTAGTAGTATTTGAGTATGTTGCAGTTACTCTTTGAAGTTAGATTAATAATACGTCACACTTTTGAGATTTAAAATTCTACACTTCTTTTCATATTTTTTTTACATTGTTCAATAAGAACTTATAAAATCTTAATTTAAATCGTTTATTAATTATGTTTTAGTAATTTAAATTTGCCTCACATTTTTTAGAGTTAAACAACATTCAGAATCGATTATTAGTATACTACATAATGGTAAGGATCACATGCTTCATTTTAAAGCACTTAGAATCGATTTCTTCTGCAAATGGTCTCTTGGTTCTTAAATGGTAATGATATTTTTAATTGGGACAGTGACATGCACTAATCTTAGAATGAGATAAACTTCCAGTTCTCCTTTTTGTTTTGAAAATATATCATTTTATTCTGAGAAAAAAGGTCAATAATTGGTTGTTGCCAAATAAGAGTGTGGGATCCAATGGTCTTCCAACAGCAGTTGCACTCAATTCAATGAATAAAGATTATTAACGTCGCTGTAATTTGGAAGAGAAGGTAGACATCGTAATGAGTTCACTTAATTAAAAACTAATCAATGTGTGCAACGTAACATTTATGTCCATCATACGGTTTACTATTTGGTGGCTCTAATCTTCCCTTCCCAGGGAAGTCGAACGTAATTTGTGGGATGTATTTGGGTTCGGGTGGTTTATTCGTTTGATAGGAATTTTTGTAGGTAATGTGAGTGAATTATATGTGCTGATCTCATATATGGCTTACTTTATCTGCATCCGCCGACGCAAACGCTTTGCTCGTAGATTTATCCAACATTATTGTAATTATTAATCATATACATATGTGTTATTAGATATACTAACTTACTCATAATTTTTCATATATAATAAACATTCATTCCAATAATTTGACAAAATTGACTCTCTTTCTCGATTAAAAAACGTCCCTATTCTTGTCATTGCTACCTAGGGATGGGCATGGAGCGAATCAACCCGCTCCATGGAGTGATCCACCATTGATCCACTTCTTTATGGATCAATCCACAACCCGGCCCACTTATTTATGGATCGATCCACGATCCGCTCCACCTAACTTGTGGATATACATGGATGATCCATAGATATCCAATCTATAATATTTTGATAGATAATTAAAAAAAAATTATAGCTATTTCAAATATATTTTTATAGAGACAAAGAAATGCACAAAAACATAATTTTCAATATGCACAAAAATAGCTATTTCAAATATTTTTTTATAAAGACAATTCAGTAACGGTAGAAAAAAACAATAGTAGAATTAAAATGCAACCAAACTTTGACTCCACATTGGTAGTGCTAAATTATACGGCTCCAAACAAGTTCAGCCAATTAAGAAAACCTCACAAACAGCCAATTACACACCAAGTGCATACTGGACCATTGATAAATTAAAGGCATTAAGACTACTCTTCCTCTACCCCTTCTGAATCCCGGTGATCAAAGTAACAATGGTTGCAACATAAACAATGCTGAATAAGTAGAAGAATTAACCAACATCCAAGTATTAAAATCAATTGGTGCCTATCTTCTATATTTGCCACTTTTTCATTAGAATCAACTACAAACAACGTTTCCAGAACCAGAACAAGATTCTTAATCCGTAACATAGCACTGATATTATCACGAATGACCAGAGAATAAGCAACAGTAACAGTAGAAGCAAATCGAATCAGAGCGATCAACAACATTTATGATGCATACCATGTTTTATACTGCTGCATGTGCGGTTTCAGAACAATAAATCCTAAATCTACTGAAAATACAAACTCTAAGTCTTTGGAAAAATTTCATAAACGACAAGAGTTTGAAAACATTTTACGATTCCACGGATCAGCTTTAATCGAGAAGAAATAAAAGGAAACCAGAACAATTCAAAGAAACCCAAAACCATAAGAAATCCTAGTAAGGCTCGAGTCTACTTACTGAAGACGGTGTTCATGGGATTCTCAATTTAGGAACAGCTTCCTCAAATGTCTAAAACCAAAACAACACAAGGATTAGAAACTTATTTTTGGTACATATGACGATGTTCAGGCAGTGGAATTTAAACTTGAACCTTGTTGTAACTACTGCAAGCTTGAACATCAAACGATGTATTTTTTAATAATATAACAAATTTTAGGAAAATAACATGCCTATTTTTTTTCCATAAATACAAACTACAAAAAGGAAATTAAAAGTAACAAATAAACATTACCTATTAATTATCTGCAACATTCAAATCCTCATCACCACTGCTATCAGATTTATCACATTCTTCAATATCTTCCATAAAAATTTGGGGAGAAAAGAGTATTTTTTCCAATAGAATTACAAATTAAAAATAAAAATTATTTGCACATAATAAAAAAAAAGTTTTCAAAATTAACCTAGCAAAAAAATAATGGATAAAAGAAACATTTACATACCCTTGTTCTCTGCTTGCAACCAATTATGAGTACATGCCAATGCTTCAACCATAATAGGTTGCAGCCTATTACGGTGAGAACTTACCAATCTCCCACCTGTACTAAATGCGGACTCTGAAGCAATAATAGAAACGGGTATAGCATAGATGTCCTTAGCAATCTTTTGTAAGACAGGAAACGTTGGACCATTGATTTTCCACCAATCTAAAATATCAAAATTAAGATCTCTTGGAACCACATCTGCATCCAAAAAACGTTCCAACTCCGACCTTCCTCCACTTCTACCTCGCCTATTCATTAAGGCATAATTATCATAGTTCAATGGAACATCCTCAATATTCTCTTCTTCATCAACCAATTTAACAGATGAAGTGCTAGCAACAGGTGATTGAAACACATTCATTTCATACTCTCTCAACAAATTGCTACATATTTGCACAATATTTTCAACTTCTTCATCAACCTTTTCTTTTTCATATAACTTTTTAAAATAATATCTGAGCAAAACTCTCTTATATCTAGGATCCAACAATGTAGCAACACCCATAATTCCTTGTACATCTGCCCAATACTTCTCATATTTGCTTAACATATCTTTTGCCATCTCAGAAATTAAGGGACTTGGGTCTAAAATCCATCCTCTTAATGCCAACCGAATCTTACAAAGATTTGGAAAATATAAGTTGGCTGTAGGATATTTTGTACCAGAGAACTTCTCAGTAATCAGATAAAACAATTTTAGTTAACAGTGATTGTAGAGAGCTTTCTATCAATATTCCAATCAAGCAAGCAATCCATCAAATGCTTCACAATCACATCTTTTGTATGTGGAGCAGGAACATATTCAAATCTACATACAAAATATTTAATATACAATTCATAAGAAACATGCATATAAACAACCAGTTAATTATACAAAATATTTAATATACCTGATGATGCGCTTTTGTATACTCCAAGTGTTGTCAATGAAATGAGCAGTAACTGCCATATACCCTTTTTTGTGATGGTCTGATGTCCACATGTCTGTTGTGATAGCAATTCTTCCTTCATTAGTGTCCAAAAAACTTATCACTTGCTTCTTAAAATCCTTGTGGAGCATTAGAATATCACGCCTTATTGTTCTTCTAGAAGGCACTTTAAATAGTGGTTGCAAAGTGCTAGAATACTTTCTGAATCCAACATGATCAACAATAGATAATGGATACTCATGTAGAACTATCATTTGAGTTAAATCTCTTCTTGCTGTCTTTTCATCAAAAGTATAGTTCCCAATAGTCATTTTCCCATCAACATTGGCTTGATTGTTGGACCCCATAACTTGATTTATATCAACTTTGAACTTTTTATTTGGACACCTATCAATATGGTTTTTTAGATGGGATGTCCCACTTTTTGGCCCACCAACAAATGATCTTTTGCAACCATTGCATATTGCTCGGCAATTTCCACCAACTTCTTGTTTTGTAAAGAACTGCCAAACATGAGACTTAAGTTTACTCTTACCAGCAGTATGCGTACCACTTCCACTCCCTATTGTAATTGATGCTAATATCTCATCTTCACCAATTAGGATTTGTGAGGTCGGATTCATATCATTGTCATCTGCTTGAGATGTAGAGTCCGAATCCATCTCTATTTCACCTGAAACAAAGAACCTTGTCTGCAGTCCAGAAATCATATACAATAGAAAACTCATTCGAATCTCAATCTGTAAATTGGAGACTATTCCATATAAATATAGGTACCTATATTTAAAATGTTAGCCCTTAACTCCCAGCATACAATTCATGAGGAAATTCATGACAAACAGCTTCCGCAAACTCTTAGCACCAGTTTTCAGATTAACCAGTGTTCATTCATAAAGTCATATAAAATCACAGAAATATGAAAATCAAGATCTAAAAAATTCTACTTGAACTGGATACATACATGCACCTTTATGTAAAGTTTTCAGCTCAAGATTGAAAGTACATAATCCATGATAAGTTCTGCTATCCAATTTAGTGCTCAGTCGTCCAGGGAGATTTTCAAACAGACTGCCCTTTAGTCTAGAATTTTTGTAGAATAGCACAGGCATCTAAATGGAAATCCAAAAACTTGTAAGTAGGCATCCCTAGCAACACTCAGTTAATTCACCCTGCACATAATCATCATGCATGATTTACCAGGAATTTTGTATTCAGCTTACTTGTGCAAAGCTGTACAACCAGGTTTTGGACAGACTAGTCTCTACTAATAATAATTGTATAAAATCATATAAATATCAAAATTGCATTCAGTGAAATTATGGTGAAACTAGACTTAAAATGCTGTCATTGTATAAAATTTCAGGCCCAGATTCACAACACACAATTTAGGTGCATTTTCTTTTAGCTCGGGTCACAGACGGACAGTTGCAGAATTTCTTAAAGAAGGGTAAACCTCCCCTTGCAAAGAAAAACGCGCACCTTAGAAGCCCTACAGCATCTTCAGCATTGGGGTTTGTAGCAGAAACCACCCGCTTGACTCTATCTTGGGCTGTGTTAGAAATGGATGATGGAGGCTTGCTGCCCTCAATATCACTTCTTACTCTCTCGTGAATACCAACAAGTTGAGCTTTGGCCTCTACCACAGCTCCTTTAATCAGCGAAGATCATGGAAGGCAATCAAATTTACACAAACCGATACTCCATGAGAAAATGGAAAAGCGAAAGGTATTTCAAACGAATGAAAACTACCAGAATGCAAATCTTTCTTATCCATACTGTATACTATAATTGCTTGAAATAGGATAATTAAAAACAAAGAATTGCCTACTCTAATTAAAAACAAATAAGCAGTCCCCTAATCCAGCTGGTTGCTATACATACAAAGACAAGATTTACAGCTACACCTTCCACAGATTAGTAGGGGCCTTAAGGCCAATCTGGAAGTTCATTTAACAATCTCAGTCATCCCAGATGAGCACGAGGCAGCAGGCCTGCCTCGTATCTGTCTCGTGTTGTATGATTCACAAGCAAGGCACTTATGTGCTATTATATGGAATTTCAGATGAGCAGAGAGGAACAGGAGAGGAGAGGTATATTTTCCAATAAGAATTAAACAAAAGCCCAGAAACAGAGAATGAGAAGGTAAAAAAACCAAAGAAAAACCAGTAAGAGAGGATGAGACTTACGAAAAATGTATGCAGAAGCAAGAACGGTCCTCTATAAATCCGATGGCTTTGGTTGATGGTCTGCGATTGCGGCAAAATTACTGGATGAACGGACAACGAAATAAAGAATGTGTGGCACACCCACCTCAAGAAGAGGCTCAATCAAGACAACGCCGGCCCAGGGCCTCACCCTCACCACACCCGCCGAATATCCACCTATTAAAATCCTCCGGCCGGAACTTCCGGTTCCGTCGAACCATCCACCAGCAGCGAGGACTCTACAGCTATGACGACGATGATAAGTAATGGTGACATGGACACGTGCAAGCTAGACAACATCAGTTTCCCTGAAATCGACGAGAGCTTTTGGTTGGAGATTTTGTCCGATGATCATAACTCGTCAGTTTCGAGAGATTAAACCTTGTCCGATGAATGGTTCGAGCACAACCAGCCAGCTCGATCGAAGGATGCGAACAAGGGGCAAATTTTATTTGCTAAACCCTTGCTCCATTGGACCTCCATCAAAGCTCCAAAATCCGCCCCGTTTTGTAGAATATCAAGATGGATTGTGATCCGACCCATCCCAAAATAAATGGATCATTTAAAAAATCTGATCCACTTGAGCGGATTAGATTGGAGCTCCACCGGAGCAAAGATCCATGCCCATCCCTATTGCTACCACTATCACTGTAGCTACCGTTGAAGCCGGAAGTCATCACCTCCATATTTTTCATTATTACTTGCCTCCAAATCAAAGTATGACCGAGCTCCTTCAAATCTCACAGCCATCGTGCACATTCAAATCTCACTGATTATTCCCTTTTTGCTTCCAAGCTGCCACAATGCTGCTCCTCTCTCATCCCTAACCAAATTGTATGTAGAAACTATCTTTATAAGTGTCATAGATAAAGAAGTAAATTGTCTAAATAAATTGACAAAAGTGTCTGAATAAGTATGCATAAACATCTGAAATAATATGCAGATAATTTGTTCTCTTCACATAATATAAAAACTATTTCTTCTTTTCCAAAATAATATATAAAATTGTTTGAATAAATATGTTAAATTGTCTATAACAATAGCTAAAAGTGTCTAAAGTAATATGTAAATAATTTATTATCTTAAAAATAAAAGTTTCTGAATAACTATATTAAAGTATTTGAGGCTATATATATAAAAATAACTACAACAACATGTAAAAAATTTGTTATTTTCAAATTTAAAAAAATCTGAAAGAATAAGACAAAGTGTTTAAATGAATTTGTAAATGTGTCTTAACAAAACACAAAAGTGTAAATGAAGATGTAAAAGTAAAAAATTATTCTTGTATTTTCCTAAAAGCTTTTTAGCTAGTGATTTCCAACAATTTCTCACCATTTCATGGAAGCTTTTCCTGAAGATTTCTTGTTGTTTCCTATTTCTTCTCCTCCAATCATCATTCAATACTTCTACATTTGCCTCTGCAGTAGCCGCTTCCTCTACTGCCACCACCGCAATTGCTTCCTCTTTCTCCTCTATCGATCGACTCTCTATACTTCTGGACCTACCTCTTTTCTTGGCCAGTGATTGGGATCATGCTCCGATCTCTCTTCTTTTGACCGATGACTGCAATCGCGATCTCTTCTCTTAGTCGACTGCATCCAGCTTTTTTTCCAACTCAAGTGTGATCTTTGTAGGTTCATGGAATCGAGGAGGCGCTGACGCAGGATAATCGATGGTTAGTTTGGGGCAATGTCAGGAAAGAGGGCTAGAGAGATTCAAGGAACGTGGCTTAGGAAAACAAAAAATGATTTAGGGTGATGGGTAAATTTGAAAAGTTATCCCATATATCTAATTATACATAGGTTCACAATAGCCACGGTGAATAATTATGCCAGAGCTAGAATGAGCACTCTTCACATCTCCCTATTCACCATCAATGATGGTTCCGATCACTTTCTTTTCAATATTGAGGAAAATTAGTTGCCACTAGAGAGATTCTCTGCTAAAGAAGATTTTGATTATGAAATACATTAATATGATCCCATCTAGCTTTTCCATTATATTGAGCAAATCCCACAGTTTTTTTTCTATATTCTCGTGCACTATTTTATAGGGTTGTAAACGAATTGAACAAGTACAAATAAGCTATGTTTGTGTTCATTTATTTAATTTGTAACAAACACGAATACGAACATGAAGAATAAACAAATGCAACTTCTCTATTTGTGTTCATGTTCGAACACAAACATGAATAATTAAAGTTGATGGCTACCATCAATCTAAATCTAAAGAAATCTAATAATGGCTAACGTGTCAATAGGTGATAGTGGGAAAGATTATGGGTTAAGGCTATGGGGTTTGGCTTGATACAATAGCAAGTTCACGCTATAATTGGAATGATTGATTACATATGGGGAAACAAAGATAATAGATTAATTTGGGAAAGATTAAGGCATAATCATATGTATGTGGAGTATGTGGACACTAATAAAAATATATTATATATAAAATATACTCCCTTCGTCCAGATATCTATGCACCATTTGAGTTTTCACGGAAACCAAGGTGTGCTACGATTTACCTTCTTTTTTCCAAGTTTGCCCCTTCTTTCCCTCTATGCCTATAAAGCTTTCTGAAGCACGCCGCTCAAATCGATCTAGACTTGCATCCATCCCTCCTCAACCTGTCGCCTTAACTTGCATTAGATTCCAAGACAAGTTAAAGGAGATCCCGACGATAGCGATCTTTTATTCGAATGATCTCCGGCAGATGAGCAATCTTAGTCATTGTGTTTGTCATCAATTGTCCGTTGTCACATTTGTTAGTCATCCATCATCCATCAATTGGGTCATCCGTAATCTATTTGTCGGTCATTGCATCTATTATCGTCCGTCAACCATCTATTGCATCGTCTGTTTGTCGACCTCCTCAATCTCATCATCCATTGACCGCCTCGATCTCCTTGTCGCCGGAGTCCATTACTTCGTCACTGGAGTTGATTGCCTTGTCGCCTCGTTGCCGAAGTCAATCACTGCCTCCTTCGTCATTGTTGCCGGAGTCAGTCATCTCAATCTCCGATTATCTGTCATTTGGGTTTAAAGTTTTGGTGAGAATTGTAAAGAAAGGTATACCTGTCATTGGGCTAAGTAAAACTTACTAAAAGGGGAAATGTTACAAAGAATTTGGGACAACCCAAAAAGGAAAGTGGTGCAAAAAATTTAGGACGGATGAAGTATATAATAAGTAACGTACAACTAATATATAAATAATCAAACAAATGGACATAAACGGACAAATAAGTTAATAAACACAAAAAAACAATAACTAAACTATTAGCGAATGTAAATGGATGAAGATGACCTTGTTTGTATTCATTCGTTTAACTAATTAAATAGAAAAAAAAATTATTCATGTTTGTTCATTTAACTAAATAATTGAATATAAATGAACTTCTGCTAATAATTGATAAACAATTCACTGAACACTCTGTTTATTTATACTCTTACTATTTTGATCACCCAATGAGGACGATGATGCTCAAGAATTTTCCAATTAACTTAATGTTCATGCCCTATTTTTTTTTCTTTTAATCCGTATAAATCCCGTAAAGTTAACTGTGCACAGTGATGGCATTGTATGTACTTTCAAAATTGTAAAAAATAAATATATAGGTAATATAATTAGGAAAAACTATAGAAACCCGCCAATGTTCAGTCTAACCTACACTTGCTCCATCTAGTTTAGAAAAATTACACTTTGCACCCCTAAATAGTGTCCTCTATCAAATTGTCTGGTACTAGTGGGCTAAATGCCATAATTGTATAATAAGATTTACAAATTGTGAAAACAACTACATTATTCATTTCATGTCACCTCCAATCTGTTTTTTCCTAAATATATAATATATTTCTAATAAATTTTTCATTTTAAAATAATTTCTATATTTATAAATTTACTAATAATTTCTAAATTTATAATATATTTCCATATTTATAAATAAGTTTATGCTTGTAATTAATATTAATATTTAATTTTTAACATCTTTTAGAATAAATATATTTTAACTAATATCATTTCATTTTGAAAACTAATTCTCACTATATGAAAAAATTCTATACGTTCTATAATTTTTTAGAACACATAATATAAATAATATATTTGTTAATCACATAATCAATTGCATACTATTATATCATTAATTAAGTACATATATAGATGATCAAGGCATTTCCTTTTAGCCGTACATAAAGTAAAAATGAAGCAAAAATTTTCAATTAAACAAGTGGCTAGCTTAACCTGAAGCATCTAGTTTCGAGTAGCATAATGAGTTATTTGCTTTGTTTAAAAGAATTGCTTATTCTAGATAGAAGAGTTGTTTTCTCATTAAAACGGTTGAATTAACTAACAAATTCTTACTATATATTAAAGAGCGTGTGTAAAATTACTGTTCATTGAACAGTAATCAAAACTATGTCGTTTTGGTTTCCCTGGATGAGTTTTTTTGTATTATTCCTGTTTTGGTCAAAAAGCGCGGTTCTGTTTGTGAGAACGATTGAAAGGGCCGTCTGTATTATTACTGTTGTCAGGACAGTGATGAAAATTTGAGGCCGGTAGGGTATTATGGTTGACGAATTCGAGTTAGAGCACAGTTTTCACCAGCGAATTATTTTAGGGAACTGGTTTTTGGGTCAATGGCGAAGCTTACACTCGCTGCTTTTCTTAGTCTCTTACTTGTTGCCCAACTCGCTTTCGCCGGCAATACATCATTTCCGCCGGAGTGGATTCTTCTCCACAGCTTGCTGCTGTACCGCTTACAGAATCTCCACTCTCCGGTTCATTGTCTTTTTCGTCTCCATCTCCGTCAGAATCACCACTTCCCGGTTCATCGTCGTCGCCGTCTTCATCTCTGACAGAATTCTTCTATGTCTTCGCTTTCGTGTTTCCCGGTAGTCTCTTTACCTCCGCCCCCTCGATTCGTATTTCTGAAGTTACCATTGATTGTGATCTCCACGTTCCGCTTTTCTCCCCCTTTGATCTACTTTTATCAATTTTAGTTTTGATTTCTCTTAGGCTGACTGTCTAATTCGATTGCTTTTTTTTACGTCTACGGTTTTGGTTTCAGTTTTATTTTACTTCTTCTCCGTGATTAATTGTTTTCAGGCTTGACTGGCTTTCCCTTCATTCCACTGGTGGGTTCGTTAGAACAAAAAGCTGTAAAAGGTATGAATCTGTCCAAGGGCTTATTATTGTTATTCAGTTTTTTGGCATGAATCTGTACATGGAATAGTATCTGCAACGGTGTCGTTTTTTATCACTTGTTGGATGTTAATTTTATATTTAAATGATGTTTTCGGATAAGGGTTGGTTGAGTTCTAAACGGTGCCATTTTTCTGTTAGTTTATAGGTTAAATGGTGTCTGATGTGCGTCTGTGTCTAACTTGTCTAAGGGTTTGGTGGCAGTGAGGCCGAGCGGCCTTCAGATTCATGGAGAGCGTGAATTGGCGAGGTGTCAAAGGGAAGCTTGCAATTCATGGAGAGTTTGAATCAGCGATGTTGCCATTAGAGGATTGCAATCGGCTATTGTGCCTGTGGCTGATCACAGTGGAGATACCCGAACATATCCTAAGAGGATTGTCCATGGAAAGGTGTCGGCGATACCCGATTTTGACTGAAATTCTAATGGGTTTTACTACTTCGACTTTTATTCTGTCATATTAACTTTTCCTTTTACTTCATGTGTTGTCAGTATTTGGTTGTGTTTTTCTGCCACATGGAGGGTGGGATGCTTAGTTGATGCATCTATCTAGAATATGAGGTAATTAAATTATTAGTTATTTATATGTGGTATTTGTTTTGTGTTATTTGAGAAATGGGGATGTATAAGATAATAAGGTTATTTTGTATGTTTATTGTGCTATGTGTTTTTTATCTTATAGTACTGAAAAGCACACCGCCAATACAAAAATACTACATTGGTAAAACAACTACAGATACAATGGTTATGGTATTTAATAGATTTTGTTTTGAGTTCCTACTTTTATTGGAAAAAGAAGTAAAAAGTTTTGCCTTGAGGTTTCATCCTTTCTTATTTCTCTGGAGACTTTCAGATCCTGTACCTTCTTTTGTATAAGCCATGTGGATTGTGACTATTATACTTGTGGGTGGAGAATTTGAAGTTTGTTTTCCGTTGTGTATTTAGAGTTTGCCCTTCTTTTATGCTTTTATATTCGTTTTTCAGTTATTTGTTTCATTTGTGTTTATGAAGGCTTTTTATTCTGATTTGGGTTTTTTGTTATGTCTTGGTTGAAGAATAGTTTTCCCTTTTTGTATTTGAACTATATTTAATGTAATTTGCCTTTGTAGCTTTCTTCTCAAATCAATTTTATCTTCAGAAGTTGTCGTTCTGAGCAACTATTCTTTTGTGGTTTCTTCTTAAATGGTTGATCGTTGATTAGTAACAGTGTCTATGAAATTTATGTATGTGTGTGAGTTCAAGTCTTCTGCTAAACAAGGCCATGTTCTTATAGTACTTAACAAATATACCAAGGATAACTAATACTAATATAATAGTGAAGTTTCAAGTCAGCTAACTGCTATCACAATGGAGGATTTATTTCATTTCACTTTTCTTTTTATTTATCAACTTTAGGCAAGTATCAACAATAATAATCTATCTATAGATCTCTGTCTACACTTACCACAACATTAAGAATATAGTTTGAGTGTGTCATTTGCAAGTTTTTTTGTATATTCAAGATATGTGGTTTTACCACTTTGGTATTTTTGTACTGATAATGATTGGTTTTAAGTAGTTTGATCTTATTATTCTATATATACTATGTCTTAGATATTTCATAGGTTTGTTTTTTGTTGGCATATTTTATTATATGCAAGCATTTTTGCTTTGTTTCGACTTATCAGTTTTTTATTGCCTCCATGGTTTTAAGAAATTAGTAGTCATGTTTATAATTACTTATGGCTTTAGTTAATGAGATATTTACATAAATTTTATCTTTCTTGCAGCAATATTGTCAGTTCATGGATGTAGTAGTTCATTTCTAAAGTCAAACGTGTGGCCCGTAAGTATCATTTATATATTTTTACCGTATTTATTCAATTTAATTTGTCTTAATGGAAAAAAAAATATTTTCTAATTATTTATCAATGATTTTAATTATTTTCTAATTATTTAGCAATGGTTTTTCAAATAAAATATTTTTTGATTTAATTATTTTCAAATTATATAAGAAAAGCAATAAAAATATTTATTTTCCAAAAAAAATATTTTAAAATTTATTTTGAGTTTCTTAAAATGTTGAGTGTCAATTGGTGTACAAGTTAATTGAATTATTAGTAAAAAAATTAATGTATTAAATAACTCATTATTTCTATTCCCTATCTCTGTAGTTGCTCAAATGTAATTAAATGTTGATTATTTTATACAGCTTTAAAGGTATTATCATTTAATATATTAAAAAAATCCATTATCAAAAATCAATCATTTGAAACTAGCTTACACTTATTTACAAAATTTGTTTGGAAGGATTAAGTTTAGCCAATCATACCCTATTTTTTCCATATTCCCCTCAATTGGTGTCCTTGGATTTAAATATAAATTCTCTTGAAAAATAATGTGTGCATTATTCTATTCTACTTTATTTTATGAAATCTTTTCAGTTATTAACTATTATAAATATAGATGTTTTTATAATATAAAAAATTTATACAATTACAAAATAAAAATAATATATATGTACATATCTCTTAACTAGATTGGTGGAAATATTTATTAAAAATAAGAAAAAAAATTCATCTAAATATCTAACACTTGGAAAAATAGTCAACGCCTATAAGATAAATATAGAAAAAGAATTATGTTCACAAATAAATTCTATTTATGATATAGTGTTCCATATTTATAATTATACATGAGATAATACATAGATGAAAGTGTAAACCTTAATCAATGTATCATAAATATTTTGACTAATTTTAACTTCTTTGAGAAAACAAATTTCTCACTATTTTATAGTTTTTATACTCATTTGTGCTATTTACAAAAACATATAATTAATTTATTTAATATTTTCTTATTATTTCTTTGGATATCATATAATCTATTGTTTTAGTATCCTTTTCTCTTTCTTGACTGATTCTTATTTAACTTTATATTGCAGTTTGTATTATTTTGATCTAAGTCTTGCTGGGCTTCACAACTTTGGGTGGCATTGTTGGTATTGCAAGTATTAATCAAGTGAGTTCAGTTCTTTCTTTACCTTTGTTATAATTGATTCAAATATTTTTTCTTTTCTTTGCTGATTCTTATTTAAATTTAATTTTGATATTCATTTGTTATGTCTTCATATGCCATTTCAATGTGTTGTCTCCTATTTGATCTTGTTATAGTCATTGAACAACCTCTTTTGTGATTAAAAATATGGGATGAAAAAGGAAATTACCAATGACTGATGAGCAATGTAGACCGAGTAATAGAAAACAAATTTTACAATATAATTCTATCACACCACATCAGAATCGAAAAAGAATGAGAATGTTAACTTCTAAGAATAATCCCTCAGATTTATCATTATATAACTCAGCCACTTCTCACCAATTCAAAACAGGTATCTATTTAATAGGTATGCTATTGAATTCTTCTATGTTATCTGTAATTTCTTGTTTGTAACTTTATTAGTTTTTTTGACCTTGTATTAGGACCTCCAAGTACATACATAGACTTCGGAGATTGTTCTTATATATGTGAACATTGCAAAGCCTTCTTCTGGTTCAGAGAGCGACTTAAAAGAATTCCTTCAAATCAACGTGTTAAATATACTAGCTGTTGTAATGGAGGAAAAGTTCAACTACCATCTGCAAAAGAACCTCCACTTTTATTAAAACAATTGCTTGGTTTAAATGGAGATCAAAGGAATGAACATTTCATGTCTAACATTAGACATTATAATTCAATGTTTGCTATGACATCATTTGGGGCAAAAATTGATCATTCTATAAATCAGGGTCAAGGTCCCTTTATTTTTAAGATAGGAGGAGATATATTTCATAGAATAGGAACATTGTGTCCTGCAGAAGGAGAACAACCAAAATTTCTTCAATTGTATATCTATGATACAGAAAATGAAGTGGTTAATAGGATGAATAAGTTTCAACAATTTGAGACATTGAATCTTGATCCTCAAATTGTCCAAGCTTTAATTCAAATGTTTGATGAACATAATATCCTTGTGAAACTTGTAAGAACAGCAAGAGAAAAATATTTGGATGGCACAATTCCATATTATAAGTTGAGACTCTACCGTGAAAGAATTCTACCCCAATATGAATTACCAACTGGAAATCACATTGGAGGTTTATTGATTGAAAATGGACCTCTTGATGAAAGTGATAAGGATATTGTTGTGGAATATAGGGGAGGTGCTCTCAAAAGAATATCAAAGTTGCATCCATCTTGCATGGTTATGCAATTTCCAATCATTTTTTGTTATGGTGAGGATGGATATCATATTAATATACCTCAGGCTTATCCAGTTGAAAATTCTTTTAACTATAATAAGCAAATCAGCATGAGAATGTTTTATGCTTATCAGTTACACGATAGAGAAGGACCACCATCAATTTTGACCCAAACAGGTAGACTATTTCAACAATACATAGTTAATGGCTGTGGCAATGTGTTTTTTTTGAAGTCGCCACCAATCGGTTTCACCTAGGTTGATTGGACACCTTAAAATGGTCTACGAGAGTTCGAGGGTTTAGGAGTACGGTTATGCTAAAATAACTTTATTCTAACGCCCAAAATTGGCACCTTAGTTAATTTTAATTTTGTTTTGCTTGCTTTTACATAATTTCAGTTAATATCCAAACTATGGATTCTAACCGAACCACCCGGATATGGACTTTTCAACCTTACTATTTGATTTTTTTATTTATTTTATGAAATTTTGATATTTCCAAAAACCATGGACTCTACCGAGTCACCCGGACGTGGAATTTAATGAATTTAATTTTTATTTATTATTAAATATTTTAATTAATTATCAATCCACATCATAAATTTCACCGAATCATCCGAATATGAATTTTAATGATTTTAATATTATATTTATTATTTTTGAAAGATTTTTTTAATGATTATCCAAACTATGGATCTTATTAGATCAGCCGGATGTGGATCCTAACTTTGTTTATATTTATATATTTTAAAAAAAAAATAATTATTCAAAACCATTGATTTTATTGGATCATTTGGTTATGAATTTTGAAATTATTTTAATAAACGGAATAGGAAGCTAGACTTTGTCATTTAAAGGAAATAATAAAAAAAGGTAAGTGACTCGACATTTCAAATATCCAATAATGCTAAACAAGATAAGAATGACGGAAAAATAAAAGATCAAGGGCTTGGTCATAATAGAAATAATAAAATAAACTACAAAAATAATAAATAAAAAAATAAGATGGGGCTCTTGGCCAGTCATATAAAAAATAAAAAAGCAAAAAGTAAATAAAAAGTAAGTAAGGTGGGGCAATTAAACATCCATACAAAGAAATAATAAGGTACAGAAAATAAATAAATAAATAAAATGGGGTGCTTGGCCATCCACCTAAAAAATAATAATAATAAAGTGCATAAAGTAAATAAAAAGTAAATAAATAAATAAAGTGGGGTGCTTGGCCATCCACATAACAGAAAATAATAAAATGCAGAAAAGTAAATAAAAACAAATAAAGTTGGGTGCTTGGCCATCCACGTAAAAGAATTAATAAAATGCAGAAAAGTAAATGAAATAAATAAAGCGGGGCACTTGGCCATCCACGTAAAGAAATTCATAAAATGCAGAAAGTAAATAAAAAGTAAATAAATAAATAAAGTGGGGCGCTTGGCCATCCACATAACAAAAAAAAATAAAATGCAGAAAGTAAATAAAAATAAATAAAAGTGGGGCGCTTGGCCATCCACATAACAGAAAGTAATAAAATGCAGAAAGTAAACAAAAACAAATAAAGTGGGGCGCTTGACCATCCACGTAAAAAAATAATAAAGTACAGAAAGTAAATAAAAAGTAAATAAATAAATAAAGTGGGGCGCTTGGCCATCCACATAACAGAAAATAATAAAATGCAGAAAAGTAAATAAAAATAAATAAAAGTGGGGCACTTGGCCATCCACGTAAAAGAATTAATAAAAATACGGAAAAAAAATAAACAAGATGGGGCGTTTGGCCATCCACGTAAAAGTAGGAGGTACAACCTTCCATAAGAAAAAGAACAATAAAACAGAATAAAGAAAAAAAGAAAAGAAAAGAAAGAAAAATAAACACCCAAAGTTTGCTATTAATGGCTAGTTCTGAAAAATAAGAAAGTTAGTGACTTTTGTGAATGAATATGAGAAGATGAAGGGTTAAGAAGGAGTTTACCCAGAGGAGAATATTTACAGAGACGCCGTGATTCTTCTGCCGGATTTCTCTCGAATTTGATTTTTCGGGTGACGATAGAGGGGGAGGCTGCCTTGACTCGGCTCGTCGGTGGCAGGCGATCCTGAATGGAGCGAGAACGGCGGCCGGAAGGGCAGGAAGGGCTATGGCTGGGAAGCGAGCGGTCGGACGGTGGCGGACGAGACGGGATTCGCAGCGGGCTCCCTCTGGCTTAGAGCGAACAACGGCGGACAAGGGGCGACGGCGGTGGCTGGAGTGACGGACGGAGGGACGGCGTGAGGCTAGGAGGTGGAGCGTTTGGAAGGGGGGAGACCGATCGTGAAGCGTCGGACGCAGAGGGAGACCAGGGTAAAAGTTTAGGATTTTTCTAGGTGAGGGAGGAGAGGCCAGGGACTAAAGCTACAGTTTAGCCTTTTTAAGTTAGGAGCTAGAATCTTGCTGAATTCGTTATTTTCAAATTTGGACCCCTATTTATTGGATACACTTAATTAAAAAAAATTGAAATTTAATTTGAAATAGATTTAAAACAGAATTTCAAGATTTTATCAGATTTTTCCCAAACTTTTCAATTTTGACAGATTAACCCCAAACTTCTCAATTTTGTTAATTTTTTTTAAAACTCCCCCTTTTTTAATTTTTATATTTTTTTATTTATTATTATTTTCAGACTCTAAATTAATGCCTACACTAAAATATTTTATATTTCTAAAATTAGTAACACATGAAAAGACCAAATTGCCCCCAAAACAAAATGCCCTATAAACTAATTTTTTAAAATTTTTCTTTAAAAAAGTTAATAACCGGAAGAAATTGGGTGTCAACAACTGCCCCCTTTTGCATGCCTCATGGGACATGACACATGCAAAGCCGTTACAAAAGTCCATATCCGGGTGGTTCGGTTAGAATCCATGGTTTGGATATTAACTGAAATTATTTAAAAGCAAGCAAAACAAAATTAAAATCAACTAAGGTGCCAATTTTGGGCGTTAGAATAAAGTTATTTTAGCGTAATTGTACTCCCGAACCCTCGAACTCTCGTAGACCATTTTAAGGTGTCCAATCGACCTAGGTGAAATCGATTGATGGCGACTCCCAAAAAAACACGTTGCCACAGCTTGGCGACTCCGCTGGGGATATGCGTTAGTCAAGCCTAAAAGTTGTTTTGTTTTGTTCTGCTTTGCTTATCTTTGCGTGGATTCATGTGCTATACTTGCTTATTATAAGCACACAATATGCATTCATGACATGAAACTTTACACCCGAATTTCCTCAATTCAACCACGTTCTTTCAAAGTGAAATTGGTGTTGTTGTCCTTGTGAGACTATGGTCTCCAAGCCTTCACCGGTTTCAAGTAGCAAAGTAGTGTATTGCCTCCTGAGACGAATAGTCTCTACATGGGCCCACGAAAAGCTACGACCCAAATTAATCCTTTTCTTACATAAACCCTTGTGGGTAAGGAATTGGGCTGTCACTATAATTTAGTGATAGGATTCGGGAACTACCTTCGGCCTTTTTGACAAGCCACCTTATGCATATAGAACTCCCCACTCTGCCATAGAACCAGTCATAGAATTCCTATGTTTTGTTTTCATCACCATAGGCATAAATTTTTGCATTATTCATATGCTTATATTGCGTAACTTATGACTCTGTATGTTGCTTTTAACTGACTCCACTTTTCCTTGTTGATTTTTTTGGCACATTCATACTATTCATTAGGTTAAGTACTCGGTGAAAGCATTATTACCATGGATATTCTTGAATACCTTCCCATTGCCATTGATGAATCTTGGGATGCCACGATAGTGGAGACCCAACCAGAAGCCATGGAATTTTTTGAAACGGCCCAAAAACTTTATAGAGATTCTCTAACGCCACATAGCTATATGCACATCAAGAACCAAGTATCAGTCCATGTGGATCAGAATGACGTAACCGAATTATCAAGAGTATGGGGTTGTTGGAACTTCGAGCATCAAGAAGCATTCACATCGGCATATGGCCATATTGCTCGCCTGCTCAAAATCACCGTAGATACATCACTTATTCGTGCACTGATACAGCATTGGGATCCACACTACCGGTGTTTTTCCTTCAATAAAATGGATCTTGTCCCCACAATAGAGGAGTACAACAACCTCTTAGGTTGGCCATCTGAATATCCAGTGGAGACTTACAATCACGATAAAAGAATCGAACCTCATCGAGCCTTGGCTAAACTATTAGATATGCCAGCTGCCGTTCTTCAATCCAAGTTCTTGACAAAGGGGCATCGTAAATACATTAGTTGGAATGACCTGAAGCAACTCATCCACACTCTCCTACAAAAGGATGAAAGACATAAGACTTTTTCTCTGGCGATATATGGCTTGGTGATCTTTCCTACGATCATCGGATTTATTGAAGGAGAAGTTATTTCACTGTTCGATCAAATCTGCAAGGCTCAAGTGAGTCCAAATCCTGTAATTCTCGCTGAGACCATTAGGTCATTGAATTTTTGTCGCCAAAGCGGGGGCAAGTTTATTGGATGTTCTCATCTGCTCACCATATGGATCAAGAGCCACCTCCCAAGTGACAAAAAGAATTTTGGGAATCGGTTTTCAAAGGATTTTATTCCAATTGAAGCTTTTTTGAAAAGTGAATTGATTCACCATGAAAGTAAGGAAGGATAGATCAACTATTTCAAGAACATCACCGAGCTGCAAATAGAATGGAGAGCTCCTTGGTCCACATCCACTCGTATCATCTATCGTTCTGGCAATTGCCCATGGGTTCCTCTTCTTGGCATATGGGGAGGAACAAGTTATGCCCCGGCACAAGTACGGAAGCAATTTGGGTCCATGCAATTTATCCCCATGACTCATAATTTAAGCAAATTGGAATTCTCACATGAAGACCCAATGGCGAAGAAGTTTGCGATGGGTATCTCAGCTGCATGGAGAAGGCTTTTTATACTCAAGTCTGGACCTATTCTTTTTTCCACCACATATTGTGAATGGAGAAATAATCAAAGGGAAGGGATAGTGCTGCCCATTGATGCTCTTAGAAAGTTGGCTAAGAGAGAACTCGAGAAGGAACTAGAAGGAGAGAAAGAGAAGAACAAAAGAATGCTCATTGATGTATAACAACTCAGCCATAAAACACGATACCTGAAAGAAAATGTCGAATATAAAAAACAAGTTATCTCTCAATTAGTTGAAGAAACTGATCAAAGAGAGATGAAAGCAAGATATTGGGAAGATCAATACAGGGTTTCTCAGCATCAAGTGGAGGTGTTTCTGGTCGAAGTTAGGAAAGCCACACATCAAGCTCAACAAATGAGTGAAGAGGCCAAAGAATTGGAGATACTGAGTTGGCCTACCTCATCATCAACAATTCAAAAAATGATGGAGTTTATCACCAAGGCTAGGAAGCAATGTTGCACCTTGGGCCGTTTCTTTTAAGAAACCCTATTTAATAAAAGTAGTTTAAACAATTGTCTTGAGATAGTAATCAAGAATTTCCATCGTAGTCCTTCTTTCACCGAATACCTACAGCATTCATGCATGCATGCATTAAATTAATAATTCAAAATCTAATGAATTCCACTTTTAAAAAAAGGGTAAAGTGAAAATTGGCACTCAACATCAATATTCAACTCGGCTTCAAACAAGACTTATGGCAGAGCAAATGGAAGGACGTCTCACCGATATTGAGTCTAAGATAGAGAGCATGGCCTAGAATATGAGACAATTAATGGAGCTGATCAAGGGGAAAGCGACCCAAATCCCCATTAAAGAGCCACAAGATCCCACTTATCTCCCGGGATTTACCCTGCAACATATCTCAATTCATGAGAATCTTGTTCATGATTCAGGTCCGTCCGATAGCATTCACCTGAGACATAATACTGCCTATGAAGAAAAGAAGACACTGTCGAAGGAAGAAGGAGAATCTCAAAAGCTCGAGACAATAGAGAAGAGGCTTCGGGCCATTGAAGGAGGTACTGTATTTGGATCTCTCTCGATGGAAGATCTTTGCTTAGTGCCGGACATTGTGATTCCCTCAGACTTTAAGGTGCCAGACTTTATGAAATATGATGGAACAAGTTGCTCCATCACTCACATTACACTATTTCTAACAAAAATACAACCATTCACAAAAGACGAGAAGGTGTGGATAGCACTTTTTCAAGAAAGTCTTACAAAATCAGCACTACAGTGGTATCTAAGTCAAGGTCCAAGAAACATCAAAACATGGAATAACCTCGCTCAGGCTTTCATCAACAACTACAAACATGTCATGGATTTGGCCCCAGATCGCCAAACTCTCTAGAATATGGAAAAGAAAAAGCAAGAAACCTTCAAGGAGTACGCTCAAAGATGGAGGGACTTAGTCGCACAAGTTCAGCCACCCATGATGGAGAGAGAAATGGTAACTTTATTTGTCCAGACACTGAAGTACCCATACTACGACAAACTTATTGGTAATTCAGCAACCAATTTCTCAGACATTGTCATGTCTGGAGAACGAATTGAGCATAGGATTAGGACTGGGAAGATCACTGAATCCTTTAATGATGCCATGAAAAGAGGAGGGCCATCCAGAAGAAAGGATAAGGAGGTACAACAAGTAGGACGCGGAAGAGGGATTCCCCTCGTAGGTACTTTGGCTACTATGCCTCGCCTATCTTATCCTACCAATAGGCCTAATAATTATCCTCCCAATAGGCCTAATCAATTACGGCCACCTGTTCCGACCCCTCCAGTGCCCGCACAAAAACAAAGAGAAATATTTGCGCCAATTACTATGACTTACACTGAGTTATATCCAAAGCTCATTGAAAGTCAACTTATCCACCCAATTCCTACAAAGCCAATGGAACCCCCATATCCAAGGTGGTACGACCCCAACGTAACTTGCCCATATCATGATGGCGTTGTGGGCCATGGTCTAGAAAATTGCATAGGTTTGAAACGCATAGTCCAACAATTAATCGAGTCAAAGTGGTTGGACTTTTCCGATGAACCGAGCGTCACTCACAACCCATTGCCGCCTCATCAAACTGGACCAGTTAATATGATAGAGGAACACCGACTGATAAAGAAGTCAGTCAACGACATTACAACCCCTCTTAAGCATGTATACTCATGGCTTGTGAAAGAAGGGGTCATCATTGGAAAGTCTTCTCTTGGACATAAAGAAATCAAAGATGAAGAATGTTGTGATTTTCATGACAGTAAGGGTCATTCCATCCAGGAATGCTCAGAATTCCGTGAGAATCTACAGAGACTCATAGACTCATTCCAACTCAACATTTATATGTCAAATAAAGATGTTGACGCAAATGTAATCATAAAAGAGCGAGAAGTCAAAGCTATGCCAAGACCACTAGTCATACCAATTTCAAAACCTACTGCCAAGCCTTTAAGGATTCAAGTCCCGACTTTATTTCCCTACAAATCAGATAAGGCTGTGTCCATGGAAGTATGATTACACCTCCAACATTACATCAACTCCGTTAGAGGTTGGGGGCATGACTAGAAGTGGTCGATGTTACTTTCCGAAGCAGATGGACAAGCTCCAACAAGATAAGAATATCACAGACCCAACGAACGGGCCTATTAGCACAAATACATCAGAAGAGCAAGGGGTGCCTCGAGTGGTAACAGATGAACAAGCTGGCGAGTTTCTCAAACTCATAAAGCAAAGTGAGTATAGTATCGTGCAGCAGTTAAATCGCCTACCAGCAAAGATTTCCATACTCTCACTACTCTTAAGTTCTGACGCTCATCGAGAAACCCTCCTTAAAGTTTTGAACAATGCCTATGTTGAGCAAGATATTTCTGTGAATAATTTTGATCACCTCGTCAACAACATCACGGCACAGAATCTCATCACATTCACTGATGACGAGATACCAGCAGAAGGAAGAGGTCACTCTAAGGCTCTACATATTTCGACTAAATACAAAGATCGGATTATGGCTAGAGTCCTTATTGACAATGGGTCAGCTCTAAATGTAATGCCACTCGAAACCTTACATAAGCTCGGTATAGACCCATCATACCTCAACAACAGTCACATTATCGTTCGAGCATTTGACGGGACGAGGAGAGACGTTGTTGGAGAGATAGAGCTGCCGATAGAGATCGGCCCCTGTGTCTTCCATATCACATTCCAAGTTATGGACATTAAGCCTTCTTATAGTTGTCTGTTGGAAAGACCATGGATCCATATGGTCGGGGCAATTCCCTCTTCATTACATCAAAAACTGAAATTCATCATTGAAGGAAAATTAATAACAATCTTTGCTGAAGAAGACATTCTGCTATCTAGACCTACGGACGCTCAGTATGTCGAGGTCAACAAAGATGTGCCTGATTGCTCCTTCAGGTCTTTTGAAATTGTTAATGCTACCTATATCGGTGAATATGAAGAAGAACCCATGCCTGGCATTTCCAAAATGAGTGGCATGGTCGCAAAACTCATGATGAAAGGAGGATACTCACCGGGGTTAGGTCTGGGACAAGGTTTGCAAGGGATCTTAGAGCCATTGAAAATCTCTGGAAATGAAGGGAAATACGGCCTAGGTTTCACACCGACAAGGCAAGATAAAATGAAGACGATAGCTGAAAAGAGAGAAAAGAGGATTGCACGGCTAAAAGGGCATGCCCCAGAGGGAAGAAATCTGGATATCCCTGACATCACTGAAACATTCGTGAGTGGTGGCTTGATTCCGAGAAATGACAATGAAGGCGCGCTGACCATCAGCATCGACAAGTCTTTTGAATATCTTTCGATTCAGGCAATAACCAGTGATTCACCTGAAAATGAGGAGCTCGTTCAACCCTGTAGCCCACGGGATGTGCTGAACAATTGGGAGGCGATAGAACTGCCTGTTGTAATCGAGAGCTTTTCAAAGTAATCTAATAGTAAAAACCTCCTAAAGAAAGGTTCAATCAATAGGGTGTAGTCTTTGCTTAAGTGAACCTTTTAGTTATTGCTTTTCATTCCAATAAAGTTGTGATTTATGCACATTATAAATAAAGCACCAATTTGCATTCATCTCATTCTCGCCATTTTCTTTTCTCTCTTTTCTCTCTGGCTAATGCAGACTTGAAACTCTCTTTGATGACAATGAAAGAATGAACTTTGATAATCCTGTAAACACTGCTGACTCGGATGACAAAGATCTTCAAATATCTCCTGAGTTATTAAAACTGATCGAGCAGGATGAAAAAGAAATAGCAACAAGTCAGGAACCAACTGAGACATTTAACTTGGGAGACAATCAGGATGTAAAAGAAGTTAAGATTGGTACTCTGTTTCCTCCTGAAGAGAAAGAAGAACTAATACACTTATTGAGGGAATATGTAGACGTATTTGCTTGGTCATACCAAGATATGCCCGGCTTAAGCTCGGACATAGTACTACACAAAATACCATTGAAGCCTGGGGTGAAGCCCGTCAGACAGAAGCTACGAAGATTGAAGCCGGACCTGATCTTGAGAGTAAAAGATGAGATTCGAAAGCTATGGGATGCGGGATTCCTTGGAGTCGCTGAATGTACAGAATGGGTTGTCAACATAGTTCTAGTTGAAAAGAAAAAAAGTGGGAAGCTAAGAGTTTGTCAGGACTACCGGCCCCTGAACGAGGCTAGCCCTAAAGATAATTTCCCACTTCCTCACATTGATACGTTGGTGGATAATACCGCAGGAAACTCCTACTTTTCTTTCATGGATGGCTTTTCTGGGTACAATCAAATCAAACTCGATCCAGATGATATGATAAAAACTGCTTTTGTCACCCTTTGGGGTACCTTATACTATAAAGTGATGCCTTTTGGGTTGAAAAATGCTGGTGCTACTTATCAAAGAGCCATGGTCGCCTTATTTCACGACATGATGCATAAAGAAATTGAAGTGTATGTAGATGACATGATTGCCAAATCCTTCACTGTTAGGGGGCATCTAAATGTACTGGGAAAACTATTCGATAAACTTCGCAAGTATCAACTAAAATTGAATCCTGCCAAATGTACTTTTGGAGCTTCTTCAGGCAAGCTATTGGGTTTCATGGTAAACAAAGATAGGATTCGAGCTGACCCAAGTAAAGTCAAGGTAATATAAGAAATGTAACCTCCGAAGACTCCAATAGAAGTAAGAAGTTTTCTGGGCAGAATCAATTTCATAGCGAGATTCATATCACAGTTGACGTCCAAGTGTGAACCTATTTTCAAATCACTAAAGAAGAACAATCCGATTGAGTGGAATAATGAATGCCAAGAGGCATTTGAGAAAATCAAGCAATACCTATCAAATCCACCAGTTTTGGTACCACCCCGATCTGGAGAACCGTTGATTCTATACTTATCAGTACAGGATTCTTCATTAGGATCCGTATTAGGTCAATGTGATGAAACATGCAAGAAAGAGCATGCAATTTACTACTTGAGCAAGAAGTTTACAACATATGAGGCGAAATACTCAGTAGTAGAAAAGTCTTGTTGTGCCCTTGCATGGGTAGCAAGCCGACTACGACACTATATGCTCAACAATACCACATTGCTGATCTCCAAGACTGATCCCATCAAGTACATTTTTTAGAAACCCGCTTTATTAGGAAGGATTGCAAAGTGGCAAATGTTGTTATCTGAGTACGACATACAGTATGTCACTTAAAAGGCCATAAAAAGGAGTGCAATTGCTGAATATTTGGCCGATAGAGGGTTGGACGATTATGAGCCAATGAAGATGGACTTTCCTGATAGAGATATAATGATGATAGAACATGAAGTCTCTGAAGAAGATGAAACATGGAAAATGGCGTTCGATGGAGCATCTAATGCTTTGGGACAAGGGATTGGAGCTATACTAATCTCTCCGAGTGGAGAACAGTTCCCCCTCATAGCGAAAATCACATTTCCTTGTACCAACAATATAGTAGAATATGAGGCATGTGCTATGGGACTCCAAATGGCACTGAGACTGAAAGTACGAAATCTCTGAGTTTATGGGGATTCTGCATTGATCATATATCAAAAAAATGGAAATTGGGAGACAAGGGATTCAAAATTGATCCCTTACCAAAGACTCATACTAGACTTGGCAGGACAGTTCAAGAGTGTAAGCTTCCATCATCTTCCAAGGGAAGATAATCAAATTCTGGATGCCTTAGCTACTTTAGCTACCATGTACAAGATAAGCAACCCTAAGCGTACAAGATAAGCAACCCTAAGCGTACTCCTATTTTTGAAATGAAAGTACTAGATTCCCCAGCTTATTGCATGAGTGTGGAGGAAGAATTGGACTGGAAACCATGGTATCATGATATAAAAAAATACCTCCAAGAACGAATATATCCACCAGAAGCATTGAAAAATGACAAGAAGTTTTTACGAAGGTTTTCAATGGGTTTCCTTTTGAACATAGACATACTTTATAAGAAAACCCCATATTCGATGCTACTTCGCTGTGTAGATGCTCTTGAAGCACGAAAGATCATGGAAGAAGTTCATGCTGGAATGTGTGGAGCACACACTAGTGGTCATACCATGGCAAGACAAATAATGAGGGCGGGCTACTATTGGCTCACATTAGAAAATGATTGCATCAATCACGTAAGAAAATGTCATAAGTGCCAAATATATGCCAACAAGATCCAGGTTCCACCTGCTCCTCTTAATGTGACAGCAATACCTTGGCCTTTCGCTATGTGGGGGATAGATGTCATTGGAGCAATTACCCCCAAGGCTTCTAATGGTCACAAATTCATTCTAGTGGCAATTGACTACTTCACTAAATGGGTAGAAGCTGTGTCTTATGCAAGTGTAACTCAAAAGGTGGTATGCCGGTTCATCAAGAAAGAGATCATTTGTCGGTATGGGTTGCCAGAGCGTATCATCTCAGACAATGCCACAAACTTGAATAATGAAATGATGCAGACTTTGTGCCGACAGTTCAAGATCAAGCATCACAATTCAGCACCTTATCGACCAATGATGAATGGTGCAGTGGAGGCGGCCAATAAAAATATCAAGAGGATTATTGAAAAGATGATTGTCACTTACAAGGACTGGCATGAGATGTTACCTTTCGCACTACATGCTTACAGAACTTCTATTCGTACTTCTACTGGAGCAACACCTTTTTCTCTGGTATATGGTATGGAGGCTGTATTACCCATTGAAGTTGAAATCCCTTCATTGAGGGTACTAATGGATACCCAATTGGAAGAAGCGGAATGGGTCAGGGCTAGATATGAGCAATTGAACCTAATCGATGAGAGGAGAATGATTGCCCTCTGCCATGGGCAACTTTATCAAAGGAGGATGATCCGCGCTTACAATAAAAAGGTTCGCCCACGACAATTTCATAAAGGTGACATAGTGCTCAAGAAAATTCTACCCATTCAGCATGATTTTAGAGGAAAATGGACACCAAACTATGATGGACCATATGTGGTGAAGAAAGCCTTTTCAGGAGGGGCCCTAATTCTGACAGAAATGGATGGACGAGAGCTACCAAAACCAGTAAATTCAGATTCAGTGAAGAAGTACTTTGCATAATGATGAAGTTTTCGGACAGAAGGGAAGAAGTGGATACAGGGTTGCCAGAGCTTGTTCGATCAAAGTTGTCAAAGAGAGCGTTCTTCTCTCAGACCTTCATTGTTCTTCATCTATACCCAAGACTTTTATATTCCCTTACTCATAAATGAAAAGCCAATTCTCTCTAGCTCTTTTTCTTCAAATCTCACATTCAACTTTTATATTCCCTTACTCATAAATGAAAAGCCAATTCTCTCTAGCTCTTTTTTCTTCAAATCTCACATTCTTGCTGGCCTCTAGTGTGCAATAAATTGTGACTTTGTAGAAAGGGTAGTAATAATTAAAACTCAAAAAAAGCAAAGACCGTAAATTACTTTGATAAGCTTTATGAATTAAAACAGGTAAGATCGAGGTCCTGCTTTGCGAACGGCACAAAACATTTGCTAACAGGGAAAAATGAGTAACAAATCTTCGGGTGATTGCCTTGGTGGTTGCCTGGATGATCGCTTCAAAAGTCTTACAATTGAAAATAGGAACATGATTATATCAACAAGAAGGAAGCATACTCATGAAGGTTTCGTAAACCCAACAACAGGGACGAGTATCCAAAGAGACATAAAGTATGAGGTGGGCGAACGTTAAGGAAGTTGAGACCAAAATTCAAGAACAAGTCAAGAAAATTTCTTTAAAGGGGCTTTCGAAAAAATGATTGAGTTTTTGAGGCAATGGACAAGAGCTGAGAAAAATAAAAAGATTCAATGATAGTCCGAGAAGGTAATCACAAAAAGGACCCAGCAAAGCAAAGACAAGAAGAATTAGATCCATGCAATCAAACAGGCAACATAGCAAAATGACGTTCTTAAAATGGTCTACAAGAGTTTGAGGGTTCGGGAGTACGGTTACGCTAAAATAACTTTATTCTAACGCCCAAAATTGGCACCTTAGTTGATTTTAATTTTGTTTTGCTTGCTTTTAAATAATTTCTGTTAATATCCAAACCATGGATTCTAACCGAACTACCCAGATATGGACTTTTCAACCATTGATTTTATTGAATCATCTGGTTATGAATTTTGAAATTATTTTAATAAACGACATAGGAGGCTAGACTTTATCATTTAAAGGAAATAATAAAAAAAGGTAACCGACTCGACATTCCAAATAACCAATACTGCTAAACAAGATAAGAATGACGGAAAAATAAAAGACCGAGGGCTTGGTCATAATAGAAATAATAAAATAAACTACAAAAATAATAAATAAAAAAATAAGATGGGGCTTTTGGCCGGCCATATAAAAAAAATAAAAAGTAAATAAAAAGTAAGTAAGGTGAGGCACTTAACCATCCACACAAAGAAATAATAAGGTGTAGAAAATAAATAAATAAAGTGGGGCACTTGGCCATCCACGTAAAAAAAAAAAAAATGAATAAAGTGCAGAAAGTAAATAAATAAAAAATAAATAAATAAAGTGGGGTGTTTGACCATCCACATAACAGAAAATAATAAAATGCAGAAAAGTAAATAAAAATAAACAAAGTGGGGCGTTTGGCCATCCACGTAAAAAAATTAATAAAATGCAGAAAAGTAAATGAAAAGAAATAAAGTGGGGCGCTTGGCCATCCACGTAAAGAAATTCATAAAGTGCAGAAAGTAAATAAATAAAAAAGAAATAAATAAACTGGGGCGTTTGGCCATCCACATAACAGAAAATAATAAAATGCAGAAAGTAAATAAAAATAAATAAAAGTGGGGCGCTTGGCCATCCACATAACAGAAAATAATAAAATGCAGAAAGTAAATAAAAATAAATAAAGTGGGGCGCTTTACCATCCATTTAAAAAAATAATAAAGTACAGAAAGTAAATAAAAAGTAAATAAATAAATAAAGTGGGGCGCTTGGCCATCCACATAACAGAAAATAATAAAATGTAGAAAAGTAGATAAAAATAAATAAAAGTATGCCACTTGGCCATCCATGTAAAAGAATTAATAAAAATACAGAAAATAAAAAAAAATAAACAAGATGGGGCATTTGGCCATCCACGTAAAAGAAGGAGGTACAACCTTCCATAAAAAAAAGAATAAGAAAACAGAATAAAGAAAAAAAAAAAAAAAAAAGAAAAATAAACATCCAAAGTTTGCTGTTAATGGCTAGTTCTGCAAATAAGAAAGTTAGTGACTTGTGTGAATGAATATGAGAAGATGAAGGGTTAAGAAGGAGTTTTAACTAGAGGAGAAGATTTATAGAGACGCCGTGATTCTTCTGCCGGATTTCTCTTGAATTCAATTTTTTTGGTGATGATAGAGGGGGAGGCCGCCTTGGCTGGGCTCGTCGGTGGCAGGCAATCCTGAGTGGAGCGAGAACGGTTGCTGAAAGGGCGGCGAGAGGCTATGGCAGAAAAGCGAGCGGTCGGACGGTGGCGGACAAGATGGGATTCGTAGCGGGCTCCCTCTAGCTTGGCGCGAACGGCGACGGACAGGGGGCGACGGTGGTGGCTGGAGCGACGGACAGAGGGACGGCATGAGGCTGAGGAGGTAGAGCGTCTGGAAGAGGGGAGACCGATCGTAAAGCGTTGGAAGCAGAGGGAGACTAAGGTAGAAGTTTAGGATTTTTCTGGGTGAGGGAGGGGAGGCCAGGGACTAAAGCTACAGTTTTGCCTTTTTAAGTTAGGAGCTAAAATCTTGCTAAATTCGTTATTTTCATTGCAAATCTGGACCCCTATTTATACTAGTGGGAGCGTTGGATACCCTTAATTAAAAAAAATTGAAATTTAATTTGAAACAGATTTAAAACATAATTTGGTCAAAATAATGGTTTTAGTCCTGCACCTCTCACTGATTACTGGTCTGGTCTCAGCTTTTTTTCAAAATTACAATTTCACCCAAATTTGTCTGTCTTGTGAAATTGGCCCAAAACCTTGCGAATAATCACCAGATTTCCTTAGAATTTCAAGATTTTCTTCTTTAAGATAGGAAACTTTCTTATGGTAGGGGTACTAAGGAAGGTTCTTTAACCTCTTAAAGAAGAAAAAAAGTTTTTCTTCTTAGGATTGGAAGCAATATGAAATTTCATATTGCTAAAAGTCTAGGAAAGTTCCTAGATTTGGTGATGAGGAGAAAAGAGTTTTTCTCCTTTGACACTTAGACGATAGAAGGGTTCTTGTCGCAGAGGAAATAAGGAAAGTTCCTTAACCTCGAAGAGGAGGAGAAAATTAGGGTTTAGGCGGTGAGAAGGCTTTCAACGCCTAGCTAAGGTCAGACGAAATTTGGTAACGGCTTTGCATGCCATGCGTCATGTCTCATGAGGCATGCAAAGGGGGGCAGCTGTTGACAACCAATTTCATCCAGTTATTAACTTTTTAAAAAGAAAATTAAAAAAAAATTAGTTTAGGGGCATTTTGTTTTGGGGGCAATTTGGTCTTTTCATGTGTTACTAATTTTAGAAATATAAAATATTTTAGTGTAGGCATTAATTTAGAGTCCAAAAAGTTTCGTAGGGTTAGTTAAAAAAATAATAATAAATAAAAAATATAAAAAAGGGGGAATTCTAAAAAAATTTGACAAAATTGAGAAGTTTGGGGTTAATCTGTCAAAATTGAAAAGTTTGGAAAAAATCTGACAAAATCTTGAAATTTTAGGGAAATCTGGTGATTATTCACAAGGTTTTGGGCCAATTTGACAAAACAGACAAATTTGGGCCAAATTGTAATTTCATGAAAAAATTGGGACATACTAGTAATTAGTGAGAGGTGGACGACTAAAACCATTATTTTAACCAAATTATGTTTTAAATCTGTTTCAAATTAAAGTTTGAATTTTTTTAATTAAAGGTATCTAATGCTCCCATTAGTATAAATAGGGGTCCAAATTTGCAAAGAGAAGCACGAATTCAGCAAGATTTTAGCTGCTAACTTAAAAAGGCAAAACTGTAGCTTTAGTCCTTGGCCTCTCCTCCCTCACCTAGAAAAATCCTAAACTTCTACCCTTGTCTCCCTCTGCGTCCGACGCTTCACGATCGGTCTCCCCCCTTCTGGACGCTCCACCTCCTTAGCCTCACGCCGTCCCTTTGTCCGTCACTCCAGCCACCACCGTCGCCCCCTGTCCGTTGCCGTTCGTGCCAAGCTAGAGGGAGCTCGCTGCGAATCCCGTGTCGTCCGACACCGTCCGACCGCTCCCTTCCCGGCCATAGCCCTTCGCCGCCCTTCCGGCCGCCGTTCTCGCTCCACTTAGGATCACCTGCCACCAACGAGCCCAGCCAAGGTGGCCTCCCCCTCTATCGTCGCCGGAAAAATCGAATTCGAGAGAAATCTAGCAGAAGAATCACGACGTCTCTGTAAATCTTCTCCTTTGGGTAAAAATCCTTCTTAACTCTTCATCTTCTCATATTCATTCACACAAGTCACTAACTTTCTTATTTTGCAGAACTAGCCATTAACAGCAAACTTTGGATGTTTATTTTTTTTCTTTTCTTTTTTTTTTCTTTATTCTGTTTTCTTGTTTTTTTTTTTTATGGAAGGTTGTACCTCCTACTTTTACGTGGATGGCCAAACGCCCCATCTTGTTTATTTTTTTATTTTCTGTATTTTTATTAATTCTTTTACGTGGATGGCCAAGCGCCCAACTTTTATTTATTTTTATTCACTTTTCTGCATTTTATTACTTTCTGTTATGTGGATGGCCAAGCGCCCAACTTTTATTTATTTTTATTCACTTTTTTGCATTTTATTACTTTCTGTTATTTGGATGGCCAAGCGCCATACTTTATTTATTTATTTAATTTCTGCACTTAATTATTTTTTTACGTGGATGGTCAAGTGCCCAACTTTATTTATTTTTATTTACTTTCTGCATTTTATTATTTTCTGTTATGTGGATGGCCAAGCGCCCCACTTTTATTTATTTTTATTTACTTTCTGCATTTTATTATTTTCTGTTATATGGATGGCCAAGCGCCCCATTTTATTTATTTATTTACTTTTTATTTATTTTCTGCACTTTATGAATTTCTTTACGTGGATGGCCAAGCGCCCTACTTTATTTATTTTCATTTAATCTTCTACATTTTATTAATTTTTTTACGTGGATGGCCAAGTGCCCCACTTTATTTATTTTTATTTACTTTTCTGCATTTTATTATTTTTTGTTTTGTGGATAGCTAAGCACTCAACTTTATTTATTTATTTATTTTTTTTATTTACTTTCTGCACTTTATTTTTTTTTTTTTACGTGGATGGCCAAGCACCCCCACTTTATTTATGTGTTTACTTTTTTATTTATTTTCTGCACCTTATTATTTCTTTGTGTGGATGTTTAAGTGCCCCACCTTACTTACTTTTTATTTACTTTCTGTTTTTTTATTTTTTATATGGCCGGCCAAGAGCCCCATCTTATTTCTTTATTTATTATTTTTGTAGTTAATTTTATTATTTCTATTATGACCAAGCCCCCGATCTTCTATTTTTCCGTCATTCTTATCTTGTTTAGCATTATTGGTTGATGGCGTTGGGTTGGCCATCGTTTGTGTTCCCGCCGTGGCTCCACGACGGGGGTAACAGGGACCTCCTGAGGAACGTCGTGCGTGGCCGTCCGATGGTGGATAGCGGTGGCCGTGAAGGGTTTCCGGTGCTGGAGAGAGCCTGAAAAGGGGACGCCCCCAAGCAGTCCGGCCTGAAACATACAGAAAACAGGGGTTAGGAGGTCCCCGGAGTGGTTTTCCGGGGAGGAGCCTCCAACGCCCAAGTCAGTGCCGCTAAATGACAAAGAGTAAGCACAAAATAGACTTGCCGGGAGTATTTCTCTGGTATGCACAGAAGGGAAAGAATCTCGCCGGAGGCATTTTTCTGGCATGTCCAGAGGAAAGAGAGGAGGAAGCTAGAACCCTGGAGCCCCAAAAAGCCCCTGTCCAGCCCCCATTTACCGAGAGCCTTTCCTACTGTAAATAGGAGAAAATGAGCCCCTCTGATTGTGACACGTGTATGGACGGATGCCGTCCGTACCTCTAAGCAGAAGAGTGGCCAGCCGCATGCAGGCTTTCTCGGGCAGTGGTTTGTCGAGAAGCGTGTCTCAGCGTGTCAGAGCACGGACTGCAGTGGCCTGTCAGAGTGCTTGAGGTCAACGTCTAGTGCGTACGGGCGAATATGTCAGAGACTCCTTCGAGTCACCCATCGCTCATCCGAGGTCCCTTCGGCCGACGCTACCTTTTAGGGGGACGAGCAAGGACTTCTCCTCGGGGTGATACCGTCTCTTCAGGGTGTTCTCATTCTTCCGAAGTCGGTTCATTCCTCCTCTGATGGAGAGGCGATATGGTAGTTTTCCGAGGTTGGTGCGACGGGGCTTCTGAGGTCGTATATCTCAAGTGTTTGGCCCCCTCTTTCTCCGAAGTCAGTGGGCCAGGGCGATAGTACTTCGGCTATCATTGGTTATTTGTAATATCGAGTCACTTACCTTTTTTTATTATTTCCTTTAAATGACAAAGTCTAGCCTCCTATGCCGTTTATTAAAATAATTTCAAAATTCATAACCAGATGATCCAATAAAATATATGGTTTTGAATAAGTATTTTTTTAAATATATATATATAAACAAATTTAGGATCCACATCCGGCTGATCTAATAAGATCCATGGTTTGGATAATCATTAAAAAAATCTTTCAAAAATAATATATATAATATTAAAATCATTAAAATCCATATTCGGATGATTTGGTAGAATTTATGAAGTAGATTGATAATTAATTAAAATATTTAATAATAAATAAAAATTAAATTCATTAAATTCCTCGTCCGGGTGACTCGATAGAGTCCATGGTTTTTGGAAATATCAAAATTTCATAAATAAATAAAAAAAATCAAATAGTAAGGTTGAAAAGTCCATATTCGGGTGGTTCGGTTAGAATCCATGGTTTGGATATTAACTGAAATTATTTGAAAGCAAGCAAAACAAAATTAAAATCAACTGAGGTGCCAATTTTGGGCGTTAGAATAAAGTTTTTTTAGCGTAACCGTACTCCCGAACCCTCGAACTCTTGTAGACCATTTTAAGATGTCCAATCGACCTAGGCGAAACCGATTGGTGACAACTCCAAAAAAAACACGTTGGCATAGCTTAGTGAAGGAGTCCAAATTTTTTTAGCTCCTAACTTAAAAAGGCAAATAACATTGATCACTGTTGAAACCCAATTTCGTTCGGTTATTAACTTTCTTAAAGAAAAATTAAAAAAAAAAATAGCTTAGGGGGGATTTTGTTTTGGGGCAACTTGGTCTTTTCATGTGTTACTAATTTTAGAAATATAAAATATTTTAGTCTAGGCATTAATTTATAGTCCGAAAAGTTTGGTAGGGTTAGTTAAAAAAAATAATAACAAATAAAAAATATAAAAAAGTGAGGGATTTTTAAAAAATAATTGACAAAATTGAGAACTTTGGGTTTAATCTTTCAAAATTGAAAAGTTTGGGAAAAATCTGACAAAGTCTTGAAATTCTAGGGAAATCTTGTGATTATTTGCAAGGTTTTGGGCTAATTTAACAAAACAAACAAATTTGGGCCAAATTGTAGTTTCACGAAAAATATGGGACCATACTAGTAATCAGTGAGAGGTGGAGGACTAAAACCGCTATTTTGACCAAATTATGTTTTAAATCTGTTTCAAATTAAATTTTGAATTTTTTTAATTATAGGCATCCAATGCTCCCACTAGTATAAATTGGGGTCCAAATTTGTAAAAAGAAGCACGAATTCTGCAAGATTTTAGCTGATAACTTAAAAAGGAAAAACTATAGCTTTAGTCCCTGTCTTCTTGTCCCTCACCCAGAAAAATCCTAAACTTCTACCCCTGGTCTCCCTCTGCGTCCGACACTTCACGATCGTTCTCCCCCCTTCCAGATGCACCACCTCCTCAACCTCACGGTGTCCCTCCGTCCGTCGCTCCAGCCACCGCCGTCGCCCCCTGTCCACCGCCGTTCATGCCAAGCCGGAGGGAGCCCACTGCGAATCCGGTCTCGTCCGCCACCGTCCGACCACTCGCTTCCCAGCCATAGCCCCCCGCCACCCTTCCGGCCGCCGTTCTCGCTCCACTCAGGATTACCTGCCACCGACGAGCCCAGCCAAGGCGGCCTCCCCCTCTATCGTCGCCGGAAAAATCGAATTCAAGAGAAATCTGGCAGAAAAATCACAGCGTCTCTGTAAATCTTCCCCTCTGGGTAAACCTCCTTCTTACCCCTTCATCTTCTTATATTCATTCACACAAGTCACTAACTTTCTTATTTTGCAGCACTAGCCATTAATAGAAAACTTTGGATGTTTTTTTTTTTTTTCTTTCTTTTTTTTTTTTTTTCTTTATTCTGTTTCTTTGTTCTTTTTTTTTTTATGGAAGGTTGTACCTACTATTTTTACGTGGATGGCCAAACGCCACATCTTGTTTATTTTTTTTTATTTTTTGTATTTTTATTAATTATTTTACGTAGATGGCCAAGTGCCTCACTTTTATTTATTATTATTTATTTTTCTGCATTTTATTATTTTCTACTATGTAGATGGCCAAGCGCCCCCACTTTATTTATTTATTTACTTTTTATTTACTTTCTACACTTTATTATTTTTTTTACGTGGATAGCCAAGCGCATCACTTTATTTATTTATTTACTTTTTATTTACTTTCTAAGCACCCCATTTTATTATTTTTTTATTTTATGTGGATGTGGCCAAGCCTCACTTTATTCACTTTATTTATTTACTTTTTATTTACTTTCTGCATTTTATGAATTCCTTTGCGTGGATGGCCAAGCGGCCCACTTTATTTATTTTTATTTACTTTTCTACATTTTATTAATTCTTTTACGTGGATGGCCAAGCGCCCCACTTTATTTATTTTTATTTACTTTTCTGCATTTTATTATTTTCTGTTATGTGGATGGCCAAGCACCCCACTTTATTTATTTATTTAATTTACTTTCTGCACTTTATTATTTTTTTTTACATGGATGGCCAATCACCCCACTTTATTTTTTTATTTACTTTTTTTATTTATTTTCTTCACCTTATTATTTCTTTGTGTGGATGGTTAGTGAAAATCACATTTCCTTGTACCAACAATATAGTAGAATATGAAGCATGTGCTATGGGACTTCAAATGGCACTGAGACTGAAAGTACAAAATCTCCGAGTTTATGGGGATTCTACATTGGTCATATATCAAACAAATGGAGATTGGGAGACAAGGGATTCAAAATTGATCACTTACCAAAGACACATACTAGACTTGGCAGGACAGTTCAAGAGTGTAAGCTTCCATCATCTTCCAAGGGAAGATAATCAAATTCCGGATGCCTTAGCTACTTTAGCTGCCATGTACAAGATAAGCGACCCTGAGTATACTCCTGTTTTTGAAATGAAAGTACTAGATTCCCCAGCTTATTGCATGAGTGTGGAGGAAGAATTGGATGGGAAACCTTGGTATCATGATATCAAGAAATACCTCCAAGAACGAGTATATCCACCAGAAGCATCAGAAAATGACAAGAAGTTTTTACGAAGGTTGTCAATGGGTTTCCTTTTGAACATAGACATACTTTATAAGAAAACCCCAGATTCGATGCTACTTCGCTGTGTAGATGCTCATGAAGCACGAAAGATCATGGAAGAAGTTCATGCTGGAATGTGTGGAGCACACACTAGTGGTCATACCATGGCAAGACAAATAATGAGGGCGGGCTACTATTGGCTCACATTAGAAAATGATTGCATCAATCACGTAAGAAAATGTCATAAGTGCCAAATATATGCCAACAAGATCCAGGTTCCACCTGCTCCTCTTAATGTGACAGCAATACCTTGGCCTTTCGCTATGTGGGGGATAGATGTCATTGGAGCAATTACCCCCAAGGCTTCTAATGGTCACAAATTCATTCTAGTGGCAATTGACTACTTCACTAAATGGGTAGAAGCTGTGTCTTATGCAAGTGTAACTCAAAAGGTGGTATGCCGGTTCATCAAGAAAGAGATCATTTGTCGGTATGGGTTGCCAGAGCGTATCATCTCAGACAATGCCACAAACTTGAATAATGAAATGATGCAGACTTTGTGCCGACAGTTCAAGATCAAGCATCACAATTCAGCACCTTATCGACCAATGATGAATGGTGCAGTGGAGGCGGCCAATAAAAATATCAAGAGGATTATTGAAAAGATGATTGTCACTTACAAGGACTGGCATGAGATGTTACCTTTCGCACTACATGCTTACAGAACTTCTATTCGTACTTCTACTGGAGCAACACCTTTTTCTCTGGTATATGGTATGGAGGCTGTATTACCCATTGAAGTTGAAATTCCTTCATTGAGGGTACTAATGGATACCCAATTGGAAGAAGTAGAATGGGTCAGGGCTAGATATGAGCAATTGAACCTAATCGATGAGAGGAGAATGATTGCCCTCTGCCATGGGCAACTTTATCAAAGGAGGATGATCCGCGCTTACAATAAGAAGGTTCGCCCACGACAGTTTCATAAAGGTGACATAGTGCTCAAGAAAATTCTACCCATTCAGCATGATTTTAGAGGGAAATGGACACCAAACTATGATGGACCATATGTGGTGAAGAAAGCCTTTTCAGGAGGGGCCCTAATTCTGACAGAAATGGATGGACGAGAGCTACCAAAACCAGTAAATTCAGATTCAGTGAAGAAGTACTTTGCATGATGATGAAGTTTTCGGACAGAAGGGAAGAAGTGGATACAGGGTTGCCAGAGCTTGTTCGATCAAAGTTGTCAAAGAGAGCGTTCTTCTCTCAGACCTTCATTGTTCTTCATCTATACCCAAGACTTTTATATTCCCTTACTCATAAATGAAAAGCCAATTCTCTCTAGCTCTTTTTCTTCAAATTTCACATTCAACTTTTATATTCCCTTACTCATAAATGAAAAGCCAATTCTCTCTAGCTCTTTTTCTTCAAATCTCACATTCTTGCTGGCCTCTAGTGTGCAATAAATTGTGACTTTGTAGAAAGGGTAGTAATAATTAAAACTCAGAAAAAGCAAAGACCGTAAATTACTTTGATAAGCTTTATGAATTAAAACAGGTAAGATCGAGGTCCTGCTTTGCGAACGGTACAAAACATTTACTAACAGGGAAAAAAGAGTAACAAATCTTCGGGTGATTGCCTTGGTGGTTGCCTGGATGATCGCTTCAAAAGTCTTACAATTGAAAATAGGAACATGATTATATCAACAAGAAGGAAGCATACTCATGAAGGTTTCGTAAACCCAACAACAGGGACGAGTATCCAAAGAGACATAAAGTATGAGGCGGGCGAACGTTAAGGAAGTTGAGACCAAAATTCAAGAACAAGTCAAGAAAATTTCTTTGAAGGGGCTTTCGAAAAAAAAATTGAGTTTTCGAGGCAATGGACAAGAGCTGAGAAGAATAAAGAAATTCAATGATAGTCCGAGAAGGCAATCACAAGAAGGACCTAGCAAAGCAAAGACAAGAAGAACTAGATCCATGCAATCAAATAGGCAACATAGCAAAACATAGACATAAAGAAATTGAGATAAATAAAGAATGAAAATAAAATAGAGCCATCAGTTACACATGCACTACATTCATGCATTTCACATTATGCATGCATAGCTTTTACATAACAGGGATCAAACGGAAGACATATCCGTGGCATGATTACAACATTAATAAGTACAAGCCGAGACTTTAGCTTCATCAATCCATTCCAGTCTACCACTTGATGCACGTGACCAAGCGAAATAGAAAAGCTGATACGTTGGATCAAATTATGTCAAGAATTCAACATTATGGTCAAGGATAAGGTAGACATCGAAAATATTGTTATTGACAATTTGTCAAAAGCTGGCAAAGGATTCAATAATTGACGCTGCACCCATAATGACGGGATAGATGCCAGCTCAATGGAGTATCAAAAATAAGAAACATCTACACAATGTGGGAAAAATTTTACTCGGTTAACCCTTATCTTTTCAAATACTATCCTGGCCAGATATTTATGAAATGCATACTTGAGAATGAGGTTAAAAAAAAATGTGTCAATGAATTTTCTCATTCTTGAAAAATACAAAGGGCAATTTTTTTTGTCAAAGAAAACAGTTGAAAAGATTTTATAGTCTGAATTTTTCTGGCCCTTTTTATTTAAAAACGTACATGCAAAGCCATTGAAAATTGTCAAAAAAGTAGGATCCATTTTTCTGGTTAAGTGGCGGATACGGTACTCCGTGGCTCTCAAGTCGGTTGTCTTAGTTTCCCCTAATAACTGATTTCTTTCTCCCTCATTTCTTTTAATTCATTCTAAAAAAATGGATTCTACTCTTTCTGCCCTACGAAAATATTTTTCTTCCCTCCCAATGAACGTTCTTAAAAGGATTTACAGAGTTCGATGTGAACAATTAAGAGTTTTGATGCACAAAAGAATCCCTGAAGATGTGCGGTGGTTAATTGAAGCTAAGGCCCGTTTGGCAGGTGAAATCCCAGATGCATTTGTGTCTCACATGCCTGGCTTAGGCAAAAGCTCTTATGCCAAAAAGCGAAGAGCGAAAAGGTTACAAGTCTGTCACAAATGTGGTTGATGGAGTTGTGATACTAGATGTCGTTCTTTAGGAATGATCTCCGATAATCGAGAAAATAAAATACAATTCATCAAGAATGGCCTGAGTAAGGATTCTTTGGATGATATCCGATTGACTCTTGAGACGCATTCTTGTGGATTAGTGCAACACGAACTTATTGGTTTATAGAGTATTTTTCACGAAGAATGAGAGCGTTATAGTCCCGGGAATTTGACTTTAAAAGACCTTGTTTGCCAGTTTGTAAGAAAACTAGATGGGAAGCAAATCCCCGACTCATAGAAGGCGTTGAAGCCGTTACTAGACGTAAAACTAGTGGAAGATGTAAGCCACAGTCACAACTATTGTACATACAAGTTGTCATATTTGAAAATTTGCTTTTTCTTTTGACAATAATGTACTTACTCCTGTAAGCGTAATCAACACGTTATCCTTTCATCGCTATAAATGCATGTTACTCCTGTAACTCTTTTTTATATTTTTTATTTATTATTATTTTTTTTTTACTAACCCTATGAAACTTTTCAGACTTTAAATTAATGCCTACACTAAAATATTTTATATTTCTAAAATTAGTAACACATGAAAAGACCAAATTGCCCCCAAAACAAATGCCCCCTAAACTAATTTTTTTTAATTTTTCTTTAAAAAAGTTAATAACCGGACGAAATTGGGTGTCAACAGCTGCACTCTTTGCATGCCTCATGGGACATGACGCATGCTAAGTCGTTACCAAATTTCGTCCAACCTTAGCTAGGCGTTGAGAGCCTTCTCACCGCCTAAACCCTGAGGAGAAAAACCTTTTTCTCCTCCTCTTCGAGGTTAAGGAACTTTCCTTATTTCCTCTACGATAGGAACCCTCTTATCGGCTAAGCGTCAAAGGAGAAAAACTCTTTTCTCCTCGTCACCAGATCTAGTAACTTTCCTAGACTTTTAGCAATATGAACTTTCATATTGCTTCCGATCCTAAGAAGAAAAAACCTTTTTTCTTCTTTAAGAGGTTAAGGAACCTTCCTTAGTACCCCTACGATAAGAACCTTCCTATCGTCTAAAAATCTAAGGAGAAAAACTCTTTCCTCCTTATTTACCAAGTCTAAAAACTTTCCTAGCCTTTTCGCAATAAGAACCTTCCTATTGCTTCCAATCTTAAGAAGAAAAACTTTTTTCTTCTTTGTGAGGTTAAGGAACCTTCCTTAGTACTTTTACGATAAGAACCTTCCTGTCGTCTAAAAATCTAAGGAGAAAAACTCTTTCCTCCTTTTTAACTTTTCTAGAAATTCTTCTCACCATAGTCTTTTCGCAAGATGAACCTTCTCATTTATCATTTCCAATCTTAAGAAGAAGGGCACGCCACCTCTTCTTCGTGAGGTTAAGGAACCTTTCTAGTTCTCTACCATCTTGAAATTCTTTTGAGGTAGAGCACCCTGACTTTTTACCACCTCGGAAAATGCTTGAGGTAAAGCACCCTGACTCTTTACTACCCCTAATTTATCCCATACTATGAGAAAAAGAATTACTTTTTTTTTTGGAAACTTGGATTATCCTTGTTTCAGATGCTTAATCTGAGGTAGAGAAACCTTTCTTCGTTTAAAACCTCTTAGTTTGACTTGAATTACGAGAAAGAGATTTACTTTCTCTTTTTAGCCCCGATTTAGCTTTGGTATTGAGATATAGGAACCCTCATATTGTTATCCAATCTTAAGAAGAATACATTTTTCTTCTTTATGAAGTTAAGGAACCTTCCTTAGTACCTCAAATAATAGGTACGAAGGCAATCAAACTTGGAATAGTTTCTTCGGAAGTGTGAAATTTTCATAATAGGTGAGTGCAAAAAGCTTGAAATTCCATGAAATGAGTGAATCTTGAAAGTGAGAAATTTCACAAAATGGCAATAAAACTGACAAATTATGCAAGCGAATGGATGTTTGGAATCAATATTCAGGTTTCATCTAATATTTTCTTTAGAAAATATAGATTCTCTTATGAGATATGTCATCCAAATAGGGTTAAAGCTTAGCTACCCCAAAATGTTATGACTAGCATACCTAGTAGGATGCGTCTCAAGAGTAGAATTACTCCTTACCCCGCCATCCTAAACTAAGGGCTTTGTCCAATGGTTTTAATATCAGCATGAAGAAAACTATCCTAAAAAATGAAGAAGAAAGAAGAAATTCCCTAAATTGAAAAAAAAACTGAAAAGGAAAAAATTGCTGATAATAAAACTAAAGGACAAGATAAACAAATCCACAAGTCCGATTGCTCTTTTCCACAGTGCTTCATCATAAAACTAAAACAACAAGCAAGGTAATTGACATTTATGGGATGGAACTGATCGGGAAAGACTGTCTTGTCTAGTATATCTGAATCACTACTGGATTTGGTTTAGGAACAAAAGCTTACATTTTGTCTAGCAATTCTTCAACAGTTGATGCGGATATTAGGATTCGTCATGCCGCCTCTGAGATAAATTTCTTCTGCATAGTGTGATCCATACAAGATATCAGACCAGCAAAGAAATTGTTAACATTTAATAGCCCAATGGGTTTCTTGTGCAAATTAAGTTGGGCCATGGAAGTAATTTGAAAAATTTCTCCCAATATGCCAAAACTTCCTGGTAGAGCAATAAAAGCATCAGAATTACAAAGCATTTGTAACAAACGCTCTTGCAAATTTTTAACCACTAATTCTTCTCCAATTGTGCCCCCAGAAATCAATTTCAAAGGTGCAGGGATAATACCCAAAACTTGGCTTCCTCATAGAGATGCTGCTGATGCTACACCTCTCATTAATCCGACACTACCTCCCCCGTAAACTAAATGTATTTTTTGCTAAGCTAGTACTCTACCCAAATGGTTGGCTGCCCTAAAAAACTCTTGATCTTTTCCAGGAAAAGCTCCACAAAATACACAAATACTTCAGGATTTACGAGTTGAGGTTCTCTCCATTCCTATCCTTAACCTTGTGAGAAATGAAAAGAAGGGCATGCATTTATAGAGATGAAAAGATAATGCAATAATTACACTTACAGGAGTAGGTAGATTATTCTTAGAAGAAAAAGAAAAATTTTCAAAGATGACAGCTTGCATGTACAGTTGTTGTGACTGTGGCTCACATCTTCCACTGGTTTTACGTCCAGTAACGGCTTCAACGCCTTCTATGAGTCGGGGATTTGCTTCCTATCCAGTTTTCTTATAAATTGGGAAACAGGGTCATTTAAAGTCAGATTCCCAAGACTATAACGGTCTCGTTCTTTATGGAAAGTCCTCCATAAACCAATAATTTCACGTTGCACTATTCCACAAGAATGCGTTTCAAGAGTAATTGGATATCATCCAAATATTCCTTACGTAGGCCATTCTTAATGAATTTTCGATTATCTTCATGAATTTTTAAGATCATCCCTAAAGAACGACATTTAGTATCACAATTCCATCATCCACATTTGTGATAGACGCCTAGCCTCTTTGCTCTTCGTTTTTTGGCATAAACGCTTTTACCTAAGCCATGCATGTGGGGCATAAATGCATCTGAAACTTCACCAGCCAAACGGACCTTAGCTTCAATTAACCACCGCCCATTATCAGGAATGCCTTTGTGCATAAAAACTATGATTCTTTCACATTTAGCTTGGTAAATCATTTTAAGAACATTTATTGGGAGGGAAGGAAAGTATTTTTGCAGGGCAGAAAGAGTAGAATCCATTGATGAGAGAAAAAATTTGAGAGAAGAGAGGAAGAAATCAGTTATTATAGAAAACTGAGATAACCGACTTGAGAGTCACAGAGTACCGTACATGCTACTTAACCGGTAAGAAAAGAAGAGAACACATTTATAACGATGAAAGGATAACGTATTGAGTACGCTTATAGGAGTAAGTAGATTATTGTCAAAAGAAAAAGCAAATTTTCAAATATGACAACTTGTATGTACAATAGTTGTGACAGTGGCTCACATCTTCCACTGGTTTTATATCCAGTAATGGCTTCAACACCTTCTATAAGTCGGGGATTTGCTCCCCATCCAGTTTTCTTACAAACTGGCAAACAGGGTCTTTTAAAGTCAGATTCCCAATACTATAACACTCTCGTTCTTCATGAAAAATACTCCATAAACCAAGAAGTTCGTGTTGCACTAATCCACAAGAATGCGTCTCAAGAGTCAATTAGATATCATCCAAAGAATCCTTACTCACGCCATTCTTGGTGAATTGTATTTTATCTTCTCGATTATCAGAGATCATTCCTAAAGAGCGACATCTAGTATCACAAGTCCATCGACCACATTTGTGACCGACTTGTAACCTTTTCGCTCTTTGCTTTTTGGCATAAGAGCTTTTGCCTAAGCCAGGCATATGAGACACAAATGCATCTGGGATTTCACGTGCCAAATGGACCTTAGCTTCAATTAACCAATGCACATTTTCAGGAATTCCTTTGTGCATCCAAACTCTTAATCATTCACATCGAACTCGGTAAATCCTTTTAAGAACATTCATTGGGAGGGAAGGAAAGTATTTTTGTAGGGCAGAGAGAGTAGAATCCATTTTTTTTAGAATGAATTAAAAGAAATGAGGGAAAAAGAAATTAGTTATTATAGGAAACTGAGACAACCGACTTGAGAGCCACGGAGCCGCCACTTAACCGGAAAAATGGATCCTACTTTTTGACAATTTTCAAGGGCCTTGCATGTGTGTCTTTAAATAAAGAGGGCCAGAAAAATTCAGACTGTAAAATCTTTTCAACTGTTTTCTTTGACAAAAAAAAATGCCATTTGTATTTTTCAAAAATGAGAAAATTCAATGACACTTTTTTTGTTTTTGTTTTTTTTTCTCATTCTCAGGTATGCATTTCGTAAATATCTGGCCAAGATAGTATTTGAAAAGATAAGGATTAGCCGAGTAAAATTTTTCTCACATCGTGTAGATGTTTTTTATATTTGATACTCCATTGAGCTGGCATCCATCCCGTCACTATCGGTGCAGCGTCAATTATTGAATCCATTGCCAGTTTTTCACAAATTGTCAACGACAATATTTTTGATGTCTATCTTATCCTTGACCATAATGTTGAATCCTTGACATAGTTTGATCCAGCGTATCAATTGTGCATCAAGTGGTAGACTGGAATGGGTTGATGAAGGTGAAGTCTCGGCTTGTACTTATCAATGTTGTAATCATGCCACAGATATGTCTTCCGTTTGATCCCTATTATGCAAAAGCTATGCATGCATAATATGAAATGCATGAATGTAGTGCATGTGTAACTGATGGCTCTCTTTTGTTTTAATTCTTTATTTATCTCAATTTCTTTGTGTCTATGTTTTGCTATGTTGCCTGTTTAATTGCATAGATCTAGTTCTTCTTGTCTTTGCTTTGCTAGGTCCTTCTTGTGATTGCCTTCTCGGACTACTATTGAATCTCTTTATGCTTCTCAGCTCTTATCCATTGCCTCAAAAACTCAAATTTTTTTTCGAAAGCCCCTTCAAAGAAATTTTCTTGACTTGTTCTTGAATTTTGGCCTCAACTTCATTAACATTTGCCCGCCTCATACTTTATGTCTCTTTAGATACTCGTCCCTGTTGTTGGGTTTACAAAACCTTCGTGAGTATGCTTCCTTCTTGTTGATATAATCATGTTCCTATTTTCAATTGTAAGACTTTTGAAGCGATCATCCAGGCAACCACCAAGGCAATCACCCAAAGATTTGTTACTCTTTTTTCCTGTTAGCAAATGTTTTGTGCCGTTCGCAAAGCAGGACCTCGATCTTACCTGTTTTAATTCATAAAGCTTATCAAAGTAATTTACGGTCTTTGCTTTTTCTGAGTTTTAATTATTACTACCCTTTCTACAAAGTCACAATTTATTGCACACTAGAGGCCAGCAAGAATGTGAGATTTGAAGAAAAAGAGCTAGAGAGAATTGGCTTTTCATTTATGGGTAAGGGAATATAAAAGTTGAATGTGAGATTTGAAGAAAAAGAGCTAGAGAGAATTGGCTTTTCATTTATGAGTAAGGGAATATAAAAGTCTTGGGTATAGATGAAGAACAATGAAGGTCTGAGAGAAGAACGCTCTCTTTGACAACTTTGATCGAACAAGCTCTGGCAACCCTGTATCCACTTCTTCCCTTTTGTCCGAAAACTTCATCATCATGCAAAGTACTTCTTCACTGAATCTGAATTTACTGGTTTTGGTAGCTCTCGTCCATCCATTTCTGTCAGAATTAGGGCGCCTCCTGAAAAGGCTTTCTTCACTACATATGGTCCATCATAGTTTGGTGTCCATTTCCCTCTAAAATCATGCTGAATGGGTAGAATTTTCTTGAGCACTATGTCACCTTTATGAAACTGTCGTGGGTGAACCTTCTTATTGTAAGCATGGATCATCCTCCTTTGATAAAGTTGCCCATGGCAGAGGACAATCATTCTCCTCTCATCGATTAGGTTCAATTGCTTATATCTAGCTTTGACCCATTCTGCTTCTTCCAATTGGGTATCCATTAGTACCCTCAATGAAGGGATTTCAACTTCAATGGGTAATACAGCCTCTATACCATATATCAGAGAAAAAAGTGTTGCTCCAGTAAAAGTACAGATAGAAGTTCTGTAAACATGTAATGCGAAGGGTAACATCTCATGCCAGTCCTTGTAAGTAACAATCATCTTTTCAATAATCCTCTTGATATTTTTATTGGCCGCCTCCACTGCACCATTCATCATTGGTCGATAAGGTGCTGAATTGTGATGCTTGATCTTGAATTGTCGGCACAAAGTCTGCATCATTTCATTATTCAAGTTTGTGGCATTGTCTGAGATGATACGTTCTGGCAACCCGTACCAACAAATGATTTCTTTCTTGATGAACCGGCATACCACCTTTTGAGTTACACTTGCATAAGACACAGCCTCTACCCATTTAGTGAAGTAGTCAATTGCCACTAGAATGAATTTGTGACCATTAAAAGCCTTGGGGGTAATTGCTCCAATGACATCTATCCCCCACATAGTGAAAGGCCAAGGTATTGCTGTCACATTAAGAGGAGCAGGTGGAACCTGGATCTTGTTGGCATATATTTGGCACTTATGACATTTTCTTACGTGATTGATGCAATCATTTTCTAATGTGAGCCAATAGTAGCCCGCCCTCATTATTTGTCTTGCCATGGTATGACCACTAGTGTGTGCTCCACACATTCCAGCATGAACTTCTTCCATGATCTTTCGTGCTTCAAGAGCATCTACACAGCGAAGTAGCATCGAATATGGGGTTTTCTTATAAAGTATGTCTATGTTCAAAAGGAAACCCATTGAAAACCTTCGTAAAAACTTCTTGTCATTTTTCAATGCTTCTGGTGGATATATTCGTTCTTGGAGGTATTTTTTTATATCATGATACCATGGTTTCCAGTCCAATTCTTCCTCCACACTCATGCAATAAGCTGGGGAATCTAGTACTTTCATTTCAAAAATAGGAGTACGCTTAGGGTTGCTTATCTTGTACGCTTAGGGTTGCTTATCTTGTACATGGTAGCTAAAGTAGCTAAGGCATCCAGAATTTGATTATCTTCCCTTGGAAGATGATGGAAGCTTACACTCTTGAACTGTCCTGCCAAGTCTAGTATGAGTCTTTGGTAAGGGATCAATTTTGAATCCCTTGTCTCCCAATTTCCATTTTTTTGATATATGATCAATGCAGAATCCCCATAAACTCGGAGATTTTGTACTTTCAGTCTTAGTGCCATTTGGAGTCCCATAGCACATGCCTCATATTCTACTATATTGTTGGTACAAGGAAATGTGATTTTTGCTGTGAGGGGGAACTATTCTCCACTTGGAGAGATTAGTATAGCTCCAATCCCTTGTCCCAAAGTATTAGATGCTCCACCGAACGCCATTTTCCATGTTTCATCTTCTTCAGAGACTTCATGTTCTATCATCATTATATCTCCATCAGAAAAGTCCATCTTCATTGGCTTATAATCGTCCAACGCTCTATCGGCTAAATATTCAGTAATTGCACTCCCTTTTATGGCCTTTTGAGTGACATACTGTATGTCGTACTCAGATAACAGCATTTGCCACTTTGCGATCCTTCCTGATAAAGCGGGTTTCTCAAAGATGTATTTGATGGGATCAGTCTTAGAGATCAGCAATGTGGTATTATTGAGCATGTAGTGTCGTAGTCGGCTTGCTACCTATGCAAGGGCACAACAAGACTTTTCTACTACTGAGTATTTCACCTCATATGTGGTAAGCTTCTTGCTCAAGTAGTAAATTGCATGCTCTTTCTTGCCTGTCTCATCGCGTTGACCCAATATGGATCCTAATAAAGAATCTTGTACTGATAAGTATAAAATCAACGGTTCTCCAGATCGGGGTGGTACCAAGACTGGTGGATTTGATAGGTATTGCTTGATTTTCTCAAATGCCTCTTGGCATTCATTATTCCACTCAATCGGATTGTTCTTCTTTAGTGATTTGAAAAGAGGTTCACACTTGGACGTCAACTGTGATATGAATCTCGCTATGAAGTTGATTCTGCCCAGAAAGCTTCTTACTTCTTTTAGAGTCTTCGAAGGTTGCATTTCTTGTATTGCCTTGACTTTACCTGGGTCAACTCGAATCCTATCTTTGCTTACCATGAAACCCAATAACTTGCCTGAAGAAGCTCCAAAAGTACATTTGGCAGGATTCAATTTTAGTTGCTAATTGCGAAGTCTATTGAATAGTTTTCTCATTACATGTAGATGCCCCATAGCAGTGAATGACTTGGTAATCATGTCATCTACATACACTTCAATTTCCTTATGCATCATGTTTTGAAATAAGGTGACCATGGCTCTTTGATAAGTAACACCAGCATTTTTCAACCCAAAAGGCATCACCTTATAGTAGAAGGTACCCAAAAGGGTAACAAAAGCAATTTTTATCATGTCATCTGGATCGATTTTGATTTGATTGTACCCAAAAAATCCATCCATGAAAGAAAAGTATGAGTTTCCTGCAGTATTATCCACCAACGTATTAATGTGAAGAAGTGGGAAGTTATCTTTAGAGCTGGCCTCGTTCAAGGGCCGGTAGTCCTGACAAACTCTTAGCTTCCCACTATCTTTCTTTTCAACTGGAACTATGTTGACAACCCATTCTGTGTATTCAGCGACTCCAAGGAATCTCGCATCCCATAGCTTTCGAATATCATCTTTTACTCTCAAGATCATGTCCGGCTTCATTCTTCATAGCTTTTGTCTGACAGGCTTCGCCCCAGGCTTCAATGGTATTTTGTGTAGCACTATGTCCGAGCTTAAGCCGGGCATATCTTGGTATGACCAAGCAAATACATCTACATATTCTCTCAATAAGTGTATTAGTTCTTCTTTCTCTTCAGGAGGAAATAGAGTGCCAATCTTAACTTCTTTTACATCCTGATTGTCTCCCAAGTTGAATGTCTCAGTTGGTTCCTGACTTGTTGCTCTTTCTTTTTCATCCTGCTCGATCATTTTTAATAACTCAGGAGATATTTGAAGATCTTCGTCATCCGAGTCAGCAGTGTTTACAGGATTATCAAAGTTCATTCTTTCATTGTCATCAAAGAGAGTTTCAGGTCTGCATTAGCCAGAGAGAAAAGAGAGAAGAGAAAATGGCGAGAATGAGATGAATGCAAATTGGTGCTTTATTTATAATGTGCATAAATCACAACTTTATTGGAATGAAAAGCAATAACTAAAAGGTTCACTTAAGCAAAGACTACACCCTATTGATTGAACCTTTCTTTAGGAGGTTTTTACTATTAGATTACTTTGAAAAGCTCTCGATTAGAACAGGCAGTTCTATCGCCTCCCAATTGTTCAGTACATCCCGTGGGCTACAGGGTTGAACGAGCTTCTCATTTTCAGGTAAATCACTGGTTATTGCCTGAATCGAGAGATATTCAAAAGATTTGTCGATGCTGATGGTCAGTGCGCCTTCATTGTCATTTCTCGGAATCAAGCCACCACTCACGAATGTTTCAGTGATATCAAGGATAGTCGGATTTCTTCCCTCTGAGGCATGTCCTTTTAGCCGTGCAATCCTCTTTCTCTCTCTTTTCAGCTATCATCTTCATTTTATCTTGCCTTGTCGGTGTGAAACCTAGGCCGTATTTCCCTTCATTTGCAGAGATTTTCAATGGCTCTAAGATCCCTTACAAACCTTGTCCCAGACCTAACCCCGGTGAGTATCCTTCTTTCCTCATGAGTTTTGCGACCATGCGACTTGTTTTGGAAATGCTAGGCATGGGTTCTTTTCCATATTCACCGATATAGGTCGCATTAACAATTTCAAAAGACCTAAAATGAGCAATCAGGCACATCTTCGTTGACCTCGACATACTGAGCGTCCGTTGGTCTAGATAACAGAATGTCCTCTTCAGCAAAGACTGTTATTAATTTTCCTTCAATGATGAATTTCAGTTTTTGATGTAATGAAGAGGGAATTGCCCCGGCCATATGGATCCATGGTCTTCCCAACAGACAACTATAAGAAGGCTTAATGTCCATAACTTGGAATGTGATATGGAAGACACAGGGGCCGATCTCTATCGGCAGCTCTATCTCTCCAACAACGTCTCTCCTCGTCCCATCAAATGCTCGAACGATAATGTGACTGTTGTTGAGGTATGATGGGTCTATACCGAGCTTATGTAAGGTTTCAAGTGGCATTACATTTAGAGCTGACCCATTGTCGATAAGGACTCTAGCCATAATTCGATCTTTGTACTTAGTCGAAATATGTAGAGCCTTAGAGTGACCTCTTCCTTCTGCTGGTATCTCATCGTCAGTGAATGTGATGAGATTCTGTGCCGTGATGTTGTTGACGAGGTGGTCAAAATTATTCACAGAAATATCTTGCTCAACATAGGCCTTGTTCAAGACTTTAAGGAGGGTTTCTCGATGAGCGTCAGAACTTAAGAGTAGTGAGAGTATGGAAATCTTTGCTGGCAAGGCGGTTTAACTGCTGCACGATACTATACTCACTTTGCTTTATGAGTTTGAGAAACTCGCCAGCTTGTTCATCTGTTACCACTCGAGGCACCCCTTGCTCTTCTGATGTATTTGTGCTAATAGGCCCGTTTGTTGGGTCTGTGATATTCTTATCTTGTTGGAGCTTGTCCATCTGCTCTGGCGAATAACATCGACCACTTCTAGTCATGCTCCCAACCTCTAACGGAGTTGATGTAATGTTGGAGGTGTAATCATACTTCCATGGAACAGCCTTATCTGATTTGTAGGGGAATGGAGTCGGGACTTGAATCCTTAAAGGCTTGACAGTAGGTTTTGAAATTGGTATGACTAGTGGTCTTGGCATAGCATTGACTTCTCACTCTTTAATGATTACATTTGCATCAACATCTTTATCTGGCATAAAAATGCTGAGTTGGGATGAGTCTATGAGTCTCTGTAGATTCTCACGGAATTCTGAGAATGATTCCTGGATGGAATGACACCTTATCTTGGCATAGCATTGTCATGAAAATCACTGAATGGAATGACCCTTAATGTCATGAAAATCTCCATCTTTGATTTCTTTATGCCCAAAAGAAGGCTTTCTAATGATGACCCCTTCTTTCACAAGCCATGAGTATACATGCTTAAGAGGGGTTGTAATGTCATTGACTGACTTCTTTATCAGTTGGTGTTCCTCTATCATATTAACTGGTCCAGTTTGATGAGGCGGCAATGGGTTGTGAGTGATGTTCGGTTCATCAGAAAAGTCCAACCACTTTGACTCGATTAATTGTTGGACTATGCGTTTCAAAGCTATGCAATTTTCTAGACCATGGCCCACAACACCATCATGATATGGGCAAGTTATGTTGGGGTCATACCACCTTGGATATGGGGGTTCCATTGGCTTTGTAGGAATTGGGCAGATAAGTTGACTTTCAATGAGCTTTGGATATAACTCAGTGTAAGTCATAGGAATTGGCGCAAATATTTCTCTTTGCCTTTGTGCGGGCACTGGAGGGGTCGGAACAGGTGGCCGTAATTGATTAGGCCTATTGAGAGGATAATTATTAGGCCTATTGGTAGGATAAGATAGGTGAGGCGCAGTAGCCAAAGTACCTACGAGGGGAATCCCTCTTCCACGTCCTACTTGTTGTACCTCCTCATCCTTTCTTCTGGATGGTCCTCCTCTTTTCATGGCATCATTAAAGGATTCAGTGATCTTCCCAGTCCTAATCCCATGCTCAATTCGTTCTCCAGACATGACAATGTCTGAGAAATTGGTTGCTGAATTGCCAATAAGTTTGTCGTAGTATGGGTACTTTAGTGTCTGGACAAATAAAGTTACCATTTCTCTCTCCATCATGGGTGGCTGAACTTGTGCGGCTAAGTCCCTCCATCTTTGAGCGTACTCCTTGAAGGTTTCTTGCTTTTTCTTTTCCATATTCTGGAGAGTTTGGTGATCCGAGGCCAAGTCCATGACATGTTTGTAGTTGTTGATGAAAGCCTGAGCGAGGTCATTCCATGTTTTGATGTTTCTTGGACCTTGACTTAGATACCATTGTAGTGCTGATTTTGTAAGACTTTCTTGAAAAAGTGTTATCCACACATTCTCGTCTTTTGTGAGTGGTTGTATTTTTCTTAGAAACAGTGTAATGTGAGTGATGGGGCAACTTGTTCCATCATATTTCACAAAGTCTGGCACCTTAAAGTCTGAGGGAATCACAACGTCTGGCACCAAGCAAAGATCATCCACCAAGAGAGATCCAAATACAGTGCCTCCTTCAATGGCCCGAAGCCTCTTCTCTATTGTCTCGAGCTTTTGAGATTCTCCTTCTTCCTTCGACGGTTTCTTCTTTTCTTCATAGGCAGTATTATGTCTCGGGTGAATGCTATTGGACGGACCTGAATCCTGAAGAAGATTCTCATGAATTGAGATCCGTTGCGGGGTGAATCCCAGGGGATAAGTGGGATCTTGTGGCTCTTTAACGGGGACTTGGGTTGCTTTCCCCTTGATTAGCTCCATTAATTGTTTCATTTGCTCGGCCATGCTTTCTATCTTGGACTCAATATCGGTGAGACATCCTTCCATTTGCTCTGCCATAATTCTTGTTTGGAGCCGAGTTGAATATCGGTGTTGAGGGCCAATTTTTACCTTCTTTAAAGTGAGATTCATTTTATTAGACTTTACATGTATGTGATTGATGTAATGCATGCATGCAACAAAGTGAGCTTGATTGTCCACTATCGTGGAACTTCAAGACTTCTTATTGTCATTAGACAGACCAAAAAGTTAGTATAGTTTGATATATGGTTTTGATGCATGAAGAAAAATTGCATGCATGCGTTACATCAAAAGTCTTACAATTGAAAATAGGAAAAAATAGAAATGACAATTTGGCCCAAATTTGTCTGTTTTGTCAAATTGGCCCAAAACCTTGCAAATAATCACTAGATTTCCCTAGAATTTTAAGATTTTATTAGATTTTTTTTCCTAAACTTTTCAATTTTGACAGATTAACCCTAAACTTCTCAATTTTGTCATTTCTCAAAACTTTTTTTTTCAATTTGTGGTAAATCCCCCCCATTTTGTTATCTTTTTTATTTATTATTATTTTTTTTTTAACTAACCCTACAAAAACTTTTTGGACTCTAAATTAATGCCTACACTAAAATATTTTATATTTCTAAAATTAGTAACACATGAAAAGACCAAATTGCCCCCAAAACAAAATGCCCCCTAAACTAATTTTTTTTTAATTTTTCTTTAAAAAAGTTAATAACCGAACGAAATTAGGTGTGAACAATGCCTATGTTTATATTGAACAAAGCAGACTTGACTATATAAGAGCTAATCAAAAGAATCTTCAAAGTGAATTTTATCAAGGTATTCATGATGCAATTCTTCATGGTGATACTAATGGTTCAGATGCTGGTATACGTGCCATTCTGCCATCAAGTTTCACTGGTAGTCCTAGATATATGTACAAGCTTTATCAAGATGCATTAGCTATATGTAGAGTTCATGGAAATCCTCAATTCTTCATTACTTTTACATGCAATGTCAAGTGGCCAGAAATTACAAGATATTTGAGTAAGTTTTCTGGAGCAAATTCTGAAGATAGGCCTGATATAGTAGCTCGAGTTTTTTAGATGAAAATTCTAGAGCTCATCTCTTACTTGAAAACTAAAAAACTTCTTGGTGAAGTTGCAGCAGGTATTCTAATACCAATAATTTTTTTAAATCAAATTTTTAATCAAAATTGATACTAAATGTTTCTATTTTTTCTTCCTTGTTGTGTTTCCTCACTCTTATTCAGTACTTTACACAATTGAGTTTCAAAAATGAGGACTTCCACATTGCCATTCACTATTATAGGTCCATCCTTCAACCAAAACTAACATGCCAGATGAAGTAGACAATGTGATTTCAGCTGAAATTCCTGTTTAAGATCTTGATCCAGAGGGATACATGGTGGTTTCTGAATTTATGATGCATGGCCCATGTGGTCTTGCAAATCCTTCATGCCTTTGCATGAAAAATAATTCATGTTCAAAGCCTTTCCCAAAAAAATTCCAAGAAAGAACTTCAATTGAAAAAAAATGGATTTGTTCAGTATAGAAGTAAGAATATGATAAACTTTGTTATGAAAAATGGAGTTCTTTTAGATAATTCTCATGTCGTACCCTATAATGGAGAACTTTGCTTGGTTTTTTTATGCATATATCAATGTTGAATTTTGTGGTTATAGTATGTTAATGAAATACTTATTTAAATATGTTTCAAAAGGAGCAGCTAGGATACAAGCTAAACTTTTAGATGGACCTCAAAATAGTCATAATCTTCATACTTCTCACCATTTAGAAATCAATGAGATTCAAAATTTTGTGGATTCTAGATATATTTGTTCTTATGAAGCTGCTTGGCGAATTTTTGAATTTGACATTCCCATGAGAGAACCTGCAGTTCAGGTCTTAGCTGTCCACTTACCATTTATGAATCGAATAACATTTCGGGATAACCAATCTCTTCAATCAATTATTGTTGATGAAATGAGCAAAAAATCCACATTAACTCAATGGATGGAAATAAATAAAGTAGATACTATAGCTCATGAATTAACATACGTTGACTTTCCACGAAAATATGTCTGGAATAATCTACCTATTGAATTTGGATTCCCATTCTCTATCATCACATATGTACAAGTTACATCCATTGAGTTATGTACAAGTTATTCACATTGATTAGCATATGTACGAAAATAACATTGACTTTCCACGAAAAGAGGTAGTTCAATAGGTAGATTAGCATATGTACATCCAAATTCACAAGAGTTATTTTACTTGAGATTACTTTTGAGCCATAAAAAAAGATGTACTTCTTTTGTGGATATAAGAACAATTACTGGTATTGTATATCCTTCATACCGACTTGCATGTGAAGCTTTAGGATTATTATGTGATGATAGAGAATGGGAATCAGCATTTTTAGAAGCAGCCACTTGTGCAACATCTTCTCAACTCAGAATGTTGTTCGTTCATATGCTTATTTATTGTGATTTATCAAATCCTAATACATTCCTTAAAAAACATTGGTGCAAGATGAGTGATGATATAGTCTATAATTTACAAAAATCATGCAATGCAAATTATCTTAATATTGAAAATTCTTTATGCACAACCATGTCCTTTATGAACTTGAAATCCTTTTGAATAATCTATCAACATCATTGTCACATTTTAACCTGCCAATACCATCTGGTGAACTCATGGCTGAATTGAAGAATAAATTACTGATGGAAGAGAAAACATATGGCAAACAAGCTCTTCATGAAGAACATGAAAGGTGTAAAGTCCTTTTAAATATTGAACAAACAGTTATATATGATGCTGTTATCTGAGCATATATGTATAAAACACAAGAACTTATTTTTGTTTATGGACATGGAGGAACAGATAAGACATTTCTTTGGAAAATGATTATAAATGCAATTCGAGCAGCTGGTCAAGTTGTCCTTGCTGTTGCATCATCTGGAATAGCATCTTTGTTATTGCCATCATGGCGTACAGCCCACTCTAGATTTAAAATCCCATTGGATTTATCAAATGAAAGACTATGTCATATACAAAAGAGAACCCAATTGGCTAAATTATTAGAACAAACAGAGATTATTGTTTGGGATGAAGTACCAATGAAAGATATATTATGTTTCGAAGCATTGGATAGGAGCTTATTGGATATAATGTTTAGGCCTAATGATGTATTTGGTGGCAAATCTATACTTTTGGGTAGTGATTTTCGGCAAACATTGCCTGTCAAACCAAAGGCAAACAAATATGAAATTATTTCTTCATGCATTGTTGCTTCACCACTCTGGTTTCACTTTAAAGTTTATAAATTAACACAGAACATGAGATTTCATCAGCCAAATTTTGATAATAACTAGAGATTAGACATACTTGACTTCTCAATGTGGCTTTTATCTATTGGTGATGGAAATTTAGCTGGTTCCCCAGATGAAAATGAATTAGATTCTACATGGATAACAATACTAGAAAAAAATTTTATACCTGATGATGATAATGGTTTGAAAAATCTCATAAATTTTTTCTATAATAGAGACACAATAGAAAATCCAACACTAGAATTATTAAGTGACAAGGTCAGCGTATGTCCTAAAAATGAAACAGCAGATTGGCTAAATGAGCAAGTACTTTGCTTACTTAAATTTAGATCCACTATTTATCTAAGTTGTGATAGTGTATCTGCACTCAATGGAAAAATGAAGAAATACAAACATTGTTCCCAGAAGAATACTTGAATTCATTACGCTTTAATGGTTTACCTCAACACAAATTAGAACTTAAAATTGGAGCTCCAATTATGTTGAGTAGAAATTTAAATCAAATTGTGGGCCTCTGTAATGGAACAAGACTCATTGTCACTCAATTGTTATCAAAAGTCATTGAAGCAAAAATAATTACTGGAACACGAATTGGTGAAAAAGTTTACATTCCAAGAATAACACTTATCCACAAAAATGAAAAACTACCATTCATATTTAAGCGTAGACAATTTCCTGTAAAATTATGTTATGCCATGACTGTTAATAAGAGTCAAGGACAATCATTGAATCGAATTGGTATTTACTTGCTTGAGCCAATATTTTCACATGGACAATTATATGTTGCTATGTCAAGAGCAACTTCTATTGCTGGTTTAAAAATCTTAATAAAGAAAGTAGAAGGTCATCCTGAAAATACAACAAGAAATATTGTTTACGCTGATTTTCTACATTCTATTGTTCCTTATCAGGTCAACTTTTGCTATATATTTATTATATTGATTATTACTTTGAGCATTATTTTTTTTTATATCTTGCTATAGAATTGCTGCTAAAAAAATTTCATTTATGTATTAAAACAGAATGGACCCTAGATCTCTTTGTGATCTAAAGCCAGCTAATGAAGATGGTATGATTGAAGCTCGAATTTGCAAAAGCTGGCTCGTTTTCTATCCATCAGATAAGAAATAAAAAAATTATAACTATCTACTTGTAGACAAAGAGGTCAATATTATGTTACTCATTCTTATCAGTCTACTTATTGTTTCTTTCATTTTTTTCTCAAATCCTCTATTATAATAACTTTCTGGTTCATATTTCTTTATCCCTTTAGATTCTATCTTTCCTTTTTGATTCGTTGTATCTTTTTCAGTTGTTCGTTTGCTTTATCTGCGTTAAATTTTTTATTCTATTTAGATTTTATTGGTATTTTATATTCTCTTTGATTGGAATTCAATGCTTGTCTAGCATTTTGGTTTTAACTTTTTTGTTCTTTAATATATAAAAATTAATTTTTTTTCTAATGGAATCATTTTTTTTTAGAAACTACTATTTTGGAACATTATATTTGTCTCATTTATCTTCCTTTCTTTACTTAACTACAGTCTGGTCTGCTAAATAATAACTAGGAATTTGATCACCAAATATTTCTCTGATAATTTGGAAACAAAAAAAATTTCTGTTTAAGATGTAAGCCCATTTAAAACTATTTTGAAAAAGAATATCATGTATAAAATTTGTTAGTCCCTTTCCACTTTTCATTTCTTTTCAATTAAAAATAACGATTGCAAGCATACAACAGATTAGAAAAATATTGTACCAGATAGTTAAAAATTGTTTGTTATATAAATAATAAATAGTGTTTCAAGTGAGTCAAATAATAAAATACAAAATGACCATTTTTTGTTGAATGGCTTCAACAACTATTCTATCTGAGAATCTAATCCCTATAAAATGATCTACCAGTTTGAAATTAAAAAACCCACCTAATAAACTTGTCTCGAGAAGTTAG